>JAVYIG010001191.1:0-371686 GCA_035222895.1 Strongylocentrotus droebachiensis
CAATATGACAGTATATACGCGATTTAATCGTTTTCAACATTGCGCAATCAATAAAGATGAAAGAGATAAACCGATGTCGCGAACAGGTAGAAGAGCATGAGCAGAACATAATGAAACCACTTAGAAGACCATAGCATGCTTTTTAAGAAAGATATTTGCAAATGTGATGAAAAAATAAAAAAATGCTTCAAATGACTCTTTCATTGCGCAATATGACTATATATACGCGATTTGATCGTTTTCAACATTGCGCAATCAATAAAGATGAAAGAGATAAACGGATATCGCGAACAGGTAGAAGAGCTTGAGCAGAACATAATGAAACCACTTAGGAGACCATAGCATTCTTTTTAAGAAAGATATTCGCAAATGTGATAAAAATCTAACAAAATGCTACAAATGATTCTTTCATTGCGCAATATGACAGTATATACGCGATTTAATCGTTTTCAACATTGCGCAATCAATAAAGATGAAAGAGATAAACCGATGTCGCGAACAGGTAGAAGAGCTTGAGCAGAACATAATGAAACCACTTAGAAGACCATAGCATGCTTTTTAAGAAAGATATTTGCAAATGTGATGAAAAACTAAAAAAATGCTTCAAATGACTCTTTCATTGCGCAATATGACTATATATACGCGATTTGATCGTTTTCAACATTGCGCAATCAATAAAGATGAAAGAGATAAAACCGATGTCGCCAACAGGTAGAAGAGCTTGAGCAGAACATTATGAAACCACTTAGGAGACCATAGCATTCTTTTCAAGAAAGATATTTGCACATGTCATTCCAAACGAACAAAAGATATTTGCAAATGTAATACATGCTTCAAAAGGCTCTCTTATTGCAAAATATGACAGTACATACGCGATTTGATCGTTTTCAACATTGCGCAATCAATAAAGATGAAAGAGATAAACGGATGTCGCGAACAGGTAGAAGAGCTTGAGCAGAACATAATGAAATCACTTAGAAGACCATAGCATGTTTAAAAAAAAAAAGATATTTGCAAATGTGATGAAAAACTAAAAAAATGCTTCAAATGACTCTTTTATTGCGCAATATGACTATATATACGCGATTTAATCGATTTCAACATTGCGCATTCAATAAAGATGAAAGAGATAAACCGATGTCGCGAACAGGTAGAAGAGCTTGAGCAGAACATAATGAAACCTCTTAGAAGACCATAGCATGCTTTTTAAGAAAGATATTCGCAAATGTGATAAAAAACTAAAAAAATGCTACAAATGATTCTTTCATTGCGCAATATGACAGTATATACGCGATTTAATCGTTTTCAACATTGCGCAATCAATAAAGATGAAAGAGATAAACCGATGTCGCGAACAGGTAGAAGAGCATGAGCAGAACATAATGAAACCACTTAGGAGACCATAGCATTCTTTTCAAGAAAGATATTTGCACATGTCATTCAAAACGAACAAAAGATATTTGCAAATGTAATACATGCTTCAAAAGGCTCTCTTATTGCAAAATATGACAGTATATACGCGATTTAATCGTTTTCAACATTGCGCAATCAATAAAGATGAAAGAGATAAACCGATGTCGCGAACAGGTAGAAAAGCTTGAGCAGAACATAATGAAACCACTTAGAAGACCATAGCATGCTTTTTAAGAAAGATATTCGCAAATGTGATAAAAAACTAAAAAAAAATGCTACAAATGATTCTTTCATTGCGCAATATGACAGTATATACGCGATTTAATCGTTTTCAACATTGCACAATCAATAAAGATGAGAGAGATAAACCGATGTCGCGAACAGGTAGAAGAGCATGAGCAGAACATAATGAAACCACTTAGGAGACCATAGCATTCTTTTCAAGAAAGATATTTGCACATGTCATTCAAAACAAACAAAAGATATTTGAAAATGTAATACATGCTTCAAAAGGCTCTCTTATTGCAAAATATGACAGTATATACGCGATTTGATCGTTTTCAACATTGCGCAATCAATAAAGATGAAACAGATAAACGGATGTCGCGAACAGGTAGAAGAGCTTGAGCAGAACATAATGAAACCACTAAGGAGACCATAGCATTCTTTTTAAGAAAGATATTCGCAAATGTGATAAAAAACTAAAAAAATGCTACAAATGATTCTTTCATTGCGCAATATGACAGTATATACGCGATTTAATCGTTTTCAACATTGCGCAATCAATAAAGATGAAAGAGATAAACCGATGTCGCGAACAGGTAGAAGAGTTTGAGCAGAACATAATGAAACCACTTAGAAGACCATAGCATGCTTTTTAAGAAAGATATTCGCAAATGTGATGAAAAACTAAAAAAATGCTTCAAATGATTCTTTCATTGCGCAATATGACAGTATATACGCGATTTGATCGTTTTCAACATTGCGCAATCAATAAAGATGAAAGAGATAAACCGATGTCGCGAACAGGTAGAAGAGCTTGAGCAGAACATAATGAAACCACTTAGGAGACCATAGCATTCTTTTTAAGAAAGATATTCGCAAATGTGATAAAAATCTAACAAAATGCTACAAATGATTCTTTCATTGCGCAATATGACAGTATATACGCGATTTAATCGTTTTCAACATTGCGCAATCAATAAAGATGAAAGAGATAAACCGATGTCGCGAACAGGTAGAAGAGCTTGAGAAGAACATAATAAAACCACTTAGAAGACCATAGCATGCTTTTTAAGAAAGATATTTGCAAATGTGATGAAAAATTAAAAAAATGCTTCAAATGACTCTTTCATTGCGCAATATGACTATATATACGCGATTTGATCGTTTTCAACATTGCGCAATCAATAAAGATGAAAGAGATAAACGGATATCGCGAACAGGTAGAAGAGCTTGAGCAGAACATAATGAAACCACTTAGGAGACCATAGCATTTTTTTAAGAAAGATATTCGCAAATGTGATAAAAATCTAACAAAATGCTACAAATGATTCTTTCATTGCGCAATATGACAGTATATACGCGATTTAATCGTTTTCAACATTGCGCAATCAATAAAGATGAAAGAGATAAACCGATGTCGCGAACAGGTAGAAGAGCTTGAGCAGAACATTATGAAACCACTTAGGAGACCATAGCATTCTTTTCAAGAAAGATATTTGCACATGTCATTCCAAACGAACAAAAGATATTTGCAAATGTAATACATGCTTCAAAAGGCTCTCTTATTGCAAAATATGACAGTACATACGCGATTTGATCGTTTTCAACATTGCGCAATCAATAAAGATGAAAGAGATAAACGGATGTCGCGAACAGGTAGAAGAGCTTGAGCAGAACATAATGAAATCACTTAGAAGACCATAGCATGTTTAAAAAAAAAAAGATATTTGCAAATGTGATGAAAAACTAAAAAAATGCTTCAAATGACTCTTTTATTGCGCAATATGACTATATATACGCGATTTAATCGATTTCAACATTGCGCATTCAATAAAGATGAAAGAGATAAACCGATGTCGCGAACAGGTAGAAGAGCTTGAGCAGAACATAATGAAACCTCTTAGAAGACCATAGCATGCTTTTTAAGAAAGATATTCGCAAATGTGATAAAAAACTAAAAAAATGCTACAAATGATTCTTTCATTGCGCAATATGACAGTATATACGCGATTTAATCGTTTTCAACATTGCGCAATCAATAAAGATGAAAGAGATAAACCGATGTCGCGAACAGGTAGAAGAGCATGAGCAGAACATAATGAAACCACTTAGGAGACCATAGCATTCTTTTCAAGAAAGATATTTGCACATGTCATTCAAAACGAACAAAAGATATTTGCAAATGTAATACATGCTTCAAAAGGCTCTCTTATTGCAAAATATGACAGTATATACGCGATTTAATCGTTTTCAACATTGCGCAATCAATAAAGATGAAAGAGATAAACCGATGTCGCGAACAGGTAGAAAAGCTTGAGCAGAACATAATGAAACCACTTAGAAGACCATAGCATGCTTTTTAAGAAAGATATTCGCAAATGTGATAAAAAACTAAAAAAAAATGCTACAAATGATTCTTTCATTGCGCAATATGACAGTATATACGCGATTTAATCGTTTTCAACATTGCACAATCAATAAAGATGAGAGAGATAAACCGATGTCGCGAACAGGTAGAAGAGCATGAGCAGAACATAATGAAACCACTTAGGAGACCATAGCATTCTTTTCAAGAAAGATATTTGCACATGTCATTCAAAACAAACAAAAGATATTTGAAAATGTAATACATGCTTCAAAAGGCTCTCTTATTGCAAAATATGACAGTATATACGCGATTTGATCGTTTTCAACATTGCGCAATCAATAAAGATGAAACAGATAAACGGATGTCGCGAACAGGTAGAAGAGCTTGAGCAGAACATAATGAAACCACTAAGGAGACCATAGCATTCTTTTTAAGAAAGATATTCGCAAATGTGATAAAAAACTAAAAAAATGCTACAAATGATTCTTTCATTGCGCAATATGACAGTATATACGCGATTTAATCGTTTTCAACATTGCGCAATCAATAAAGATGAAAGAGATAAACCGATGTCGCGAACAGGTAGAAGAGTTTGAGCAGAACATAATGAAACCACTTAGAAGACCATAGCATGCTTTTTAAGAAAGATATTCGCAAATGTGATGAAAAACTAAAAAAATGCTTCAAATGATTCTTTCATTGCGCAATATGACAGTATATACGCGATTTGATCGTTTTCAACATTGCGCAATCAATAAAGATGAAAGAGATAAACCGATGTCGCGAACAGGTAGAAGAGCTTGAGCAGAACATAATGAAACCACTTAGGAGACCATAGCATTCTTTTTAAGAAAGATATTCGCAAATGTGATAAAAATCTAACAAAATGCTACAAATGATTCTTTCATTGCGCAATATGACAGTATATACGCGATTTAATCGTTTTCAACATTGCGCAATCAATAAAGATGAAAGAGATAAACCGATGTCGCGAACAGGTAGAAGAGCTTGAGAAGAACATAATAAAACCACTTAGAAGACCATAGCATGCTTTTTAAGAAAGATATTTGCAAATGTGATGAAAAATTAAAAAAATGCTTCAAATGACTCTTTCATTGCGCAATATGACTATATATACGCGATTTGATCGTTTTCAACATTGCGCAATCAATAAAGATGAAAGAGATAAACGGATATCGCGAACAGGTAGAAGAGCTTGAGCAGAACATAATGAAACCACTTAGGAGACCATAGCATTTTTTTTAAGAAAGATATTCGCAAATGTGATAAAAATCTAACAAAATGCTACAAATGATTCTTTCATTGCGCAATATGACAGTATATACGCGATTTAATCGTTTTCAACATTGCGCAATCAATAAAGATGAAAGAGATAAACCGATGTCGCGAACAGGTAGAAGAGCTTGAGCAGAACATAATGAAACCACTTAGAAGACCATAGCATGCTTTTTAAGAAAGATATTTGCAAATGTGATGAAAAACTAAAAAAATGCTTCAAATGACTCTTTCATTGCGCAATATGACTATATATACGCGATTTGATCGTTTTCAACATTGCGCAATCAATAAAGATGAAAGAGATAAAACCGATGTCGCCAACAGGTAGAAGAGCTTGAGCAGAACATTATGAAACCACTTAGGAGACCATAGCATTCTTTTCAAGAAAGATATTTGCACATGTCATTCCAAACGAACAAAAGATATTTGCAAATGTAATACATGCTTCAAAAGGCTCTCTTATTGCAAAATATGACAGTACATACGCGATTTGATCGTTTTCAACATTGCGCAATCAATAAAGATGAAAGAGATAAACGGATGTCGCGAACAGGTAGAAAAGCTTGAGCAGAACATAATGAAATCACTTAGAAGACCATAGCATGTTTAAAAAAAAAAAGATATTTGCAAATGTGATGAAAAACTAAAAAAATGCTTCAAATGACTCTTTTATTGCGCAATATGACTATATATACGCGATTTAATCGATTTCAACATTGCGCATTCAATAAAGATGAAAGAGATAAACCGATGTCGCGAACAGGTAGAAGAGCATGAGCAGAACATAATGAAACCACTTAGGAGACCATAGCATGCTTTTTAAGAAAGATATTCGCAAATGTGATGAAAAACTAAAAAAATGCTTCAAATGATTCTTTCATTGCGCAATATGACAGTATATACGCGATTTGATCGTTTTCAACATTGCGCAATCAATAAAGATGAAAGAGATAAACCGATGTCGCGAACAGGTAGAAGAGCTTGAGCAGAACATAATGAAACCACTTAGGAGACCATAGCATTCTTTTTAAGAAAGATATTCGCAAATGTGATAAAAATCTAACAAAATGCTACAAATGATTCTTTCATTGCGCAATATGACAGTATATACGCGATTTAATCGTTTTCAACATTGCGCAATCAATAAAGATGAAAGAGATAAACCGATGTCGCGAACAGGTAGAAGAGCTTGAGAAGAACATAATGAAACCACTTAGAAGACCATAGCATGCTTTTTAAGAAAGATATTTGCAAATGTGATGAAAAATTAAAAAAATGCTTCAAATGACTCTTTCATTGCGCAATATGACTATATATACGCGATTTGATCGTTTTCAACATTGCGCAATCAATAAAGATGAAAGAGATAAACGGATATCGCGAACAGGTAGAAGAGCTTGAGCAGAACATAATGAAACCACTTAGGAGACCATAGCATTCTTTTTAAGAAAGATATTCGCAAATGTGATAAAAATCTAACAAAATGCTACAAATGATTCTTTCATTGCGCAATATGACAGTATATACGCGATTAAATCGTTTTCAACATTGCGCAATCAATAAAGATGAAAGAGATAAACCGATGTCGCGAACAGGTAGAAGAGCTTGAGCAGAACATAATGAAACCACTTAGAAGACCATAGCATGCTTTTTAAGAAAGATATTTGCAAATGTGATGAAAAACTAAAAAAATGCTTCAAATGACTCTTTCATTGCGCAATATGACTATATATACGCGATTTGATCGTTTTCAACATTGCGCAATCAATAAAGATGAAAGAGATAAAACCGATGTCGCCAACAGGTAGAAGAGCTTGAGCAGAACATTATGAAACCACTTAGGAGACCATAGCATTCTTTTCAAGAAAGATATTTGCACATGTCATTCCAAACGAACAAAAGATATTTGCAAATGTAATACATGCTTCAAAAGGCTCTCTTATTGCAAAATATGACAGTACATACGCGATTTGATCGTTTTCAACATTGCGCAATCAATAAAGATGAAAGAGATAAACGGATGTCGCGAACAGGTAGAAAAGCTTGAGCAGAACATAATGAAATCACTTAGAAGACCATAGCATGTTTAAAAAAAAAAAGATATTTGCAAATGTGATGAAAAACTAAAAAAATGCTTCAAATGACTCTTTTATTGCGCAATATGACTATATATACGCGATTTAATCGATTTCAACATTGCGCATTCAATAAAGATGAAAGAGATAAACCGATGTCGCGAACAGGTAGAAGAGCTTGAGCAGAACATAATGAAACCTCTTAGAAGACCATAGCATGCTTTTTAAGAAAGATATTCGCAAATGTGATAAAAAACTAAAAAAATGCTACAAATGATTCTTTCATTGCGCAATATGACAGTATATACGCGATTTAATCGTTTTCAACATTGCGCAATCAATAAAGATGAAAGAGATAAACCGATGTCGCGAACAGGTAGAAGAGCATGAGCAGAACATAATGAAACCACTTAGGAGACCATAGCATTCTTTTCAAGAAAGATATTTGCACATGTCATTCAAAACGAACAAAAGATATTTGCAAATGTAATACATGCTTCAAAAGGCTCTCTTATTGCAAAATATGACAGTATTGCAAAATATGACAGTATATACGCGATTTAATCGTTTTCAACATTGCGCAATCAATAAAGATGAAAGAGATAAACCGATGTCGCGAACAGGTAGAAAAGCTTGAGCAGAACATAATGAAACCACTTAGAAGACCATAGCATGCTTTTTAAGAAAGATATTCGCAAATGTGATAAAAAACTAAAAAAAAATGCTACAAATGATTCTTTCATTGCGCAATATGACAGTATATACGCGATTTAATCGTTTTCAACATTGCGCAATCAATAAAGATGAAAGAGATAAACCGATGTCGCGAACAGGTAGAAGAGCATGAGCAGAACATAATGAAACCACTTAGGAGACCATAGCATTCTTTTCAAGAAAGATATTTGCACATGTCATTCAAAACGAACAAAAGATATTTGCAAATGTAATACATGCTTCAAAAGGCTCTCTTATTGCAAAATATGACAGTATATACGCGATTTGATCGTTTTCAACATTGCGCAATCAATAAAGATGAAACAGATAAACGGATGTCGCGAACAGGTAGAAGAGCTTGAGCAGAACATAATGAAACCACTAAGGGGACCATAGCATTCTTTTTAAGAAAGATATTCGCAAATGTGATAAAAAACTAAAAAAATGCTACAAATGATTCTTTCATTGCGCAATATGACAGTATATACGCGATTTAATCGTTTTCAACATTGCGCAATCAATAAAGATGAAAGAGATAAACCGATGTCGCGAACAGGTAGAAGAGCATGAGCAGAACATAATGAAACCACTTAGGAGACCATAGCATGCTTTTTAAGAAAGATATTCGCAAATGTGATGAAAAACTAAAAAAATGCTTCAAATGATTCTTTCATTGCGCAATATGACAGTATATACGCGATTTGATCGTTTTCAACATTGCGCAATCAATAAAGATGAAAGAGATAAACCGATGTCGCGAACAGGTAGAAGAGCTTGAGCAGAACATAATGAAACCACTTAGGAGACCATAGCATTCTTTTTAAGAAAGATATTCGCAAATGTGATAAAAATCTAACAAAATGCTACAAATGATTCTTTCATTGCGCAATATGACAGTATATACGCGATTTAATCGTTTTCAACATTGCGCAATCAATAAAGATGAAAGAGATAAACCGATGTCGCGAACAGGTAGAAGAGCTTGAGAAGAACATAATGAAACCACTTAGAAGACCATAGCATGCTTTTTAAGAAAGATATTTGCAAATGTGATGAAAAACTAAAAAAATGCTTCAAATGACTCTTTCATTGCGCAATATGACTATATATACGCGATTTGATCGTTTTCAACATTGCGCAATCAATAAAGATGAAAGAGATAAACGGATATCGCGAACAGGTAGAAGAGCTTGAGCAGAACATAATGAAACCACTTAGGAGACACCATAGCATTCTTTTTAAGAAAGATATTCGCAAATGTGATAAAAATCTAACAAAATGCTACAAATGATTCTTTCATTGCGCAATATGACAGTATATACGCGATTTAATCGTTTTCAACATTGCGCAATCAATAAAGATGAAAGAGATAAACCGATGTCGCGAACAGGTAGAAGAGCTTGAGCAGAACATAATGAAACCACTTAGAAGACCATAGCATGCTTTTTAAGAAAGATATTTGCAAATGTGATGAAAAACTAAAAAAATGCTTCAAATGACTCTTTCATTGCGCAATATGACTATATATACGCGATTTAATCGATTTCAACATTGCGCATTCAATAAAGATGAAAGAGATAAACCGATGTCGCGAACAGGTAGAAAAGCTTGAGCAGAACATAATGAAACCACTTAGAAGACCATAGCATGCTTTTTAAGAAAGATATTCGCAAATGTGATAAAAAACTAAAAAAATGCTACAAATGATTCTTTCATTGCGCAATATGACAGTATATACGCGATTTAATCGTTTTCAACATTGCGCAATCAATAAAGATGAAAGAGATAAACCGATGTCGCCAACAGGTAAAAGAGCTTGAGCAGAACATAATGAAATCACTTAGAAGACCATAGCATGTTTAAAAAAAAAAAAGATATTTGCAAATGTGATGAAAAACTAAAAAAATGCTTCAAATGACTCTTTCATTGCGCAATATGGCAGTATATACGCGATTTAATCGTTTTCAACATTGCGCAATCAATAAAGATGAAAGAGATAAACCGATGTCGCCAACAGGTAGAAGAGCTTGAGCAGAACATAATGAAACCACTTAGAAGACCATAGCATGCTTTTTAAGAAATATATTTGCAAATGTGATGAAAAACTAAAAAAATGCTTCAAATGACTCTTTCATTGCGCAATATGACTATATATACGCGATTTGATCGTTTTCAACATTGCGAAATCAATAAAGATGAAAGAGATGAACCGATGTCGCCAACAGGTAGAAGAGCTTGAGCAGAACATAATGAAACCACTTAGGAGACCATAGCATTCTTTTCAAGAAAGATATTTGCACATGTCATTCAAAACGAACAAAAGATATTTGCAAATGTAATACATGCTTCAAAAGGCTCTCTTATTGCAAAATATGACAGTATATACGCGATTTGATCGTTTTCAACATTCCGCAATAAATAATGATAAAAAACATAAACCGATGTCGCGAACAGGTAGAAGAGCTTGAGCAGAACATAATGAAACCACTTAGAAGACCATAGCATGCTTTTTAAGAAAGATATTTGCAAATGTGATGAAAAACTAAAAAAATGCTTCAAATGACTCTTTCATTGCGCAATATGGCAATATAAACAGGATTTGATCGTTTTCAACATTGCGCAATCAATAAAGATGAAAGAGATAAACCGATGTCGCCAACAGGTAGAAGAGCTTGAGCAGAACATAATGAAACCACTTAGAATACCATAGCATGCTTTTTAAGAAAGATATTTGCACATGTCATTCAAAACGAACAAAAGATATTTGCAAATGTAAAACATGCTTCAAATTGCTCTCTCATTGCGCAATATGACAGTATATACGCGATTTAATCGTTTTCAACATTGCGCAATCAATAAAGATGAAAGAGATAAACCGATGTCGCGAACAGGTAGAAGAGCTTGAGCAGAACATAATGAAACCACTTAGGAGACCATAGCATTCTTTTTAAGAAAGATATTCGCAAATGTGATAAAAATCTAACAAAATGCTACAAATGATTCTTTCATTGCGCAATATGACAGTATATACGCGATTTAATCGTTTTCAACATTGCGCAATCAATAAAGATGAAAGAGATAAACCGATGTCGCGAACAGGTAGAAGAGCTTGAGAAGAACATAATGAAACCACTTAGAAGACCATAGCATGCTTTTTAAGAAAGATATTTGCAAATGTGATGAAAAATTAAAAAAATGCTTCAAATGACTCTTTCATTGCGCAATATGACTATATATACGCGATTTGATCGTTTTCAACATTGCGCAATCAATAAAGATGAAAGAGATAAACGGATATCGCGAACAGGTAGAAGAGCTTGAGCAGAACATAATGAAACCACTTAGGAGACCATAGCATTCTTTTTAAGAAAGATATTCGCAAATGTGATAAAAATCTAACAAAATGCTACAAATGATTCTTTCATTGCGCAATATGACAGTATATACGCGATTTAATCGTTTTCAACATTGCGCAATCAATAAAGATGAAAGAGATAAACCGATGTCGCGAACAGGTAGAAGAGCTTGAGCAGGACATAATAAAAACAACTTAGAAGACCATAGCATGCTTTTTAAGAAAGATATTTGCAAATGTGATAAAAAACTAAAAAAATGCTACAAATGATTCTTTCATTGCGCAATATGACAGTATATACGCGATTTAATCGTTTTCAACATTGCGCAATCAATAAAGATAAAAGAGATAAACCGATGTCGCGAACAGGTAGAAGAGCTTGAGCAGGACATAATAAAAACAACTTAGAAGACCATAGCATGCTTTTTAAGAAAGATATTTGCAAATGTGATGAAAAACTAAAAAAATGCTTCAAATGACTCTTTCATTGCGCAATATGACTATATATACGCGATTTGATCGTTTTCAACATTGCGAAATCAATAAAGATGAAAGAGATGAACCGATGTCGCCAACAGGTAGAAGAGCTTCAGCAGAACATAATGAAACCACTTAGGAGACCATAGCATTCTTTTCAAGAAAGATATTTGCACATGTCATTCAAAACGAACAAAAGATATTTGCAAATGTAATACATGCTTCAAAAGGCTCTCTTATTGCAAAATATGACAGTATATACGCGATTTGATCGTTTTCAACATTCCGCAATAAATAATGATAAAAAACATAAACCGATGTCGCGAACAGGTAGAAGAGCTTGAGCAGAACATAATGAAACCACTTAGAATACCATAGCATGCTTTTTAAGAAAGATATTTGCACATGTCATTCAAAACGAACAAAAGATATTTGCAAATGTAAAACATGCTTCAAATTGCTCTCTTATTGCGAAATATTACAGTATATACGCGATTTAATCGTTTTCAACATTGCGCAATCAATAAAGATGAAAGAGATAAACCGATGTCGCCAACAGGTAGAAGAGCTTGAGCAGAACATAATGAAATCACTTAGAAGACCATAGCATGTTTAAAAAAAAAAAAGATATTTGCAAATGTGATGAAAAACTAAAAAAATGCTTCAAATGACTCTTTCATTGCGCAATATGACAGTATATACGCGATTTAATCGTTTTCAACATTGCGCAATCAATAAAGATGAAAGAGATAAACCGATGTCGCGAACAGGTAGAAGAGCATGAGCAGAACATAATGAAACCTCTTAGAAGACCATAGCATGCTTTTTAAGAAAGATATTCGCAAATGTGATAAAAAACTAAAAAAATGCTACAAATGATTCTTTCATTGCGCAATATGACAGTATATACGCGATTTAATCGTTTTCAACATTGCGCAATCAATAAAGATGAAAGAGATAAACCGATGTCGCGAACAGGTAGAAGAGCATGAGCAGAACATAATGAAACCACTTAGGAGACCATAGCATTCTTTTCAAGAAAGATATTTGCACATGTCATTCAAAACGAACAAAAGATATTTGCAAATGTAATACATGCTTCAAAAGGCTCTCTTATTGCAAAATATGACAGTATATACGCGATTTAATCGTTTTCAACATTGCGCAATCAATAAAGATGAAAGAGATAAACCGATGTCGCGAACAGGTAGAAAAGCTTGAGCAGAACATAATGAAACCACTTAGAAGACCATAGCATGCTTTTTAAGAAAGATATTCGCAAATGTGATAAAAAACTAAAAAAAAATGCTACAAATGATTCTTTCATTGCGCAATATGACAGTATATACGCGATTTAATCGTTTTCAACATTGCACAATCAATAAAGATGAGAGAGATAAACCGATGTCGCGAACAGGTAGAAGAGCATGAGCAGAACATAATGAAACCACTTAGGAGACCATAGCATTCTTTTCAAGAAAGATATTTGCACATGTCATTCAAAACAAACAAAAGATATTTGAAAATGTAATACATGCTTCAAAAGGCTCTCTTATTGCAAAATATGACAGTATATACGCGATTTGATCGTTTTCAACATTGCGCAATCAATAAAGATGAAACAGATAAACGGATGTCGCGAACAGGTAGAAGAGCTTGAGCAGAACATAATGAAACCACTAAGGAGACCATAGCATTCTTTTTAAGAAAGATATTCGCAAATGTGATAAAAAACTAAAAAAATGCTACAAATGATTCTTTCATTGCGCAATATGACAGTATATACGCGATTTAATCGTTTTCAACATTGCGCAATCAATAAAGATGAAAGAGATAAACCGATGTCGCGAACAGGTAGAAGAGTTTGAGCAGAACATAATGAAACCACTTAGAAGACCATAGCATGCTTTTTAAGAAAGATATTCGCAAATGTGATGAAAAACTAAAAAAATGCTTCAAATGATTCTTTCATTGCGCAATATGACAGTATATACGCGATTTGATCGTTTTCAACATTGCGCAATCAATAAAGATGAAAGAGATAAACCGATGTCGCGAACAGGTAGAAGAGCTTGAGCAGAACATAATGAAACCACTTAGGAGACCATAGCATTCTTTTTAAGAAAGATATTCGCAAATGTGATAAAAATCTAACAAAATGCTACAAATGATTCTTTCATTGCGCAATATGACAGTATATACGCGATTTAATCGTTTTCAACATTGCGCAATCAATAAAGATGAAAGAGATAAACCGATGTCGCGAACAGGTAGAAGAGCTTGAGAAGAACATAATAAAACCACTTAGAAGACCATAGCATGCTTTTTAAGAAAGATATTTGCAAATGTGATGAAAAATTAAAAAAATGCTTCAAATGACTCTTTCATTGCGCAATATGACTATATATACGCGATTTGATCGTTTTCAACATTGCGCAATCAATAAAGATGAAAGAGATAAACGGATATCGCGAACAGGTAGAAGAGCTTGAGCAGAACATAATGAAACCACTTAGGAGACCATAGCATTTTTTTTAAGAAAGATATTCGCAAATGTGATAAAAATCTAACAAAATGCTACAAATGATTCTTTCATTGCGCAATATGACAGTATATACGCGATTTAATCGTTTTCAACATTGCGCAATCAATAAAGATGAAAGAGATAAACCGATGTCGCGAACAGGTAGAAGAGCTTGAGCAGAACATTATGAAACCACTTAGGAGACCATAGCATTCTTTTCAAGAAAGATATTTGCACATGTCATTCCAAACGAACAAAAGATATTTGCAAATGTAATACATGCTTCAAAAGGCTCTCTTATTGCAAAATATGACAGTACATACGCGATTTGATCGTTTTCAACATTGCGCAATCAATAAAGATGAAAGAGATAAACGGATGTCGCGAACAGGTAGAAGAGCTTGAGCAGAACATAATGAAATCACTTAGAAGACCATAGCATGTTTAAAAAAAAAAAGATATTTGCAAATGTGATGAAAAACTAAAAAAATGCTTCAAATGACTCTTTTATTGCGCAATATGACTATATATACGCGATTTAATCGATTTCAACATTGCGCATTCAATAAAGATGAAAGAGATAAACCGATGTCGCGAACAGGTAGAAGAGCTTGAGCAGAACATAATGAAACCTCTTAGAAGACCATAGCATGCTTTTTAAGAAAGATATTCGCAAATGTGATAAAAAACTAAAAAAATGCTACAAATGATTCTTTCATTGCGCAATATGACAGTATATACGCGATTTAATCGTTTTCAACATTGCGCAATCAATAAAGATGAAAGAGATAAACCGATGTCGCGAACAGGTAGAAGAGCATGAGCAGAACATAATGAAACCACTTAGGAGACCATAGCATTCTTTTCAAGAAAGATATTTGCACATGTCATTCAAAACGAACAAAAGATATTTGCAAATGTAATACATGCTTCAAAAGGCTCTCTTATTGCAAAATATGACAGTATATACGCGATTTAATCGTTTTCAACATTGCGCAATCAATAAAGATGAAAGAGATAAACCGATGTCGCGAACAGGTAGAAAAGCTTGAGCAGAACATAATGAAACCACTTAGAAGACCATAGCATGCTTTTTAAGAAAGATATTCGCAAATGTGATAAAAAACTAAAAAAAAATGCTACAAATGATTCTTTCATTGCGCAATATGACAGTATATACGCGATTTAATCGTTTTCAACATTGCACAATCAATAAAGATGAGAGAGATAAACCGATGTCGCGAACAGGTAGAAGAGCATGAGCAGAACATAATGAAACCACTTAGGAGACCATAGCATTCTTTTCAAGAAAGATATTTGCACATGTCATTCAAAACAAACAAAAGATATTTGAAAATGTAATACATGCTTCAAAAGGCTCTCTTATTGCAAAATATGACAGTATATACGCGATTTGATCGTTTTCAACATTGCGCAATCAATAAAGATGAAACAGATAAACGGATGTCGCGAACAGGTAGAAGAGCTTGAGCAGAACATAATGAAACCACTAAGGAGACCATAGCATTCTTTTTAAGAAAGATATTCGCAAATGTGATAAAAAACTAAAAAAATGCTACAAATGATTCTTTCATTGCGCAATATGACAGTATATACGCGATTTAATCGTTTTCAACATTGCGCAATCAATAAAGATGAAAGAGATAAACCGATGTCGCGAACAGGTAGAAGAGTTTGAGCAGAACATAATGAAACCACTTAGAAGACCATAGCATGCTTTTTAAGAAAGATATTCGCAAATGTGATGAAAAACTAAAAAAATGCTTCAAATGATTCTTTCATTGCGCAATATGACAGTATATACGCGATTTGATCGTTTTCAACATTGCGCAATCAATAAAGATGAAAGAGATAAACCGATGTCGCGAACAGGTAGAAGAGCTTGAGCAGAACATAATGAAACCACTTAGGAGACCATAGCATTCTTTTTAAGAAAGATATTCGCAAATGTGATAAAAATCTAACAAAATGCTACAAATGATTCTTTCATTGCGCAATATGACAGTATATACGCGATTTAATCGTTTTCAACATTGCGCAATCAATAAAGATGAAAGAGATAAACCGATGTCGCGAACAGGTAGAAGAGCTTGAGAAGAACATAATAAAACCACTTAGAAGACCATAGCATGCTTTTTAAGAAAGATATTTGCAAATGTGATGAAAAATTAAAAAAATGCTTCAAATGACTCTTTCATTGCGCAATATGACTATATATACGCGATTTGATCGTTTTCAACATTGCGCAATCAATAAAGATGAAAGAGATAAACGGATATCGCGAACAGGTAGAAGAGCTTGAGCAGAACATAATGAAACCACTTAGGAGACCATAGCATTTTTTTTAAGAAAGATATTCGCAAATGTGATAAAAATCTAACAAAATGCTACAAATGATTCTTTCATTGCGCAATATGACAGTATATACGCGATTTAATCGTTTTCAACATTGCGCAATCAATAAAGATGAAAGAGATAAACCGATGTCGCGAACAGGTAGAAGAGCTTGAGCAGAACATAATGAAACCACTTAGAAGACCATAGCATGCTTTTTAAGAAAGATATTTGCAAATGTGATGAAAAACTAAAAAAATGCTTCAAATGACTCTTTCATTGCGCAATATGACTATATATACGCGATTTGATCGTTTTCAACATTGCGCAATCAATAAAGATGAAAGAGATAAAACCGATGTCGCCAACAGGTAGAAGAGCTTGAGCAGAACATTATGAAACCACTTAGGAGACCATAGCATTCTTTTCAAGAAAGATATTTGCACATGTCATTCCAAACGAACAAAAGATATTTGCAAATGTAATACATGCTTCAAAAGGCTCTCTTATTGCAAAATATGACAGTACATACGCGATTTGATCGTTTTCAACATTGCGCAATCAATAAAGATGAAAGAGATAAACGGATGTCGCGAACAGGTAGAAAAGCTTGAGCAGAACATAATGAAATCACTTAGAAGACCATAGCATGTTTAAAAAAAAAAAGATATTTGCAAATGTGATGAAAAACTAAAAAAATGCTTCAAATGACTCTTTTATTGCGCAATATGACTATATATACGCGATTTAATCGATTTCAACATTGCGCATTCAATAAAGATGAAAGAGATAAACCGATGTCGCGAACAGGTAGAAGAGCATGAGCAGAACATAATGAAACCACTTAGGAGACCATAGCATGCTTTTTAAGAAAGATATTCGCAAATGTGATGAAAAACTAAAAAAATGCTTCAAATGATTCTTTCATTGCGCAATATGACAGTATATACGCGATTTGATCGTTTTCAACATTGCGCAATCAATAAAGATGAAAGAGATAAACCGATGTCGCGAACAGGTAGAAGAGCTTGAGCAGAACATAATGAAACCACTTAGGAGACCATAGCATTCTTTTTAAGAAAGATATTCGCAAATGTGATAAAAATCTAACAAAATGCTACAAATGATTCTTTCATTGCGCAATATGACAGTATATACGCGATTTAATCGTTTTCAACATTGCGCAATCAATAAAGATGAAAGAGATAAACCGATGTCGCGAACAGGTAGAAGAGCTTGAGAAGAACATAATGAAACCACTTAGAAGACCATAGCATGCTTTTTAAGAAAGATATTTGCAAATGTGATGAAAAATTAAAAAAATGCTTCAAATGACTCTTTCATTGCGCAATATGACTATATATACGCGATTTGATCGTTTTCAACATTGCGCAATCAATAAAGATGAAAGAGATAAACGGATATCGCGAACAGGTAGAAGAGCTTGAGCAGAACATAATGAAACCACTTAGGAGACCATAGCATTCTTTTTAAGAAAGATATTCGCAAATGTGATAAAAATCTAACAAAATGCTACAAATGATTCTTTCATTGCGCAATATGACAGTATATACGCGATTAAATCGTTTTCAACATTGCGCAATCAATAAAGATGAAAGAGATAAACCGATGTCGCGAACAGGTAGAAGAGCTTGAGCAGAACATAATGAAACCACTTAGAAGACCATAGCATGCTTTTTAAGAAAGATATTTGCAAATGTGATGAAAAACTAAAAAAATGCTTCAAATGACTCTTTCATTGCGCAATATGACTATATATACGCGATTTGATCGTTTTCAACATTGCGCAATCAATAAAGATGAAAGAGATAAAACCGATGTCGCCAACAGGTAGAAGAGCTTGAGCAGAACATTATGAAACCACTTAGGAGACCATAGCATTCTTTTCAAGAAAGATATTTGCACATGTCATTCCAAACGAACAAAAGATATTTGCAAATGTAATACATGCTTCAAAAGGCTCTCTTATTGCAAAATATGACAGTACATACGCGATTTGATCGTTTTCAACATTGCGCAATCAATAAAGATGAAAGAGATAAACGGATGTCGCGAACAGGTAGAAAAGCTTGAGCAGAACATAATGAAATCACTTAGAAGACCATAGCATGTTTAAAAAAAAAAAGATATTTGCAAATGTGATGAAAAACTAAAAAAATGCTTCAAATGACTCTTTTATTGCGCAATATGACTATATATACGCGATTTAATCGATTTCAACATTGCGCATTCAATAAAGATGAAAGAGATAAACCGATGTCGCGAACAGGTAGAAGAGCTTGAGCAGAACATAATGAAACCTCTTAGAAGACCATAGCATGCTTTTTAAGAAAGATATTCGCAAATGTGATAAAAAACTAAAAAAATGCTACAAATGATTCTTTCATTGCGCAATATGACAGTATATACGCGATTTAATCGTTTTCAACATTGCGCAATCAATAAAGATGAAAGAGATAAACCGATGTCGCGAACAGGTAGAAGAGCATGAGCAGAACATAATGAAACCACTTAGGAGACCATAGCATTCTTTTCAAGAAAGATATTTGCACATGTCATTCAAAACGAACAAAAGATATTTGCAAATGTAATACATGCTTCAAAAGGCTCTCTTATTGCAAAATATGACAGTATTGCAAAATATGACAGTATATACGCGATTTAATCGTTTTCAACATTGCGCAATCAATAAAGATGAAAGAGATAAACCGATGTCGCGAACAGGTAGAAAAGCTTGAGCAGAACATAATGAAACCACTTAGAAGACCATAGCATGCTTTTTAAGAAAGATATTCGCAAATGTGATAAAAAACTAAAAAAAAATGCTACAAATGATTCTTTCATTGCGCAATATGACAGTATATACGCGATTTAATCGTTTTCAACATTGCGCAATCAATAAAGATGAAAGAGATAAACCGATGTCGCGAACAGGTAGAAGAGCATGAGCAGAACATAATGAAACCACTTAGGAGACCATAGCATTCTTTTCAAGAAAGATATTTGCACATGTCATTCAAAACGAACAAAAGATATTTGCAAATGTAATACATGCTTCAAAAGGCTCTCTTATTGCAAAATATGACAGTATATACGCGATTTGATCGTTTTCAACATTGCGCAATCAATAAAGATGAAACAGATAAACGGATGTCGCGAACAGGTAGAAGAGCTTGAGCAGAACATAATGAAACCACTAAGGGGACCATAGCATTCTTTTTAAGAAAGATATTCGCAAATGTGATAAAAAACTAAAAAAATGCTACAAATGATTCTTTCATTGCGCAATATGACAGTATATACGCGATTTAATCGTTTTCAACATTGCGCAATCAATAAAGATGAAAGAGATAAACCGATGTCGCGAACAGGTAGAAGAGCATGAGCAGAACATAATGAAACCACTTAGGAGACCATAGCATGCTTTTTAAGAAAGATATTCGCAAATGTGATGAAAAACTAAAAAAATGCTTCAAATGATTCTTTCATTGCGCAATATGACAGTATATACGCGATTTGATCGTTTTCAACATTGCGCAATCAATAAAGATGAAAGAGATAAACCGATGTCGCGAACAGGTAGAAGAGCTTGAGCAGAACATAATGAAACCACTTAGGAGACCATAGCATTCTTTTTAAGAAAGATATTCGCAAATGTGATAAAAATCTAACAAAATGCTACAAATGATTCTTTCATTGCGCAATATGACAGTATATACGCGATTTAATCGTTTTCAACATTGCGCAATCAATAAAGATGAAAGAGATAAACCGATGTCGCGAACAGGTAGAAGAGCTTGAGAAGAACATAATGAAACCACTTAGAAGACCATAGCATGCTTTTTAAGAAAGATATTTGCAAATGTGATGAAAAACTAAAAAAATGCTTCAAATGACTCTTTCATTGCGCAATATGACTATATATACGCGATTTGATCGTTTTCAACATTGCGCAATCAATAAAGATGAAAGAGATAAACGGATATCGCGAACAGGTAGAAGAGCTTGAGCAGAACATAATGAAACCACTTAGGAGACACCATAGCATTCTTTTTAAGAAAGATATTCGCAAATGTGATAAAAATCTAACAAAATGCTACAAATGATTCTTTCATTGCGCAATATGACAGTATATACGCGATTTAATCGTTTTCAACATTGCGCAATCAATAAAGATGAAAGAGATAAACCGATGTCGCGAACAGGTAGAAGAGCTTGAGCAGAACATAATGAAACCACTTAGAAGACCATAGCATGCTTTTTAAGAAAGATATTTGCAAATGTGATGAAAAACTAAAAAAATGCTTCAAATGACTCTTTCATTGCGCAATATGACTATATATACGCGATTTAATCGATTTCAACATTGCGCATTCAATAAAGATGAAAGAGATAAACCGATGTCGCGAACAGGTAGAAAAGCTTGAGCAGAACATAATGAAACCACTTAGAAGACCATAGCATGCTTTTTAAGAAAGATATTCGCAAATGTGATAAAAAACTAAAAAAATGCTACAAATGATTCTTTCATTGCGCAATATGACAGTATATACGCGATTTAATCGTTTTCAACATTGCGCAATCAATAAAGATGAAAGAGATAAACCGATGTCGCCAACAGGTAAAAGAGCTTGAGCAGAACATAATGAAATCACTTAGAAGACCATAGCATGTTTAAAAAAAAAAAAGATATTTGCAAATGTGATGAAAAACTAAAAAAATGCTTCAAATGACTCTTTCATTGCGCAATATGGCAGTATATACGCGATTTAATCGTTTTCAACATTGCGCAATCAATAAAGATGAAAGAGATAAACCGATGTCGCCAACAGGTAGAAGAGCTTGAGCAGAACATAATGAAACCACTTAGAAGACCATAGCATGCTTTTTAAGAAATATATTTGCAAATGTGATGAAAAACTAAAAAAATGCTTCAAATGACTCTTTCATTGCGCAATATGACTATATATACGCGATTTGATCGTTTTCAACATTGCGAAATCAATAAAGATGAAAGAGATGAACCGATGTCGCCAACAGGTAGAAGAGCTTGAGCAGAACATAATGAAACCACTTAGGAGACCATAGCATTCTTTTCAAGAAAGATATTTGCACATGTCATTCAAAACGAACAAAAGATATTTGCAAATGTAATACATGCTTCAAAAGGCTCTCTTATTGCAAAATATGACAGTATATACGCGATTTGATCGTTTTCAACATTCCGCAATAAATAATGATAAAAAACATAAACCGATGTCGCGAACAGGTAGAAGAGCTTGAGCAGAACATAATGAAACCACTTAGAAGACCATAGCATGCTTTTTAAGAAAGATATTTGCAAATGTGATGAAAAACTAAAAAAATGCTTCAAATGACTCTTTCATTGCGCAATATGGCAATATAAACAGGATTTGATCGTTTTCAACATTGCGCAATCAATAAAGATGAAAGAGATAAACCGATGTCGCCAACAGGTAGAAGAGCTTGAGCAGAACATAATGAAACCACTTAGAATACCATAGCATGCTTTTTAAGAAAGATATTTGCACATGTCATTCAAAACGAACAAAAGATATTTGCAAATGTAAAACATGCTTCAAATTGCTCTCTCATTGCGCAATATGACAGTATATACGCGATTTAATCGTTTTCAACATTGCGCAATCAATAAAGATGAAAGAGATAAACCGATGTCGCGAACAGGTAGAAGAGCTTGAGCAGAACATAATGAAACCACTTAGGAGACCATAGCATTCTTTTTAAGAAAGATATTCGCAAATGTGATAAAAATCTAACAAAATGCTACAAATGATTCTTTCATTGCGCAATATGACAGTATATACGCGATTTAATCGTTTTCAACATTGCGCAATCAATAAAGATGAAAGAGATAAACCGATGTCGCGAACAGGTAGAAGAGCTTGAGAAGAACATAATGAAACCACTTAGAAGACCATAGCATGCTTTTTAAGAAAGATATTTGCAAATGTGATGAAAAATTAAAAAAATGCTTCAAATGACTCTTTCATTGCGCAATATGACTATATATACGCGATTTGATCGTTTTCAACATTGCGCAATCAATAAAGATGAAAGAGATAAACGGATATCGCGAACAGGTAGAAGAGCTTGAGCAGAACATAATGAAACCACTTAGGAGACCATAGCATTCTTTTTAAGAAAGATATTCGCAAATGTGATAAAAATCTAACAAAATGCTACAAATGATTCTTTCATTGCGCAATATGACAGTATATACGCGATTTAATCGTTTTCAACATTGCGCAATCAATAAAGATGAAAGAGATAAACCGATGTCGCGAACAGGTAGAAGAGCTTGAGCAGGACATAATAAAAACAACTTAGAAGACCATAGCATGCTTTTTAAGAAAGATATTTGCAAATGTGATAAAAAACTAAAAAAATGCTACAAATGATTCTTTCATTGCGCAATATGACAGTATATACGCGATTTAATCGTTTTCAACATTGCGCAATCAATAAAGATAAAAGAGATAAACCGATGTCGCGAACAGGTAGAAGAGCTTGAGCAGGACATAATAAAAACAACTTAGAAGACCATAGCATGCTTTTTAAGAAAGATATTTGCAAATGTGATGAAAAACTAAAAAAATGCTTCAAATGACTCTTTCATTGCGCAATATGACTATATATACGCGATTTGATCGTTTTCAACATTGCGAAATCAATAAAGATGAAAGAGATGAACCGATGTCGCCAACAGGTAGAAGAGCTTCAGCAGAACATAATGAAACCACTTAGGAGACCATAGCATTCTTTTCAAGAAAGATATTTGCACATGTCATTCAAAACGAACAAAAGATATTTGCAAATGTAATACATGCTTCAAAAGGCTCTCTTATTGCAAAATATGACAGTATATACGCGATTTGATCGTTTTCAACATTCCGCAATAAATAATGATAAAAAACATAAACCGATGTCGCGAACAGGTAGAAGAGCTTGAGCAGAACATAATGAAACCACTTAGAATACCATAGCATGCTTTTTAAGAAAGATATTTGCACATGTCATTCAAAACGAACAAAAGATATTTGCAAATGTAAAACATGCTTCAAATTGCTCTCTTATTGCGAAATATTACAGTATATACGCGATTTAATCGTTTTCAACATTGCGCAATCAATAAAGATGAAAGAGATAAACCGATGTCGCCAACAGGTAGAAGAGCTTGAGCAGAACATAATGAAATCACTTAGAAGACCATAGCATGTTTAAAAAAAAAAAAGATATTTGCAAATGTGATGAAAAACTAAAAAAATGCTTCAAATGACTCTTTCATTGCGCAATATGACAGTATATACGCGATTTAATCGTTTTCAACATTGCGCAATCAATAAAGATAAAAGAGATAAACCGATGTCGCGAACAGGTAGAAGAGCTTGAGCAGGACATAATAAAAACAACTTAGAAGACCATAGCATGCTTTTTAAGAAAGATATTTGCAAATGTGATGAAAAACTAAAAAAATGCTTCAAATGACTCTTTCATTGCGCAATATGACTATATATACGCGATTTGATCGTTTTCAACATTGCGAAATCAATAAAGATGAAAGAGATGAACCGATGTCGCCAACAGGTAGAAGAGCTTGAGCAGAACATAATGAAACCACTTAGGAGACCATAGCATTCTTTTCAAGAAAGATATTTGCACATGTCATTCAAAACGAACAAAAGATATTTGCAAATGTAATACATGCTTCAAAAGGCTCTCTTATTGCAAAATATGACAGTATATACGCGATTTGATCGTTTTCAACATTCCGCAATAAATAATGATAAAAAACATAAACCGATGTCGCGAACAGGTAGAAGAGCTTGAGCAGAACATAATGAAACCACTTAGAATACCATAGCATGCTTTTTAAGAAAGATATTTGCACATGTCATTCAAAACGAACAAAAGATATTTGCAAATGTAAAACATGCTTCAAATTGCTCTCTTATTGCGAAATATTACAGTATATACGCGATTTAATCGTTTTCAACATTGCGCAATCAATAAAGATGAAAGAGATAAACCGATGTCGCCAACAGGTAGAAGAGCTTGAGCAGAACATAATGAAATCACTTAGAAGACCATAGCATGTTTAAAAAAAAAAAAGATATTTGCAAATGTGATGAAAAACTAAAAAAATGCTTCAAATGACTCTTTCATTGCGCAATATGGCAGTATATACGCGATTTAATCGTTTTCAACATTGCGCAATCAATAAAGATGAAAGAGATAAACCGATGTCGCCAACAGGTAGAAGAGCTTGAGCAGAACATAATGAAACCACTTAGAAGACCATAGCATGCTTTTTAAGAAAGATATTTGCAAATGTGATGAAAAACTAAAAAAATGCTTCAAATGACTCTTTCATTGCGCAATATGACTATATATACGCGATTTGATCGTTTTCAACATTGCGAAATCAATAAAGATGAAAGAGATGAACCGATGTCGCGAACAGGTAGAAGAGCTTGAGCAGGACATAATAAAAACAACTTAGAAGACCATAGCATGCTTTTTAAGAAAGATATTTGCAAATGTGATAAAAAACTAAAAAAATGCTACAAATGATTCTTTCATTGCGCAATATGACAGTATATACGCGATTTAATCGTTTTCAACATTGCGCAATCAATAAAGATAAAAGAGATAAACCGATGTCGCGAACAGGTAGAAGAGCTTGAGCAGGACATAATAAAAACAACTTAGAAGACCATAGCATGCTTTTTAAGAAAGATATTTGCAAATGTGATGAAAAACTAAAAAAATGCTTCAAATGACTCTTTCATTGCGCAATATGACTATATATACGCGATTTGATCGTTTTCAACATTGCGAAATCAATAAAGATGAAAGAGATGAACCGATGTCGCCAACAGGTAGAAGAGCTTGAGCAGAACATAATGAAACCACTTAGGAGACCATAGCATTCTTTTCAAGAAAGATATTTGCACATGTCATTCAAAACGAACAAAAGATATTTGCAAATGTAATACATGCTTCAAAAGGCTCTCTTATTGCAAAATATGACAGTATATACGCGATTTGATCGTTTTCAACATTCCGCAATAAATAATGATAAAAAACATAAACCGATGTCGCGAACAGGTAGAAGAGCTTGAGCAGAACATAATGAAACCACTTAGAATACCATAGCATGCTTTTTAAGAAAGATATTTGCACATGTCATTCAAAACGAACAAAAGATATTTGCAAATGTAAAACATGCTTCAAATTGCTCTCTTATTGCGAAATATTACAGTATATACGCGATTTAATCGTTTTCAACATTGCGCAATCAATAAAGATGAAAGAGATAAACCGATGTCGCCAACAGGTAGAAGAGCTTGAGCAGAACATAATGAAATCACTTAGAAGACCATAGCATGTTTAAAAAAAAAAAAGATATTTGCAAATGTGATGAAAAACTAAAAAAATGCTTCAAATGACTCTTTCATTGCGCAATATGGCAGTATATACGCGATTTAATCGTTTTCAACATTGCGCAATCAATAAAGATGAAAGAGATAAACCGATGTCGCCAACAGGTAGAAGAGCTTGAGCAGAACATAATGAAACCACTTAGAAGACCATAGCATGCTTTTTAAGAAAGATATTTGCAAATGTGATGAAAAACTAAAAAAATGCTTCAAATGACTCTTTCATTGCGCAATATGACTATATATACGCGATTTGATCGTTTTCAACATTGCGAAATCAATAAAGATGAAAGAGATGAACCGATGTCGCGAACAGGTAGAAGAGCTTGAGCAGGACATAATAAAAACAACTTAGAAGACCATAGCATGCTTTTTAAGAAAGATATTTGCAAATGTGATAAAAAACTAAAAAAATGCTACAAATGATTCTTTCATTGCGCAATATGACAGTATATACGCGATTTAATCGTTTTCAACATTGCGCAATCAATAAAGATAAAAGAGATAAACCGATGTCGCGAACAGGTAGAAGAGCTTGAGCAGGACATAATAAAAACAACTTAGAAGACCATAGCATGCTTTTTAAGAAAGATATTTGCAAATGTGATGAAAAACTAAAAAAATGCTTCAAATGACTCTTTCATTGCGCAATATGGCAATATATACAGGATTTGATCGTTTTCAACATTGCGCAATCAATAAAGATGAAAGAGATAAACCGATGTCGCCAACAGATAGAAGAGCTTGAGCAGAACATAATGAAACCACTTAGAATACCATAGCATGCTTTTTAAGAAAGATATTTGCACATGTCATTCAAAACGAACAAAAGATATTTGCAAATGTAAAACATGCTTCAAATTGCTCTCTTATTGCGAAATATGACAGTATATACGCGATTTAATCGTTTTCAACATTGCGCAATCAATAAAGATGAAAGAGATAAACCGATGTCGCCAACAGGTAGAAGTGCTTGAGCAGAACATAATGAAACCACTTAGAATACCATAGCATGCTTTTTAAGAAAGATATTCGCAAATGTGATAAAAAACTAAAAAAATGCTACAAATGATTCTTTCATTGCGCAATATGACAGTATATACGCGATTTAATCGTTTTCAACATTGCGCAATCAATAAAGATAAAAGAGATAAACCGATGTCGCGAACAGGTAGAAGAGCTTGAGCAGAACATAATGAAACCACTTAGAAGACCATAGCATGCTTTTTAAGAAAGATATTCGCAAATGTGATGAAAAACTAAAAATATGCTTCAAATGATTCTTTCATTGCGCAATATGACAGTATATACGCGATTTAATCGTTTTCAACATTGCGCAATCAATAAAGATGAAAGAGATAAACCGATGTCGCGAACAGGTAGAAGAGCTTGAGCAGGACATAATAAAAACAACTTAGAAGACCATAGCATGCTTTTTAAGAAAGATATTTGCAAATGTGATAAAAAACTAAAAAAATGCTACAAATGATTCTTTCATTGCGCAATATGACAGTATATACGCGATTTAATCGTTTTCAACATTGCGCAATCAATAAAGATAAAAGAGATAAATCGATGTCGCGAACAGGTAGAAGAGCTTGAGCAGAACATAATGAAACCACTTAGAAGACCATAGCATGCTTTTTAAGAAAGATATTCGCAAATGTGATGAAAAACTAAAAAAATGCTACAAATGATTCTTTCATTGCGCAATATGACAGTATATACGCGATTTAATCGTTT
The DNA here is from genome assembly GCA_035222895.1 of Strongylocentrotus droebachiensis. Classification (NCBI taxonomy): domain Eukaryota; kingdom Metazoa; phylum Echinodermata; class Echinoidea; order Camarodonta; family Strongylocentrotidae; genus Strongylocentrotus; species Strongylocentrotus droebachiensis. The sequence goes on from JAVYIG010001191.1 coordinate 28,052, forward strand.
TCAACATTGCGCAATCAATAAAGATGAAAGAGATAAACCGATGTCGCCAACAGGTAGAAGAGCTTGAGCAGAACATAATGAAACCACTGTCATATTGCGCAATGAAAGAATCATTTGTAGCATTTTTTAGTTTGTTATCACATTTGCGAATATCTTTCTTAAAAAGAATGCTATGGTCTTCTAAGTGGTTTCATTATGTTCTGCTCAAGATCTTCTACCTGTTCGCGACATCGGTTTATCTCTTTCATCTTTATTGATTGCACAATGTTGAAAACGATTAAATCGCGTATATACTGTCATATTTCGCAATAAGAGAGCCTTTTGAAGCATGTATTACATTTGCAAATATCTTTTGTTCGTTTTGAATGACATGTGCAAATATCTTTCTTAAAAAGAATGCTATGGTCTCCTAAGTGAATTCATTATGTTCTGCTCAAGCTCTTCTACCTGTTCGTGACATCCGTTTGTCTCTTTCATCTTTATTGATTGCGCAATGTTGAAAACGATCAAATCGCGTATATACTGTCATATTTTGCAATAAGAGAGCCTTTTGAAGCATGTATTACATTTGCAAATATCTTTTGTTCGTTTTGAATGACATGTGCAAATATCTTTCTTGAAAAGAATGCTATGGTCTCCTAAGTGGTTTCATTATGTTCTGCTCAAGCTCTTCTACCTGTTGGCGACATCGGTTTTATCTCTTTCATCTTTATTGATTGCGCAATGTTGAAAACGATCAAATCGCGTATATATAGTCATATTGCGCAATGAAAGAGTCATTTGAAGCATTTTTTTAGTTTTTCATCACATTTGCAAATATCTTTCTTAGAAAGCATGCTATGGTCTTCTAAGTGGTTTCATTATGTTCTGCTCAAGCTCTTCTACCTGTTCGCGACATCGGTTTATCTCTTTCATCTTTATTGATTGCGCAATGTTGAAAACGATTAAATCGCGTATATACTGCCATATTGCGCAATGAAAGAGTCATTTGAAGCATTTTTTTAGTTTTTCATCACATTTGCAAATATCTTTTTTTTTTTAAACATGCTATGGTCTTCTAAGTGATTTCATTATGTTCTGCTCAAGCTCTTCTACCTGTTCGCGACATCGGTTTATCTCTTTCATCTTTATTGATTGCGCAATGTTGAAAACGATTAAATCGCGTATATACTGTCATATTGCGCAATGAAAGAATCATTTGAAGCATTTTTTTAGTTTTTCATCACATTTGCGAATATCTTTCTTTAAAAGCATGCTATGGTCTTCTAAGTGGTTTCATTATGTTCTGCTCAAGCTCTTCTACCTGTTCGCGACATCGGTTTATCTCTTTCATCTTTATTGATTGCGCAATGTTGAAAACGATCAAATCGCGTATATATAGTCATATTGCGCAATGAAAGAGTCATTTGAAGCATTTTTTTAGTTTTTCATCACATTTGCAAATATCTTTCTTAAAAAGCATGCTATGGTCTTCTAAGTGGTTTCATTATGTTCTGCTCAAGCTCTTCTACCTGTTCGCGACATCGGTTTATCTCTTTCATCTTTATTGAATGCGCAATGTTGAAAACGATCAAATCGCGTATATACTGTCATATTTTGCAATAAGAGAGCCTTTTGAAGCATGTATTACATTTGCAAATATCTTTTGTTCGTTTTGAATGACATGTGCAAATATCTTTCTTGAAAAGAATGCTATGGTCTCCTAAGTGGTTTCATTATGTTCTGCTCAAGCTCTTCTACCTGTTCGCGACATCGGTTTATCTCTTTCATCTTTATTGATTGCGCAATGTTGAAAATGATCAAATCGCGTATATATAGTCATATTGCGCAATGAAAGAGTCATTAGAAGCATTTTTTTTAGTTTTTCATCACATTTGCAAATATCTTTCTTAAAAAGCATGCTATGGTCTTCTAAGTGGTTTCATTATGTTCTGCTCAAGCTCTTCTACCTGTTCGCGACATCGGTTTATCTCTTTCATCTTTATTGATTGCGCAATGTTGAAAACGATCAAATCGCGTATATATAGTCATATTGCGCAATGAAAGAGTCATTTGAAGCATTTTTTTAGTTTTTCATCACATTTGCAAATATTTTTCTTAAAAAGCATGCTATGGTCTTCTAAGTGGTTTCATTATGTTCTGCTCAAGCTCTTCTACCTGTTCGCGACATCGGTTTATCTCTTTCATCTTTATTGAATGCGCAATGTTGAAAACGATCAAATCGCGTATATACTGTCATATTTTGCAATAAGAGAGCACTTTGAAGCATGTATTACATTTGCAAATATCTTTTGTTCGTTTTGAATGACATGTGCAAATATCTTTCTTGAAAAGAATGCTATGGTCTCCTAACTGGTTTCATTATGTTCTGCTCAAGCTCTTCTACCTGTTGGCGACATCGGTTTATCTCTTTCATCTTTATTGATGGCGCAATGTTGAAAACGATCAAATCGCGTATATATAGTCATATTGCGCAATGAAAGAGTCATTTGAAGCATTTTTTTAGTTTTTCATCACATTTGCAAATATCTTTCTTAAAAAGCATGCTATGGTCTTCTAAGTGGTTTCATTATGTTCTGCTCAAGCTCTTCTACCTGTTCGCGACATCGGTTTATCTCTTTCATCTTTATTGATTGCGCAATAATGAAAACGATTAAATTGTGTATATACTGCCATATTGCGCAATGAAAGAGTCATTTGAAGCATTTTTTTAGTTTTTCATCACATTTGCAAATATCTTTTTTTTTTAAACATGCTATGGTCTTCTAAGTGATTTCATTATGTTCTGCTCAAGCTCTTCTACCTGTTGGCGACATCGGTTTATCTCTTTCATCTTTATTGATTGCGCAATGTTGAAAACGATTAAATCGCGTATATACTGTCATATTGCGCAATGAAAGAATCATCTGAAGCATTTTTTTAGTTTTTCATCACATATGCGAATATCTTTCTTAAAAAGCATGCTATGGTCTCCTAAGTGGTTTCATTATGTTCGGCTCAAGCTCTTCTACCTGTTCGCGACATCGGTTTATCTCTTTCATCTTTATTGATTGCGCAATGTTGAAAACGATTAAATCGCGTATATACTGCCATATTGCGCAATGAAAGAGTCATTTGAAGCATTTTTTTAGTTTTTCATCACATTTGCAAATATCTTTTTTTTTTTAAAACATGCTATGGTCTTCTAAGTGGTTTCATTATGTTCTGCTCAAGATCTTCTACCTGTTCGCGACATCGGTTTATCTCTTTCATCTTTATTGATTGCACAATGTTGAAAACGATTAAATCGCGTATATACTGTCATATTTCGCAATAAGAGAGCAATTTGAAGCATGTTTTACATTTGCAAATATCTTTTGTTCGTTTTGAATGACATGTGCAAATATCTTTCTTAAAAAGCATGCTATGGTATTCTAAGTGGTTTCATTATGTTCTGCTCAAGCTCTTCTACCTGTTGGCGACATCGGTTTATCTCTTTCATCTTTATTGATTGCGCAATGTTGAAAACGATTAAATCGCGTATATACTGTCATATTGCGCAATGAAAGAATCATTTGTAGCATTTTTTTAGTTTTTTATCACATTTGCGAATATCTTTCTTAAAAAGAATGCTATGGTCTCCTTAGTGAATTCATTATGTTCTGCTCAAGCTCTTCTACCTGTTCGCGACATCCGTTTGTCTCTTTCATCTTTATTGATTGCGCAATGTTGAAAACGATCAAATCGCGTATATACTGTCATATTTTGCAATAAGAGAGCCTTTTGAAGCATGTATTACATTTGCAAATATCTTTTGTTCGTTTTGAATGACATGTGCAAATATCTTTCTTGAAAAGAATGCTATGGTCTCCTAAGTGAATTCATTATGTTCTGCTCAAGCTCTTCTACCTGTTCGCGACATCCGTTTGTCTCTTTCATCTTTATTGATTGCGCAATGTTGAAAACGATCAAATCGCGTATATACTGTCATATTTTGCAATAAGAGAGCCTTTTGAAGCATGTATTACATTTGCAAATATCTTTTGTTCGTTTTGAATGACATGTGCAAATATCTTTCTTGAAAAGAATGCTATGGTCTCCGAAGTGGTTTCATTATGTTCTGCTCAAGCTCTTCTACCTGTTGGCGACATCGGTTTTATCTCTTTCATCTTTATTGATTGCGCAATGTTGAAAACGATCAAATCGCGTATATATAGTCATATTGCGCAATGAAAGAGTCATTTGAAGCATTTTTTTAGTTTTTCATCACATTTGCAAATATCTTTCTTAAAAAGCATGCTATGGTCTTCTAAGTGGTTTCATTATGTTCTGCTCAAGCTCTTCTACCTGTTCGCGACATCGGTTTATCTCTTTCATCTTTATTGATTGCGCAATGTTGAAAACGATCAAATCGCGTATATATAGTCATATTGCGCAATGAAAGAATCATTTGAAGCATTTTTTTAGTTTTTCATCACATTTGCAAATATCTTTCTTAAAAAGCATGCTATGGTCTTCTAAGTGGTTTCATTATGTTCTGCTCAAGCTCTTCTACCTGTTCGCGACATCGGTTTATCTCTTTCATCTTTATTGAATGCGCAATGTTGAAAACGATCAAATCGCGTATATACTGTCATATTTTGCAATAAGAGAGCCTTTTGAAGCATGTATTACATTTGCAAATATCTTTTGTTCGTTTTGAATGACATGTGCAAATATCTTTCTTGAAAAGAATGCTATGGTCTCCTAAGTGGTTTCATTATGTTCTGCTCAAGCTCTTCTACCTGTTCGCGACATCGGTTTATCTCTTTCATCTTTATTGATTGCGCAATGTTGAAAACGATCAAATCGCGTATATATAGTCATATTGCGCAATGAAAGAGTCATTAGAAGCATTTTTTTTAGTTTTTCATCACATTTGCAAATATCTTTTGTTCGTTTTGAATGACATGTGCAAATATCTTTCTTGAAAAGAATGCTATGGTCTCCTAAGTGGTTTCATTATGTTCTGCTCAAGCTCTTCTACCTGTTCGCGACATCGGTTTATCTCTTTCATCTTTATTGATTGCGCAATGTTGAAAATGATCAAATCGCGTATATATATAGTCATATTGCGCAATGAAAGAGTCATTAGAAGCATTTTTTTTAGTTTTTCATCACATTTGCAAATATCTTTCTTAAAAAGCATGCTATGGTCTTCTAAGTGGTTTCATTATGTTCTGCTCAAGCTCTTCTACCTGTTCGCGACATCGGTTTATCTCTTTCATCTTTATTGATTGCGCAATGTTGAAAACGATTAAATCGCGTATATACTGCCATATTGCGCAATGAAAGAGTCATTTGAAGCATTTTTTTAGTTTTTCATCACATTTGCAAATATCTTTTTTTTTAAACATGCTATGGTCTTCTAAGTGATTTCATTATGTTCTGCTCAAGCTCTTCTACCTGTTCGCGACATCGGTTTATCTCTTTCATCTTTATTGATTGCGCAATGTTGAAAACGATTAAATCGCGTATATACTGTCATATTGCGCAATGAAAGAATCATTTGAAGCAGTTTTTCATCACATTTGCAAATATATTTCTTAAAAAGCATGCTATGGTCTTCTAAATGGTTTCATTATGTTCTGCTCAAGCTCTTCTACCTGTTCGCGACATCGGTTTATCTCTTTCATCTTTATTGATTGCGCAATGTTGAAAACGATCAAATCGCGTATATATAGTCATATTGCGCAATGAAAGAGTCATTTGAAGCATTTTTTTAGTTTTTCATCACATTTGCAAATATCTTTCTTAAAAAGCATGCTATGGTCTTCTAAGTGGTTTCATTATGTTCTGCTCAAGCTCTTCTACCTGTTCGCGACATCGGTTTATCTCTTTCATCTTTATTGATTGCGCAATGTTGAAAACGATCAAATCGCGTATATATAGTCATATTGCGCAATGAAAGAGTCATTTGAAGCATTTTTTTAGTTTTTCATCACATTTGCAAATATTTTTCTTAAAAAGCATGCTATGGTCTTCTAAGTGGTTTCATTATGTTCTGCTCAAGCTCTTCTACCTGTTCGCGACATCGGTTTATCTCTTTCATCTTTATTGAATGCGCAATGTTGAAAACGATCAAATCGCGTATATACTGTCATATTTTGCAATAAGAGAGCCTTTTGAAGCATGTATTACATTTGCAAATATCTTTTGTTCGTTTTGAATGACATGTGCAAATATCTTTCTTGAAAAGAATGCTATGGTCTCCTAAGTGGTTTCATTATGTTCTGCTCAAGCTCTTCTACCTGTTCGCGACATCGGTTTATCTCTTTCATCTTTATTGATTGCGCAATGTTGAAAACGATCAAATCGCGTATATATAGTCATATTGCGCAATGAAAGAGTCATTAGAAGCATTTTTTTTAGTTTTTCATCACATTTGCAAATATCTTTTGTTCGTTTTGAATGACATGTGCAAATATCTTTCTTGAAAAGAATGCTATGGTCTCCTAAGTGGTTTCATTATGTTCTGCTCAAGCTCTTCTACCTGTTCGCGACATCGGTTTATCTCTTTCATCTTTATTGATGGCGCAATGTTGAAAACGATCAAATCGCGTATATATAGTCATATTGCGCAATGAAAGAGTCATTTGAAGCATTTTTTTAGTTTTTCATCACATTTGCAAATATCTTTCTTAAAAAGCATGCTATGGTCTTCTAAGTGGTTTCATTATGTTCTGCTCAAGCTCTTCTACCTGTTCGCGACATCGGTTTATCTCTTTCATCTTTATTGATTGCGCAATAATGAAAACGATTAAATTGTGTATATACTGCCATATTGCGCAATGAAAGAGTCATTTGAAGCATTTTTTTAGTTTTTCATCACATTTGCAAATATCTTTTTTTTTTAAACATGCTATGGTCTTCTAAGTGATTTCATTATGTTCTGCTCAAGCTCTTCTACCTGTTGGCGACATCGGTTTATCTCTTTCATCTTTATTGATTGCGCAATGTTGAAAACGATTAAATCGCGTATATACTGTCATATTGCGCAATGAAAGAATCATCTGAAGCATTTTTTTAGTTTTTCATCACATATGCGAATATCTTTCTTAAAAAGCATGCTATGGTCTCCTAAGTGGTTTCATTATGTTCGGCTCAAGCTCTTCTACCTGTTCGCGACATCGGTTTATCTCTTTCATCTTTATTGATTGCGCAATGTTGAAAACGATTAAATCGCGTATATACTGCCATATTGCGCAATGAAAGAGTCATTTGAAGCATTTTTTTAGTTTTTCATCACATTTGCAAATATCTTTTTTTTTTAAAACATGCTATGGTCTTCTAAGTGGTTTCATTATGTTCTGCTCAAGATCTTCTACCTGTTCGCGACATCGGTTTATCTCTTTCATCTTTATTGAATGCGCAATGTTGAAAACGATCAAATCGCGTATATACTGTCATATTTTGCAATAAGAGAGCCTTTTGAAGCATGTATTACATTTGCAAATATCTTTTGTTCGTTTTGAATGACATGTGCAAATATCTTTCTTGAAAAGAATGCTATGGTCTCCTAAGTGGTTTCATTATGTTCTGCTCAAGCTCTTCTACCTGTTCGCGACATCGGTTTATCTCTTTCATCTTTATTGATTGCGCAATGTTGAAAACGATCAAATCGCGTATATATAGTCATATTGCGCAATGAAAGAGTCATTAGAAGCATTTTTTTTAGTTTTTCATCACATTTGCAAATATCTTTTGTTCGTTTTGAATGACATGTGCAAATATCTTTCTTGAAAAGAATGCTATGGTCTCCTAAGTGGTTTCATTATGTTCTGCTCAAGCTCTTCTACCTGTTCGCGACATCGGTTTATCTCTTTCATCTTTATTGATTGCGCAATGTTGAAAATGATCAAATCGCGTATATATAGTCATATTGCGCAATGAAAGAGTCATTAGAAGCATTTTTTTTAGTTTTTCATCACATTTGCAAATATCTTTCTTAAAAAGCATGCTATGGTCTTCTAAGTGGTTTCATTATGTTCTGCTCAAGCTCTTCTACCTGTTCGCGACATCGGTTTATCTCTTTCATCTTTATTGATTGCGCAATGTTGAAAACGATTAAATCGCGTATATACTGCCATATTGCGCAATGAAAGAGTCATTTGAAGCATTTTTTTAGTTTTTCATCACATTTGCAAATATCTTTTTTTTTTAAACATGCTATGGTCTTCTAAGTGATTTCATTATGTTCTGCTCAAGCTCTTCTACCTGTTCGCGACATCGGTTTATCTCTTTCATCTTTATTGATTGCGCAATGTTGAAAACGATTAAATCGCGTATATACTGTCATATTGCGCAATGAAAGAATCATTTGAAGCAGTTTTTCATCACATTTGCAAATATATTTCTTAAAAAGCATGCTATGGTCTTCTAAATGGTTTCATTATGTTCTGCTCAAGCTCTTCTACCTGTTCGCGACATCGGTTTATCTCTTTCATCTTTATTGATTGCGCAATGTTGAAAACGATCAAATCGCGTATATATAGTCATATTGCGCAATGAAAGAGTCATTTGAAGCATTTTTTTAGTTTTTCATCACATTTGCAAATATCTTTCTTAAAAAGCATGCTATGGTCTTCTAAGTGGTTTCATTATGTTCTGCTCAAGCTCTTCTACCTGTTCGCGACATCGGTTTATCTCTTTCATCTTTATTGATTGCGCAATGTTGAAAACGATCAAATCGCGTATATATAGTCATATTGCGCAATGAAAGAGTCATTTGAAGCATTTTTTTAGTTTTTCATCACATTTGCAAATATTTTTCTTAAAAAGCATGCTATGGTCTTCTAAGTGGTTTCATTATGTTCTGCTCAAGCTCTTCTACCTGTTCGCGACATCGGTTTATCTCTTTCATCTTTATTGAATGCGCAATGTTGAAAACGATCAAATCGCGTATATACTGTCATATTTTGCAATAAGAGAGCCTTTTGAAGCATGTATTACATTTGCAAATATCTTTTGTTCGTTTTGAATGACATGTGCAAATATCTTTCTTGAAAAGAATGCTATGGTCTCCTAAGTGGTTTCATTATGTTCTGCTCAAGCTCTTCTACCTGTTCGCGACATCGGTTTATCTCTTTCATCTTTATTGATTGCGCAATGTTGAAAACGATCAAATCGCGTATATATAGTCATATTGCGCAATGAAAGAGTCATTAGAAGCATTTTTTTTAGTTTTTCATCACATTTGCAAATATCTTTTGTTCGTTTTGAATGACATGTGCAAATATCTTTCTTGAAAAGAATGCTATGGTCTCCTAAGTGGTTTCATTATGTTCTGCTCAAGCTCTTCTACCTGTTCGCGACATCGGTTTATCTCTTTCATCTTTATTGATTGCGCAATGTTGAAAATGATCAAATCGCGTATATATAGTCATATTGCGCAATGAAAGAGTCATTAGAAGCATTTTTTTTAGTTTTTCATCACATTTGCAAATATCTTTCTTAAAAAGCATGCTATGGTCTTCTAAGTGGTTTCATTATGTTCTGCTCAAGCTCTTCTACCTGTTCGCGACATCGGTTTATCTCTTTCATCTTTATTGATTGCGCAATGTTGAAAACGATTAAATCGCGTATATACTGCCATATTGCGCAATGAAAGAGTCATTTGAAGCATTTTTTTAGTTTTTCATCACATTTGCAAATATCTTTTTTTTTTAAACATGCTATGGTCTTCTAAGTGATTTCATTATGTTCTGCTCAAGCTCTTCTACCTGTTCGCGACATCGGTTTATCTCTTTCATCTTTATTGATTGCGCAATGTTGAAAACGATTAAATCGCGTATATACTGTCATATTGCGCAATGAAAGAATCATTTGAAGCAGTTTTTCATCACATTTGCAAATATATTTCTTAAAAAGCATGCTATGGTCTTCTAAATGGTTTCATTATGTTCTGCTCAAGCTCTTCTACCTGTTCGCGACATCGGTTTATCTCTTTCATCTTTATTGATTGCGCAATGTTGAAAACGATCAAATCGCGTATATATAGTCATATTGCGCAATGAAAGAGTCATTTGAAGCATTTTTTTAGTTTTTCATCACATTTGCAAATATCTTTCTTAAAAAGCATGCTATGGTCTTCTAAGTGGTTTCATTATGTTCTGCTCAAGCTCTTCTACCTGTTCGCGACATCGGTTTATCTCTTTCATCTTTATTGATTGCGCTATGTTGAAAACGATCAAATCGCGTATATATAGTCATATTGCGCAATGAAAGAGTCATTTGAAGCATTTTTTTAGTTTTTCATCACATTTGCAAATATTTTTCTTAAAAAGCATGCTATGGTCTTCTAAGTGGTTTCATTATGTTCTGCTCAAGCTCTTCTACCTGTTCGCGACATCGGTTTATCTCTTTCATCTTTAATGAATGCGCAATGTTGAAAACGATCAAATCGCGTATATACTGTCATATTTTGCAATAAGAGAGCACTTTGAAGCATGTATTACATTTGCAAATATCTTTTGTTCGTTTTGAATGACATGTGCAAATATCTTTCTTGAAAAGAATGCTATGGTCTCCTAACTGGTTTCATTATGTTCTGCTCAAGCTCTTCTACCTGTTGGCGACATCGGTTTATCTCTTTCATCTTTATTGATGGCGCAATGTTGAAAACGATCAAATCGCGTATATATAGTCATATTGCGCAATGAAAGAGTCATTTGAAGCATTTTTTTAGTTTTTCATCACATTTGCAAATATCTTTCTTAAAAAGCATGCTATGGTCTTCTAAGTGGTTTCATTATGTTCTGCTCAAGCTCTTCTACCTGTTCGCGACATCGGTTTATCTCTTTCATCTTTATTGATTGCGCAATAATGAAAACGATTAAATTGTGTATATACTGCCATATTGCGCAATGAAAGAGTCATTTGAAGCATTTTTTTAGTTTTTCATCACATTTGCAAATATCTTTTTTTTTTAAACATGCTATGGTCTTCTAAGTGATTTCATTATGTTCTGCTCAAGCTCTTCTACCTGTTGGCGACATCGGTTTATCTCTTTCATCTTTATTGATTGCGCAATGTTGAAAACGATTAAATCGCGTATATACTGTCATATTGCGCAATGAAAGAATCATCTGAAGCATTTTTTTAGTTTTTCATCACATATGCGAATATCTTTCTTAAAAAGCATGCTATGGTCTCCTAAGTGGTTTCATTATGTTCGGCTCAAGCTCTTCTACCTGTTCGCGACATCGGTTTATCTCTTTCATCTTTATTGATTGCGCAATGTTGAAAACGATTAAATCGCGTATATACTGCCATATTGCGCAATGAAAGAGTCATTTGAAGCATTTTTTTAGTTTTTCATCACATTTGCAAATATCTTTTTTTTTAAAAACATGCTATGGTCTTCTAAGTGGTTTCATTATGTTCTGCTCAAGATCTTCTACCTGTTCGCGACATCGGTTTATCTCTTTCATCTTTATTGATTGCACAATGTTGAAAACGATTAAATCGCGTATATACTGTCATATTTCGCAATAAGAGAGCAATTTGAAGCATGTTTTACATTTGCAAATATCTTTTGTTCGTTTTGAATGACATGTGCAAATATCTTTCTTAAAAAGCATGCTATGGTATTCTAAGTGGTTTCATTATGTTCTGCTCAAGCTCTTCTACCTGTTGGCGACATCGGTTTATCTCTTTCATCTTTATTGATTGCGCAATGTTGAAAACGATTAAATCGCGTATATACTGTCATATTGCGCAATGAAAGAATCATTTGTAGCATTTTTTTAGTTTTTTATCACATTTGCGAATATCTTTCTTAAAAAGAATGCTATGGTCTCCTTAGTGAATTCATTATGTTCTGCTCAAGCTCTTCTACCTGTTCGCGACATCCGTTTGTCTCTTTCATCTTTATTGATTGCGCAATGTTGAAAACGATCAAATCGCGTATATACTGTCATATTTTGCAATAAGAGAGCCTTTTGAAGCATGTATTACATTTGCAAATATCTTTTGTTCGTTTTGAATGACATGTGCAAATATCTTTCTTGAAAAGAATGCTATGGTCTCCTAAGTGAATTCATTATGTTCTGCTCAAGCTCTTCTACCTGTTCGCGACATCCGTTTGTCTCTTTCATCTTTATTGATTGCGCAATGTTGAAAACGATCAAATCGCGTATATACTGTCATATTTTGCAATAAGAGAGCCTTTTGAAGCATGTATTACATTTGCAAATATCTTTTGTTCGTTTTGAATGACATGTGCAAATATCTTTCTTGAAAAGAATGCTATGGTCTCCGAAGTGGTTTCATTATGTTCTGCTCAAGCTCTTCTACCTGTTGGCGACATCGGTTTTTATCTCTTTCATCTTTATTGATTGCGCAATGTTGAAAACGATCAAATCGCGTATATATAGTCATATTTTGCAATAAGAGAGCCTTTTGAAGCATGTATTACATTTGCAAATATCTTTTGTTCGTTTTGAATGACATGTGCAAATATCTTTCTTGAAAAGAATGCTATGGTCTCCTAAGTGGTTTCATTATGTTCTGCTCAAGCTCTTCTACCTGTTCGCGACATCGGTTTATCTCTTTCATCTTTATTGATTGCGCAATGTTGAAAACGATCAAATCGCGTATATATAGTCATATTGCGCAATGAAAGAGTCATTAGAAGCATTTTTTTTAGTTTTTCATCACATTTGCAAATATCTTTTGTTCGTTTTGAATGACATGTGCAAATATCTTTCTTGAAAAGAATGCTATGGTCTCCTAAGTGGTTTCATTATGTTCTGCTCAAGCTCTTCTACCTGTTCGCGACATCGGTTTATCTCTTTCATCTTTATTGATGGCGCAATGTTGAAAACGATCAAATCGCGTATATATAGTCATATTGCGCAATGAAAGAGTCATTTGAAGCATTTTTTTAGTTTTTCATCACATTTGCAAATATCTTTCTTAAAAAGCATGCTATGGTCTTCTAAGTGGTTTCATTATGTTCTGCTCAAGCTCTTCTACCTGTTCGCGACATCGGTTTATCTCTTTCATCTTTATTGATTGCGCAATAATGAAAACGATTAAATTGTGTATATACTGCCATATTGCGCAATGAAAGAGTCATTTGAAGCATTTTTTTAGTTTTTCATCACATTTGCAAATATCTTTTTTTTTTAAACATGCTATGGTCTTCTAAGTGATTTCATTATGTTCTGCTCAAGCTCTTCTACCTGTTGGCGACATCGGTTTATCTCTTTCATCTTTATTGATTGCGCAATGTTGAAAACGATTAAATCGCGTATATACTGTCATATTGCGCAATGAAAGAATCATCTGAAGCATTTTTTTAGTTTTTCATCACATATGCGAATATCTTTCTTAAAAAGCATGCTATGGTCTCCTAAGTGGTTTCATTATGTTCGGCTCAAGCTCTTCTACCTGTTCGCGACATCGGTTTATCTCTTTCATCTTTATTGATTGCGCAATGTTGAAAACGATCAAATCGCGTATATATAGTCATATTGCGCAATGAAAGAGTCATTAGAAGCATTTTTTTTAGTTTTTCATCACATTTGCAAATATCTTTTGTTCGTTTTGAATGACATGTGCAAATATCTTTCTTGAAAAGAATGCTATGGTCTCCTAAGTGGTTTCATTATGTTCTGCTCAAGCTCTTCTACCTGTTCGCGACATCGGTTTATCTCTTTCATCTTTATTGATTGCGCAATGTTGAAAATGATCAAATCGCGTATATATAGTCATATTGCGCAATGAAAGAGTCATTAGAAGCATTTTTTTTAGTTTTTCATCACATTTGCAAATATCTTTCTTAAAAAGCATGCTATGGTCTTCTAAGTGGTTTCATTATGTTCTGCTCAAGCTCTTCTACCTGTTCGCGACATCGGTTTATCTCTTTCATCTTTATTGATTGCGCAATGTTGAAAACGATTAAATCGCGTATATACTGCCATATTGCGCAATGAAAGAGTCATTTGAAGCATTTTTTTAGTTTTTCATCACATTTGCAAATATCTTTTCTTTTTTAAACATGCTATGGTCTTCTAAGTGATTTCATTATGTTCTGCTCAAGCTCTTCTACCTGTTCGCGACATCGGTTTATCTCTTTCATCTTTATTGATTGCGCAATGTTGAAAACGATTAAATCGCGTATATACTGTCATATTGCGCAATGAAAGAATCATTTGAAGCAGTTTTTCATCACATTTGCAAATATATTTCTTAAAAAGCATGCTATGGTCTTCTAAATGGTTTCATTATGTTCTGCTCAAGCTCTTCTACCTGTTCGCGACATCGGTTTATCTCTTTCATCTTTATTGATTGCGCAATGTTGAAAACGATCAAATCGCGTATATATAGTCATATTGCGCAATGAAAGAGTCATTTGAAGCATTTTTTTAGTTTTTCATCACATTTGCAAATATCTTTCTTAAAAAGCATGCTATGGTCTTCTAAGTGGTTTCATTATGTTCTGCTCAAGCTCTTCTACCTGTTCGCGACATCGGTTTATCTCTTTCATCTTTATTGATTGCGCTATGTTGAAAACGATCAAATCGCGTATATATAGTCATATTGCGCAATGAAAGAGTCATTTGAAGCATTTTTTTAGTTTTTCATCACATTTGCAAATATTTTTCTTAAAAAGCATGCTATGGTCTTCTAAGTGGTTTCATTATGTTCTGCTCAAGCTCTTCTACCTGTTCGCGACATCGGTTTATCTCTTTCATCTTTAATGAATGCGCAATGTTGAAAACGATCAAATCGCGTATATACTGTCATATTTTGCAATAAGAGAGCACTTTGAAGCATGTATTACATTTGCAAATATCTTTTGTTCGTTTTGAATGACATGTGCAAATATCTTTCTTGAAAAGAATGCTATGGTCTCCTAACTGGTTTCATTATGTTCTGCTCAAGCTCTTCTACCTGTTGGCGACATCGGTTTATCTCTTTCATCTTTATTGATTGCGCAATAATGAAAACGATTAAATTGTGTATATACTGCCATATTGCGCAATGAAAGAGTCATTTGAAGCATTTTTTTAGTTTTTCATCACATTTGCAAATATCTTTTTTTTTTAAACATGCTATGGTCTTCTAAGTGATTTCATTATGTTCTGCTCAAGCTCTTCTACCTGTTGGCGACATCGGTTTATCTCTTTCATCTTTATTGATTGCGCAATGTTGAAAACGATTAAATCGCGTATATACTGTCATATTGCGCAATGAAAGAATCATCTGAAGCATTTTTTTAGTTTTTCATCACATATGCGAATATCTTTCTTAAAAAGCATGCTATGGTCTCCTAAGTGGTTTCATTATGTTCGGCTCAAGCTCTTCTACCTGTTCGCGACATCGGTTTATCTCTTTCATCTTTATTGATTGCGCAATGTTGAAAACGATTAAATCGCGTATATACTGCCATATTGCGCAATGAAAGAGTCATTTGAAGCATTTTTTTAGTTTTTCATCACATTTGCAAATATCTTTTTTTTTTAAAACATGCTATGGTCTTCTAAGTGGTTTCATTATGTTCTGCTCAAGATCTTCTACCTGTTCGCGACATCGGTTTATCTCTTTCATCTTTATTGATTGCACAATGTTGAAAACGATTAAATCGCGTATATACTGTCATATTTCGCAATAAGAGAGCAATTTGAAGCATGTTTTACATTTGCAAATATCTTTTGTTCGTTTTGAATGACATGTGCAAATATCTTTCTTAAAAAGCATGCTATGGTATTCTAAGTGGTTTCATTATGTTCTGCTCAAGCTCTTCTACCTGTTGGCGACATCGGTTTATCTCTTTCATCTTTATTGATTGCGCAATGTTGAAAACGATTAAATCGCGTATATACTGTCATATTGCGCAATGAAAGAATCATTTGTAGCATTTTTTTAGTTTTTTATCACATTTGCGAATATCTTTCTTAAAAAGAATGCTATGGTCTCCTTAGTGAATTCATTATGTTCTGCTCAAGCTCTTCTACCTGTTCGCGACATCCGTTTGTCTCTTTCATCTTTATTGATTGCGCAATGTTGAAAACGATCAAATCGCGTATATACTGTCATATTTTGCAATAAGAGAGCCTTTTGAAGCATGTATTACATTTGCAAATATCTTTTGTTCGTTTTGAATGACATGTGCAAATATCTTTCTTGAAAAGAATGCTATGGTCTCCTAAGTGAATTCATTATGTTCTGCTCAAGCTCTTCTACCTGTTCGCGACATCCGTTTGTCTCTTTCATCTTTATTGATTGCGCAATGTTGAAAACGATCAAATCGCGTATATACTGTCATATTTTGCAATAAGAGAGCCTTTTGAAGCATGTATTACATTTGCAAATATCTTTTGTTCGTTTTGAATGACATGTGCAAATATCTTTCTTGAAAAGAATGCTATGGTCTCCGAAGTGGTTTCATTATGTTCTGCTCAAGCTCTTCTACCTGTTGGCGACATCGGTTTTTATCTCTTTCATCTTTATTGATTGCGCAATGTTGAAAACGATCAAATCGCGTATATATAGTCATATTGCGCAATGAAAGAGTCATTTGAAGCATTTTTTTAGTTTTTCATCACATTTGCAAATATCTTTCTTAAAAAGCATGCTATGGTCTTCTAAGTGGTTTCATTATGTTCTGCTCAAGCTCTTCTACCTGTTCGCGACATCGGTTTATCTCTTTCATCTTTATTGATTGCGCAATGTTGAAAACGATCAAATCGCGTATATATAGTCATATTGCGCAATGAAAGAGTCATTTGAAGCATTTTTTTAGTTTTTCATCACATTTGCAAATATCTTTTTTTTTTTAAACATGCTATGGTCTTCTAAGTGATTTCATTATGTTCTGCTCAAGCTCTTCTACCTGTTCGCGACATCGGTTTATCTCTTTCATCTTTATTGATTGCGCAATGTTGAAAACGATTAAATCGCGTATATACTGTCATATTGCGCAATGAAAGAATCATTTGAAGCATTTTTTTAGTTTTTCATCACATTTGCAAATATCTTTCTTAAAAAGCATGCTATGGTCTTCTAAGTGGTTTCATTATGTTCTGCTCAAGCTCTTCTACCTGTTCGCGACATCGGTTTATCTCTTTCATCTTTATTGAATGCGCAATGTTGAAAACGATCAAATCGCGTATATACTGTCATATTTTGCAATAAGAGAGCCTTTTGAAGCATGTATTACATTTGCAAATATCTTTTGTTCGTTTTGAATGACATGTGCAAATATCTTTCTTGAAAAGAATGCTATGGTCTCCTAAGTGGTTTCATTATGTTCTGCTCAAGCTCTTCTACCTGTTCGCGACATCGGTTTATCTCTTTCATCTTTATTGATTGCGCAATGTTGAAAACGATTAAATCGCGTATATACTGTCATATTGCGCAATGAAAGAATCATTTGAAGCAGTTTTTCATCACATTTGCAAATATATTTCTTAAAAAGCATGCTATGGTCTTCTAAATGGTTTCATTATGTTCTGCTCAAGCTCTTCTACCTGTTCGCGACATCGGTTTATCTCTTTCATCTTTATTGATTGCGCAATGTTGAAAACGATCAAATCGCGTATATATAGTCATATTGCGCAATGAAAGAGTCATTTGAAGCATTTTTTTAGTTTTTCATCACATTTGCAAATATCTTTCTTAAAAAGCATGCTATGGTCTTCTAAGTGGTTTCATTATGTTCTGCTCAAGCTCTTCTACCTGTTCGCGACATCGGTTTATCTCTTTCATCTTTATTGATTGCGCTATGTTGAAAACGATCAAATCGCGTATATATAGTCATATTGCGCAATGAAAGAGTCATTTGAAGCATTTTTTTAGTTTTTCATCACATTTGCAAATATTTTTCTTAAAAAGCATGCTATGGTCTTCTAAGTGGTTTCATT
Source organism: Strongylocentrotus droebachiensis (assembly GCA_035222895.1). Classification (NCBI taxonomy): domain Eukaryota; kingdom Metazoa; phylum Echinodermata; class Echinoidea; order Camarodonta; family Strongylocentrotidae; genus Strongylocentrotus; species Strongylocentrotus droebachiensis. The sequence continues at coordinate 45,943 of JAVYIG010001191.1, forward strand.
ATGTTCTGCTCAAGCTCTTCTACCTGTTCGCGACATCGGTTTATCTCTTTCATCTTTAATGAATGCGCAATGTTGAAAACGATCAAATCGCGTATATACTGTCATATTTTGCAATAAGAGAGCACTTTGAAGCATGTATTACATTTGCAAATATCTTTTGTTCGTTTTGAATGACATGTGCAAATATCTTTCTTGAAAAGAATGCTATGGTCTCCTAACTGGTTTCATTATGTTCTGCTCAAGCTCTTCTACCTGTTGGCGACATCGGTTTATCTCTTTCATCTTTATTGATTGCGCAATAATGAAAACGATTAAATTGTGTATATACTGCCATATTGCGCAATGAAAGAGTCATTTGAAGCATTTTTTTAGTTTTTCATCACATTTGCAAATATCTTTTTTTTTTAAACATGCTATGGTCTTCTAAGTGATTTCATTATGTTCTGCTCAAGCTCTTCTACCTGTTGGCGACATCGGTTTATCTCTTTCATCTTTATTGATTGCGCAATGTTGAAAACGATTAAATCGCGTATATACTGTCATATTGCGCAATGAAAGAATCATCTGAAGCATTTTTTTAGTTTTTCATCACATATGCGAATATCTTTCTTAAAAAGCATGCTATGGTCTCCTAAGTGGTTTCATTATGTTCGGCTCAAGCTCTTCTACCTGTTCGCGACATCGGTTTATCTCTTTCATCTTTATTGATTGCGCAATGTTGAAAACGATTAAATCGCGTATATACTGCCATATTGCGCAATGAAAGAGTCATTTGAAGCATTTTTTTAGTTTTTCATCACATTTGCAAATATCTTTTTTTTTTAAAACATGCTATGGTCTTCTAAGTGGTTTCATTATGTTCTGCTCAAGATCTTCTACCTGTTCGCGACATCGGTTTATCTCTTTCATCTTTATTGATTGCACAATGTTGAAAACGATTAAATCGCGTATATACTGTCATATTTCGCAATAAGAGAGCAATTTGAAGCATGTTTTACATTTGCAAATATCTTTTGTTCGTTTTGAATGACATGTGCAAATATCTTTCTTAAAAAGCATGCTATGGTATTCTAAGTGGTTTCATTATGTTCTGCTCAAGCTCTTCTACCTGTTGGCGACATCGGTTTATCTCTTTCATCTTTATTGATTGCGCAATGTTGAAAACGATTAAATCGCGTATATACTGTCATATTGCGCAATGAAAGAATCATTTGTAGCATTTTTTTAGTTTTTTATCACATTTGCGAATATCTTTCTTAAAAAGAATGCTATGGTCTCCTTAGTGAATTCATTATGTTCTGCTCAAGCTCTTCTACCTGTTCGCGACATCCGTTTGTCTCTTTCATCTTTATTGATTGCGCAATGTTGAAAACGATCAAATCGCGTATATACTGTCATATTTTGCAATAAGAGAGCCTTTTGAAGCATGTATTACATTTGCAAATATCTTTTGTTCGTTTTGAATGACATGTGCAAATATCTTTCTTGAAAAGAATGCTATGGTCTCCTAAGTGAATTCATTATGTTCTGCTCAAGCTCTTCTACCTGTTCGCGACATCCGTTTGTCTCTTTCATCTTTATTGATTGCGCAATGTTGAAAACGATCAAATCGCGTATATACTGTCATATTTTGCAATAAGAGAGCCTTTTGAAGCATGTATTACATTTGCAAATATCTTTTGTTCGTTTTGAATGACATGTGCAAATATCTTTCTTGAAAAGAATGCTATGGTCTCCGAAGTGGTTTCATTATGTTCTGCTCAAGCTCTTCTACCTGTTGGCGACATCGGTTTTTATCTCTTTCATCTTTATTGATTGCGCAATGTTGAAAACGATCAAATCGCGTATATATAGTCATATTGCGCAATGAAAGAGTCATTTGAAGCATTTTTTTAGTTTTTCATCACATTTGCAAATATCTTTCTTAAAAAGCATGCTATGGTCTTCTAAGTGGTTTCATTATGTTCTGCTCAAGCTCTTCTACCTGTTCGCGACATCGGTTTATCTCTTTCATCTTTATTGATTGCGCAATGTTGAAAACGATCAAATCGCGTATATATAGTCATATTGCGCAATGAAAGAGTCATTTGAAGCATTTTTTTAGTTTTTCATCACATTTGCAAATATCTTTTTTTTTTTAAACATGCTATGGTCTTCTAAGTGATTTCATTATGTTCTGCTCAAGCTCTTCTACCTGTTCGCGACATCGGTTTATCTCTTTCATCTTTATTGATTGCGCAATGTTGAAAACGATTAAATCGCGTATATACTGTCATATTGCGCAATGAAAGAATCATTTGAAGCATTTTTTTAGTTTTTCATCACATTTGCAAATATCTTTCTTAAAAAGCATGCTATGGTCTTCTAAGTGGTTTCATTATGTTCTGCTCAAGCTCTTCTACCTGTTCGCGACATCGGTTTATCTCTTTCATCTTTATTGAATGCGCAATGTTGAAAACGATCAAATCGCGTATATACTGTCATATTTTGCAATAAGAGAGCCTTTTGAAGCATGTATTACATTTGCAAATATCTTTTGTTCGTTTTGAATGACATGTGCAAATATCTTTCTTGAAAAGAATGCTATGGTCTCCTAAGTGGTTTCATTATGTTCTGCTCAAGCTCTTCTACCTGTTCGCGACATCGGTTTATCTCTTTCATCTTTATTGATTGCGCAATGTTGAAAACGATCAAATCGCGTATATATAGTCATATTGCGCAATGAAAGAGTCATTAGAAGCATTTTTTTTAGTTTTTCATCACATTTGCAAATATCTTTCTTAAAAAGCATGCTATGGTCTTCTAAGTGGTTTCATTATGTTCTGCTCAAGCTCTTCTACCTGTTCGCGACATCGGTTTACCTCTTTCATCTTTATTGATTGTGCAATGTTGAAAACGATTAAATCGCGTATATACTGCCATATTGCGCAATGAAAGAGTCATTTGAAGCATTTTTTTGGTTTTTCTTCACATTTGCAAATATCTTTTTTTTTAAACATGCTATGGTCTTCTAAGTGATTTCATTATGTTCTGCTCAAGCTCTTCTACCTGTTCGCGACATCGGTTTATCTCTTTCATCTTTATTGAATGCGCAATGTTGAAAACGATCAAATCGCGTATATACTGTCATATTTTGCAATAAGAGAGCCTTTTGAAGCATGTATTACATTTGCAAATATCTTTTGTTCGTTTTGAATGACATGTGCAAATATCTTTCTTGAAAAGCATGCTATGGAATACCATAGCATGCTTTTTAAGAAAGCATATATACGTATATACGCGATTTAATCGTTTTCAACATTGCGCAATCAATAAAGATGAAAGAGATAAACCGATGTCGCGAACAGGTAGAAGAGCTTGAGCAGAACATAATGAAACCACTTAGAAGACCATAGCATTCTTTTCAAGAAAGATATTTGCACATGTCATTCAAAACGAACAAAAGATATTTGCAAATGTAATACATGCTTCAAAAGGCTCTCTTATTGCAAAATATGACAGTATATACGCGATTTGATCGTTTTCAACATTGCGCAATCAATAAAGATGAAACAGATAAACGGATGTCGCGAACAGGTAGAAGAGCTTGAGCAGAACATAATGAAACCACTTAGGAGACCATAGCATTCTTTTTAAGAAAGATATTCGCAAATGTGATAAAAAACTAAAAAAATGCTTCAAATGACTCTTTCATTGCGCAATATGGCAGTATATACGCGATTTAATCGTTTTCAACATTGCGCAATCAATAAAGATGAAAGAGATAAACCGATGTCGCGAACAGGTAGAAGAGCTTGAGCAGAACATAATGAAACCACTTAGAAGACCATAGCATGCTTTTTAAGAAAGATATTTGCAAATGTGATGAAAAACTAAAAAAATTCTTCAAATGACTCTTTCATTGCGCAATATGACTATATATACGCGATTTGATCGTTTTCAACATTGCGCAATCAAAAAAGATGAAAGAGATAAACCGATGTCGCCAACAGGTAGAAGAGCTTGAGCAGAACATAATGAAACCACTTAGGAGACCATAGCATTCTTTTCAAGAAAGATATTTGCACATGTCATTCAAAACGAACAAAAGATATTTGCAAATGTAATACATGCTTCAAAAGGCTCTCTTATTGCAAAATATGACAGTATATACGCGATTTGATCGTTTTCAACATTGCGGAATCAATAAAGATGAAACAGATAAACGGATGTCGCGAACAGGTAGAAGAGCTTGAGCAGAACATAATGAAATCACTTAGAAGACCATAGCATGTTTTAAAAAAAAAAAGATATTTGCAAATGTGATGAAAAACTAAAAAAATGCTTCAAATGACTCTTTCATTGCGCAATATGACTATATATACGCGATTTAATCGTTTTCAACATTGCGCATTCAATAAAGATGAAAGAGATAAACCGATGTCGCGAACAGGTAGAAGAGCTTGAGCAGAACATAATGAAACCACTTAGAAGACCATAGCATGCTTTTTAAGAAAGATATTCGCAAATGTGATGAAAAACTAAAAAAATGCTTCAAATGATTCTTTCATTGCGCAATATGACAGTATATACGCGATTTAATCGTTTTCAACATTGCGCAATCAATAAAGATGAAAGAGATAAACCGATGTCGCGAACAGGTAGAAGAGCTTGAGCAGAACATAATGAAACCACTTAGAAGACCATAGCATGCTTTTTAAGAAAGATATTCGCAAATGTGATGAAAAACTAAAAAAATGCTTCAAATGATTCTTTCATTGCGCAATATGACTATATATACGCGATTTGATCGTTTTCAACATTGCGCAATCAATAAAGATGAAAGAGATAAACGGATGTCGCGAACAGGTAGAAGAGCTTGAGCAGAACATTATGAAACCACTTAGGAGACCATAGCATTCTTTTCAAGAAAGATATTTGCACATGTCATTCAAAACGAACAAAAGATATTTGCAAATGTAATACATGCTTCAAAAGGCTCTCTTATTGCAAAATATGACAGTATATACGCGATTTGATCGTTTTCAACATTGCGCAATCAATAAAGATGAAAGAGATAAACGGATGTCGCGAACAGGTAGAAGAGCTTGAGCAGAACATAATGAAACCACTTAGGAGACCATAGCATTCTTTTTAAGAAAGATATTCGCAAATGTGATAAAAAACTAAAAAAAAATGCTACAAATGATTCTTTCATTGCGCAATATGACTATATATACGCGATTTGATCGTTTTCAACATTGCGCAATCAATAAAGATGAAAGAGATAAACGGATATCGCGAACAGGTAGAAGAGCTTGAGCAGAACATAATGAAACCACTTAGGAGACCATAGCATTCTTTTTAAGAAAGATATTCGCAAATGTGATAAAAATCTAAAAAAATGCTACAAATGATTCTTTCATTGCGCAATATGACAGTATATACGCGATTTAATCGTTTTCAACATTGCGCAATCAATAAAGATGAAAGAGATAAACCGATGTCGCGAACAGGTAGAAGAGCTTGAGCAGAACATAATGAAATCACTTAGAAGACCATAGCATGCTTTTTAAGAAAGATATTTGCAAATGTGATGAAAAACTAAAAAAATGCTTCAAATGACTCTTTCATTGCGCAATATGACTATATATACGCGATTTGATCGTTTTCAACATTGCGCAATCAATAAAGATGAAAGAGATAAACGGATGTCGCGAACAGGTAGAAGAGCTTGAGCAGAACATAATGAAATCACTTAGAAGACCATAGCATGTTTTAAAAAAAAAAAGATATTTGCAAATGTGATGAAAAACTAAAAAAATGCTTCAAATGACTCTTTCATTGCGCAATATGACTATATATACGCGATTTAATCGTTTTCAACATTGCGCATTCAATAAAGATGAAAGAGATAAACCGATGTCGCGAACAGGTAGAAGAGCTTGAGCAGAACATAATGAAACCACTTAGAAGACCATAGCATGCTTTTTAAGAAAGATATTCGCAAATGTGATAAAAAACTAAAAAAATGCTACAAATGATTCTTTCATTGCGCAATATGACAGTATATACGCGATTTAATCGTTTTCAACATTGCGCAATCAATAAAGATGAAAGAGATAAACCGATGTCGCGAACAGGTAGAAGAGCATGAGCAGAACATAATGAAACCACTTAGAAGACCATAGCATTCTTTTCAAGAAAGATATTTGCACATGTCATTCAAAACGAACAAAAGATATTTGCAAATGTAATACATGCTTCAAAAGGCTCTCTTATTGCAAAATATGACAGTATATACGCGATTTGATCGTTTTCAACATTGCGCAATCAATAAAGATGAAAGAGATAAACGGATGTCGCGAACAGGTAGAAGAGCTTGAGCAGAACATTATAAAACCACTTAGGAGACCATAGCATTCTTTTTAAGAAAGATATTCGCAAATGTGATGAAAAACTAAAAAAATGCTTCAAATGATTCTTTCATTGCGCAATATGACAGTATATACGCGATTTAATCGTTTTCAACATTGCGCAATCAATAAAGATGAAAGAGATAAACCGATGTCGCGAACAGGTAGAAGAGCTTAAGCAGAACATAATGAAACCACTTAGAAGACCATAGCATGCTTTTTAAGAAAGATATTCGCAAATGTGATGAAAAACTAAAAAAATGCTTCAAATGATTCTTTCATTGCGCAATATGACAGTATATACGCGATTTAATCGTTTTCAACATTGCGCAATCAATAAAGATGAAAGAGATAAACCGATGTCGCGAACAGGTAGAAGAGCATGAGCAGAACATAATGAAACCACTTAGGAGACCATAGCATTCATTTCAAGAAAGATATTTGCACATGTCATTCAAAACGAACAAAAGATATTTGCAAATGTAATACATGCTTCAAAAGGCTCTCTTATTGCAAAATATGACAGTATATACGCGATTTAATCGTTTTCAACATTGCGCAATCAATAAAGATGAAAGAGATAAACGGATGTCGCGAACAGGTAGAAGAGCTTGAGCAGAACATAATGAAACCACTTAGGAGACCATAGCATTCTTTTTAAGAAAGATATTCGCAAATGTGATAAAAATAAAAAAAAATGCTACAAATGATTCTTTCATTGCGCAATATGACAGTATATACGCGATTTAATCGTTTTCAACATTGCGCAATCAATAAAGATGAAAGAGATAAACCGATGTCGCGAACAGGTAGAAGAGCTTGAGCAGAACATAATGACCCATAATAACCCATAGGGCCACATTTCATCTACCATGAAGCTACCATTCATCTACCATTCATCCACCACTCATCTACCATTCATCTACCATAGAGCCACCATTCATCTACCATAGAGCCACCATTCATCTACCATAGAGCCACCATTCATCTACCATAGAGCCACCATTCATATCTACCATAGAGCCACCATTCTCCTACCATAGAGCCACCATTCATCTACCATAGAGCCACCATTCATCTACCATAGAGCCACCATTCATCTACCATAGAGCCACCATTCATCTACCATAGAGCCACCATTCATCTACCATAGAGTCGCCATTCATCTTCCATAGAGCCGCCATTCATCTACCATAGAGCCACCATTCATCTACCATAGAGCCACCATTCATCTACCATAGGGCTACCATAGGGCTACCATTCATCTACCATTCATCCACTATTCAACTACCACAAAGCCACCATTTATCTACCATAGAGCCACCATCCATTTACCATAAAGCCACCATTCATCTACCATAGAGCCACCATTCATCTACCATAGAGCCACCATTCATCTACCATAGAGCCACCATTCATCTACCACTCATCTACCATTCATCTACCATAGAGCCACCATTCATCTACCATAGAGCCACCATTCATCTACCATAGAGCCATCATTCATCTACCATAGGGCTACCATTCATCTACCATTCATCCACCACTCATCTACTATTCATCTACCATTCTTCTACCATTCATCAACTATCCACCATTCATCTACAATAGAGCCACCATTCATCCACCACTCATCTACCATTCATTTACCATAGAGCCACCATTCATCTACCATAGAGCCACCATTCATCTACCATAGAGCCACCATTCATCTACCATAGAGCCACCATTCATCTACCATAGGGCTACCATTCATCTACCATTCATCTACCATTCATCCACTATCCACCATTCATCTACCATTCATCTACCATTCATCCACTATTCCACCATTCATCTACCATAGAGCCACCATTCATCCACCACTCATCTACCATTCATCTACCATAGTGCCACCATTCATCTACCATAGAGACACCATTCATCTACCACTCATCTACCATTCATCTATTATAGAGCCACCATTCATCTACCATAGAGCCACCATTCATCTACCATAGAGCCATCATTCATCTACCATTCATCCACCACTCATCTACTATTCATCTACCCTAGAGCCACCATTCATCTAACATAGAGCCACCATTCATCTACCATAAAGCCACCATTCATCTACCATAGAGCCACCATTCATCTACCATAGAGCCACCATTCATCTACCATAGGGCTACCATTCATCTACCATTCATCTACCATTCATCCACTATCCACCATTCATCTACCATTCATCCACTCTCCACCATTCATCTACCATAGAGCCACCATTCATCCACCACTCATCTACCATTCATCTACCATAGAGCCACCATTCATCTACCATAGAGCCACCATTCATCTACCATAGAGCCACCATTCATCTACCATAGAGCCACCATTCATCTACCATACGGCTACCATTCATCTACCATTCATCCACCACTCATCTACCATTCACCTACCATAGAGCCACCATTCATCTACCATAGAGCCACCATTCATCTACCACTCATCTACCATTCATCTACCATAGAGCCACCATTCATCTACCATAGAGCCACCATTCATCTACCATAGAGCCATCATTCATCTACCATAGAGCCACCATTCATCTACCATAGAGCCACCATTCATCTACCATAGAGCCACCATTCATCTACCATAGAGCCACCATTCATCTACCATAGAGTCGCCATTCATCTTCCATAGAGCCGCCATTCATCTACCATAGAGCCACCATTCATCTACCATAGAGCCACCATTCATCTACCATAGGGCTACCATAGGGCTACCATTCATCTACCATTCATCCACTATTCAACTACCAGAAAGCCACCATTTATCTACCATAGAGCCACCATCCATCTACCATAAAGCCACCATTCATCTACCATAGAGCCACCATTCATCTACCATAGAGCCACCATTCATCTACCATAGAGCCACCATTCATCTACCACTCATCTACCATTCATCTACCATAGAGCCACCATTCATCTACCATACAGCCACCATTCATCTACCATAGAGCCATCATTCATCTACCATAGGGCTACCATTCATCTACCATTCATCCACCACTCATCTACTATTCATCTACCATTCTTCTACCATTCATCAACTATCCACCATTCATCTACAATAGAGCCACCATTCATCCACCACTCATCTACCATTCATTTACCATAGAGCCACCATTCATCTACCATAGAGCCACCATTCATCTACCATAGAGCCACCATTCATCTACCATAGAGCCACCATTCATCTACCATAGGGCTACCATTCATCTACCATTCATCTACCATTCATCCACTATCCACCATTCATCTACCATTCATCTACCATTCATCCACTATTCCACCATTCATCTACCATAGAGCCACCATTCATCCACCACTCATCTACCATTCATCTACCATAGTGCCACCATTCATCTACCATAGAGACACCATTCATCTACCACTCATCTACCATTCATCTATTATAGAGCCACCATTCATCTACCATAGAGCCACCATTCATCTACCATAGAGCCATCATTCATCTACCATTCATCCACCACTCATCTACTATTCATCTACCCTAGAGCCACCATTCATCTAACATAGAGCCACCATTCATCTACCATAAAGCCACCATTCATCTACCATAGAGCCACCATTCATCTACCATAGAGCCACCATTCATCTACCATAGGGCTACCATTCATCTACCATTCATCTACCATTCATCCACTATCCACCATTCATCTACCATTCATCCACTCTCCACCATTCATCTACCATAGAGCCACCATTCATCCACCACTCATCTACCATTCATCCACCACTCATCTACCATTCATCTACCATAGAGCCACCATTCATCTACCATAGAGCCACCATTCATCTACCATAGAGCCACCATTCATCTACCATAGAGCCACCATTCATCTACCATACGGCTACCATTCATCTACCATTCATCCACCACTCATCTACCATTCACCTACCATAGAGCCACCATTCATCTACCATAGAGCCACCATTCATCTACCACTCATCTACCATTCATCTACCATAGAGCCACCATTCATCTACCATAGAGCCACCATTCATCTACCATAGAGCCATCATTCATCTACCATAGGGCTACCATTCATCTACCATTCATCCACCACTCATCTACTATTCATCTACCCTAGAGCCACCATTCATCTAACATAGAGCCACCATTCATCTACCATAGAGCCACCATTCATCTACCATAAAGTCACCATTCATCTACCATAGAGCCACCATTCATCTACCATAGAGCCACCATTCATCTACCATAGGGCTACCATTCATCTACCATTCATCTACCATTCATCCACTATCCACCATTCATCTACCATTCATCCACTCTCCACCATTCATCTACCATAGAGCCACCATTCATCCACCACTCATCTACCATTCATCTACCATAGAGCCACCATTCATCTACCATAGTGCTACCATTCATCTACCTTAGAGCCACCATTCATCTACCATAGAGCCATCATTCATCTACCATAGGGCTACCATTCATCTACCATTCATCCACCACTCATCTACCATTCATCTACCATAGAGCCACCATTCATCTACCGTAGAGCCACCATTCATCTACCATAGAGCTACCTTTCATCTAACATAGACCCACCATTCATATCTACCATAGAGCCACCATTCTCCTACCATAGAGCCACCATTCATCTACCATAGAGCCACCATTCATCTACCATAGAGCCACCATTCATCTACCATAGAGCCACCATTCATCTACCATAGAACCATCACTCATCTCCCATAGGGCTACCATTCCTCTCCCATACAGCCACCATAGGGCTACCATTCATCCACCATTCATCTACCATTCATCCACCACTCATCTACCATTCATCTACCATAGAGCCACCATTCATCTACCGTAGAGCCACCATTCATCTACCATAGAGCTACCTTTCAACTAACATAGACCCACCATTCATATCTACCATAGAGCCACCATTCTCCTACCATAGAGCCACCATTCATCTACCATAGAGCCACCATTCATCTACCATAGAGCCACCATTCATCTACCATAGAGCCACCATTCATCTACCATAGAGCCAACATTCATCTACCATAGAGCTGCCATTCATCTATCATAGGGCCACATTTCATCTACCATGAAACTACCATTCATCTACCATTCATCCACCACTCATCTACCATTCATCTACCATAGAGCCACAATTCATCTACCATAGAGCCACCATTCATCTACCATAGAGCCACCATACATATCTACCATAGAGCCACAATTCTCCTACCATAGAGCCACCATTCATCTACCATAGAGCCACCATTCATCTACCATAGAGCCACCATTCATCTACCATAGAGCCACCATTCATCTACCATAGAGCCACCATTCATCTACCATAGAGCCATCATTCATCTACCATAGAGTCGCCATTCATCTTCCATAGAGTCGCCATTCATCTACCATAGAGCCGCCATTCATCTACCATAGAGCCACCATTCATCTACCATAGAGCCACCATTCATCTACCATAGAGCCACCATTCATCTACCATAGAGCCACCATTCATCTACCATAAAGCCACCATTCATCTATCATAGAGCCACCATTCATCTACCATGAAACTACCATTCATCTACCATTCATCCACCACTCATCTACCATTCATCTACCAAAGAGCCACCATTTATCTACCATAGAGCCACCATTCATCTACCATAGAGCCACCATTCATCCACCACTCATCTACCATTCATCTACCATCGAGCCACCATTCATCTACCCTGGAGCCACCATTCATCTAACATAGAGCCACCATTCATCTACCATAGAGCCACCATTCATCTACCATAAAGCCACCATTCATCTATCATAGAGCCACCATTCATCTACCATAGAGCCACCATTCATCTACCATAGGGCTACCATTCATCTACCATTCATCTACCATTCATCCACTATCCACCATTCATCTACCATTCATCTACCATTCATCCACTATCCACCATTCATCTACCATAGAGCCACCATTCATCCACCACTCATCTACCATTCATCTACCATAGTGCCACCATTAATCTACCATAGAGACACCATTCATCTACCACTCATCTACCATTCATCTATTATAGAGCCCCCATTCATCTACCATAGAGCCACCATTCATCTACCATAGAGCCATCATTCATCTACCATTCATCCACCACTCATCTACTATTCATCTACCCTAGAGCCACCATTCATCCACCACTCATCTACCATTCATCTACCATAGTGCCACCATTCATCTACCATAGAGACACCATTCATCTACCACTCATCTACCATTCATCTATTATAGAGCCACCATTCATCTACCATAGAGCCACCATTCATCTACCATAGAGCCATCATTCATCTACCATTCATCCACCACTCATCTACTATTCATCTACCCTAGATCCACCATTCATCTAACATAGAGCCACCATTCATCTACCATAAAGCCACCATTCATCTATCATAGAGCCACCATTCATCTACCATAGAGCCACCATTCATCTACCATAGGGCTACCATTCATCTACCATTCATCTACCATTCATCCACTATCCACCATTCATCTACCATTCATCCACTATCCACCATTCATCTACCATAGAGCCACCATTCACCCACCACTCATCTACCATTCATCTACCATAGAGCCACCATTCATCTACCATAGAGCCACCATTCATCTACCATAGAGCCACCATTCATCTACCATAGAGCCACCATTCATCTACCATAGGGCTACCATTCATCTACCATTCATCCACCACTCATCTACCATTCATCTACCATAGAGCCACCATTCATCTACCATAGAGCCACCATTCATCTACCACTCATCTACCATTCATCTACCATAGAGCCACCATTCATCTACCATAGAGCCACCATTCATCTACCATAGAGCCATCATTCATCTACCATAGGGCTACCATTCATCTACCATTCATCCACCACTCATCTACTATTCATCTACCCTAGAGCCACCATTCATCTAACATAGAGCCACCATTCATCTACCATAGAGCCACCATTCATCTACCATAAAGCCACCATTCATCTACCATAGAGCCACCATTCATCTACCATAGAGCCACCATTCATCTACCATAGGGCTACCATTCATCTACCATTCATCTACCATTCATCCACTATCCACCATTCATCTACCATTCATCTACCATTCATCCACTATCCACCATTCATCTACCATAGAGCCACCATTCATCCACCACTCATCTACCATTCATCTACCATAGAGCCACCATTCATCTACCATAGTGCTACCATTCATCTAACATAGACCCACCATTCATATCTACCATAGAGCCACCATTCTCCTACCATAGAGCCACCATTCATCTACCATAGAGCCACCATTCATCTACCATAGAGCCACCATTCATCTACCATAGAGCCACCATTCATCTACCATAGAACCATCACTCATCTCCCATAGGGCTACCATTCCTCTCCCATACAGCCACCATAGGGCTACCATTCATCCACCATTCATCTACCATTCATCCACCACTCATCTACCATTCATCTACCATAGAGCCACCATTCATCTACCGTAGAGCCACCATTCATCTACCATAGAGCTACCTTTCAACTAACATAGACCCACCATTCATATCTACCATAGAGCCACCATTCTCCTACCATAGAGCCACCATTCATCTACCATAGAGCCACCATTCATCTACCATAGAGCCACCATTCATCTACCATAGAGCCACCATTCATCTACCATAGAGCCAACATTCATCTACCATAGAGCTGCCATTCATCTATCATAGGGCCACATTTCATCTACCATGAAACTACCATTCATCTACCATTCATCCACCACTCATCTACCATTCATCTACCATAGAGCCACAATTCATCTACCATAGAGCCACCATTCATCTACCATAGAGCCACCATACATATCTACCATAGAGCCACAATTCTCCTACCATAGAGCCACCATTCATCTACCATAGAGCCACCATTCATCTACCATAGAGCCACCATTCATCTACCATAGAGCCACCATTCATCTACCATAGAGCCACCATTCATCTACCATAGAGCCATCATTCATCTACCATAGAGTCGCCATTCATCTTCCATAGAGTCGCCATTCATCTACCATAGTGCCGCCATTCATCTACCATAGAGCCACCATTCATCTACCATAGAGCCACCATTCATCTACCATAGAGCCACCATTCATCTACCATAGAGCCACCATTCATCTATCATAGGGCCACATTTCATCTACCATGAAACTACCATTCATCTACCATTCATCCACCACTCATCTACCATTCATCTACCAAAGAGCCACCATTTATCTACCATAGAGCCACCATTCATCTACCATAGAGCCACCATTCATCCACCACTCATCTACCATTCATCTACCATCGAGCCACCATTCATCTACCCTGGAGCCACCATTCATCTAACATAGAGCCACCATTCATCTACCATAGAGCCACCATTCATCTACCATAAAGCCACCATTCATCTATCATAGAGCCACCATTCATCTACCATAGAGCCACCATTCATCTACCATAGGGCTACCATTCATCTACCATTCATCTACCATTCATCCACTATCCACCATTCATCTACCATTCATCTACCATTCATCCACTATCCACCATTCATCTACCATAGAGCCACCATTCATCCACCACTCATCTACCATTCATCTACCATAGTGCCACCATTCATCTACCATAGAGACACCATTCATCTACCACTCATCTACCATTCATCTATTATAGAGCCACCATTCATCTACCATAGAGCCACCATTCATCTACCATAGAGCCATCATTCATCTACCATTCATCCACCACTCATCTACTATTCATCTACCCTAGAGCCACCATTCATCCACCACTCATCTACCATTCATCTACCATAGTGCCACCATTCATCTACCATAGAGACACCATTCATCTACCACTCATCTACCATTCATCTATTATAGAGCCACCATTCATCTACCATAGAGCCACCATTCATCTACCATAGAGCCATCATTCATCTACCATTCATCCACCACTCATCTACTATTCATCTACCCTAGAGCCACCATTCATCTAACATAGAGCCACCATTCATCTACCATAAAGCCACCATTCATCTATCATAGAGCCACCATTCATCTACCATAGAGCCACCATTCATCTACCATAGGGCTACCATTCATCTACCATTCATCCACCACTCATCTACCATTCATCTACCATAGAGCCACCATTCATCTACCATAGAGCCACCATTCATCTACCACTCATCTACCATTCATCTACCATAGAGCCACCATTCACCCACCACTCATCTACCATTCATCTACCATAGAGCCACCATTCATCTACCATAGAGCCACCATTCATCTACCATAGAGCCACCATTCATCTACCATAGAGCCACCATTCATCTACCATAGGGCTACCATTCATCTACCATTCATCCACCACTCATCTACCATTCATCTACCATAGAGCCACCATTCATCTACCATAGAGCCACCATTCATCTACCACTCATCTACCATTCATCTACCATAGAGCCACCATTCATCTACCATAGAGCCACCATTCATCTACCATAGAGCCATCATTCATCTACCATAGGGCTACCATTCATCTACCATTCATCCACCACTCATTTACTATTCATCTACCCTAGAGCCACCATTCATCTAACATAGAGCCACCATTCATCTACCATAGAGCCACCATTCATCTACCATAAAGCCACCATTCATCTACCATAGAGCCACCATTCATCTACCATAGAGCCACCATTCATCTACCATAGGGCTACCATTCATCTACCATTCATCTACCATTCATCCACTATCCACCATTCATCTACCATTCATCTACCATTCATCCACTATCCACCATTCATCTACCATAGAGCCACCATTCATCCACCACTCATCTACCATTCATCTACCATAGAGCCACCATTCATCTACCATAGTGCTACCATTCATCTACCTTAGAGCCACCATTCATCTACCATAGAGCCATCATTCATCTACCATAGGGCTACCATTCATCTACCATTCATCCACCACTCATCTACCATTCATCTACCATAGAGCCACCATTCATCTACCGTAGAGCCACCATTCATCTACCATAGAGCTACCTTTCATCTAACATAGACCCACCATTCATATCTACCATAGAGCCACCATTCTCCTACCATAGAGCCACCATTCATCTACCATAGAGCCACCATTCATCTAACATAGAGCCACCATTCATCTACCATAGAGCCACCATTCATCTACCATAGAGCCACAATTCATCTACCATAGAGCCACCATTCATCCACCACTCATCTACCATTCATCCACCATAGAGCCACCATTCATATACCATAGAGCCACCATTCATCTACCATAGAGCCACCATTCATCTATCATAGAGCCACCTTTCATCTACCAAAGCGCTACCATTCATCTACCATAGAGCCAACATTCATCTACCATAGAGCCACCATTCATCTACCATAGAGCCACCATTCATCAACCATAGAGCCACCATTCATCTACCATAGGGCTATCATTCATCTACCATTCATCCACCACTCATCTACCATTCAACTACCTTAGAGCCACCATTCATCTACTATAGAGCCACCAATCATTTAACATAGAGCCACCATTCATCTACTATAGAGCCACCATTCATCTACCATAGAGCCACAATTCATCTACCATAGAGCCACCATTCATCCACCACTCATCTACCATTCATCCACCATAGAGCCACCATTCATATACCATAGAGCCACCATTCATCTACCATAGAGCCACCATTCACCTACCATAGAGCCACCATTCATCTACCATAGAGCCACCATTCATCTACCACTCATCTACCATTCATCTACCATAGAGCCACCATTCATCTACCATAGAGCCACCATTCATCTACCATAGAGCCATCATTCATCTACCATAGGGCTACCATTCATCTACCATTCATCCACCACTCATCTACTATTCATCTACCCTAGAGCCACCATTCATCTAACATAGAGCCACCATTCATCTACCATAGAGCCACCATTCATCTACCATAAAGCCACCATTCATCTACCATAGAGCCACCATTCATCTACCATAGAGCCACCATTCATCTACCATAGGGCTACCATTCATCTACCATTCATCTACCATTCATCCACTATCCACCATTCATCTACCATTCATCCACTCTCCACCATTCATCTACCATAGAGCCACCATTCATCCACCACTCATCTACCATTCATCTACCATAGAGCCACCATTCATCTACCATAGTGCTACCATTCATCTACCTTAGAGCCACCATTCATCTACCATAGAGCCATCATTCATCTACCATAGGGCTACCATTCATCTACCATTCATCCACCACTCATCTACCATTCATCTACCATAGAGCCACCATTCATCTACCGTAGAGCCACCATTCATCTACTATAGAGCTACCTTTCATCTAACATAGACCCACCATTCATATCTACCATAGAGCCACCATTCTCCTACCATAGAGCCACCATTCATCTACCATAGAGCCACCATTCATCTACCATAGAGCCACCATTCATCTACCATAGAGCCACCATTCATCTACCATAGAACCATCACTCATCTCCCATAGGGCTACCATTCCTCTCCCATACAGCCACCATAGGGCTACCATTCATCCACCATTCATCTACCATTCATCCACCACTCATCTACCATTCATCTACCATAGAGCCACCATTCATCTACCGTAGAGCCACCATTCATCTACCATAGAGCTACCTTTCAACTAACATAGACCCACCATTCATATCTACCATAGAGCCACCATTCTCCTACCATAGAGCCACCATTCATCTACCATAGAGCCACCATTCATCTACCATAGAGCCACCATTCATCTACCATAGAGCCACCATTCATCTACCATAGAGCCAACATTCATCTACCATAGAGCTGCCATTCATCTATCATAGGGCCACATTTCATCTACCATGAAACTACCATTCATCTACCATTCATCCACCACTCATCTACCATTTATCTACCATAGAGCCACAATTCATCTACCATAGAGCCACCATTCATCTACCATAGAGCCACCATACATATCTACCATAGAGCCACAATTCTCCTACCATAGAGCCACCATTCATCTACCATAGAGCCACCATTCATCTACCATAGAGCCACCATTCATCTACCATAGAGCCACCATTCATCTACCATAGAGCCACCATTCATCTACCATAGAGCCATCATTCATCTACCATAGAGTCGCCATTCATCTTCCATAGAGTCGCCATTCATCTACCATAGAGCCGCCATTCATCTACCATAGAGCCACCATTCATCTACCATAGAGCCACCATTCATCTACCATAGAGCCACCATTCATCTACCATAGAGCCACCATTCATCTATCATAGGGCCACATTTCATCTACCATGAAACTACCATTCATCTACCATTCATCCACCACTCATCTACCATTCATCTACCAAAGAGCCACCATTTATCTACCATAGAGCCACCATTCATCTACCATAGAGCCACCATTCATCCACCACTCATCTACCATTCATCTACCATCGAGCCACCATTCATCTACCCTGGAGCCACCATTCATCTAACATAGAGCCACCATTCATCTACCATAGAGCCACCATTCATCTACCATAAAGCCACCATTCATCTATCATAGAGCCACCATTCATCTACCATAGAGCCACCATTCATCTACCATAGGGCTACCATTCATCTACCATTCATCTACCATTCATCCACTATCCACCATTCATCTACCATTCATCTACCATTCATCCACTATCCACCATTCATCTACCATAGAGCCACCATTCATCCACCACTCATCTACCATTCATCTACCATAGTGCCACCATTCATCTACCATAGAGACACCATTCATCTACCACTCATCTACCATTCATCTATTATAGAGCCACCATTCATCTACCATAGAGCCACCATTCATCTACCATAGAGCCATCATTCATCTACCATTCATCCACCACTCATCTACTATTCATCTACCCTAGAGCCACCATTCATCCACCACTCATCTACCATTCATCTACCATAGTGCCACCATTCATCTACCATAGAGACACCATTCATCTACCACTCATCTACCATTCATCTATTATAGAGCCACCATTCATCTACCATAGAGCCACCATTCATCTACCATAGAGCCATCATTCATCTACCATTCATCCACCACTCATCTACTATTCATCTACCCTAGATCCACCATTCATCTAACATAGAGCCACCATTCATCTACCATAAAGCCACCATTCATCTATCATAGAGCCACCATTCATCTACCATAGAGCCACCATTCATCTACCATAGGGCTACCATTCATCTACCATTCATCTACCATTCATCCACTATCCACCATTCATCTACCATTCATCCACTATCCACCATTCATCTACCATAGAGCCACCATTCACCCACCACTCATCTACCATTCATCTACCATAGAGCCACCATTCATCTACCATAGAGCCACCATTCATCTACCATAGAGCCACCATTCATCTACCATAGAGCCACCATTCATCTACCATAGGGCTACCATTCATCTACCATTCATCCACCACTCATCTACCATTCATCTACCATAGAGCCACCATTCATCTACCATAGAGCCACCATTCATCTACCACTCATCTACCATTCATCTACCATAGAGCCACCATTCATCTACCATAGAGCCACCATTCATCTACCATAGAGCCATCATTCATCTACCATAGGGCTACCATTCATCTACCATTCATCCACCACTCATCTACTATTCATCTACCCTAGAGCCACCATTCATCTAACATAGAGCCACCATTCATCTACCATAGAGCCACCATTCATCTACCATAAAGCCACCATTCATCTACCATAGAGCCACCATTCATCTACCATAGAGCCACCATTCATCTACCATAGGGCTACCATTCATCTACCATTCATCTACCATTCATCCACTATCCACCATTCATCTACCATTCATCTACCATTCATCCACTATCCACCATTCATCTACCATAGAGCCACCATTCATCCACCACTCATCTACCATTCATCTACCATAGAGCCACCATTCATCTACCATAGTGCTACCATTCATCTACCTTAGAGCCACCATTCATCTACCATAGAGCCATCATTCATCTACCATAGGGCTACCATTCATCTACCATTCATCCACCACTCATCTACCATTCATCTACCATAGAGCCACCATTCATCTACCGTAGAGCCACCATTCATCTACCATAGAGCTACCTTTCATCTAACATAGACCCACCATTCATATCTACCATAGAGCCACCATTCTCCTACCATAGAGCCACCATTCATCTACCATAGAGCCACCATTCATCTAACATAGAGCCACCATTCATCTACCATAGAGCCACCATTCATCTACCATAGAGCCACAATTCATCTACCATAGAGCCACCATTCATCCACCACTCATCTACCATTCATCCACCATAGAGCCACCATTCATATACCATAGAGCCACCATTCATCTACCATAGAGCCACCATTCATCTATCATAGAGCCACCTTTCATCTACCAAAGCGCTACCATTCATCTACCATAGAGCCAACATTCATCTACCATAGAGCCACCATTCATCTACCATAGAGCCACCATTCATCAACCATAGAGCCACCATTCATCTACCATAGGGCTATCATTCATCTACCATTCATCCACCACTCATCTACCATTCAACTACCTTAGAGCCACCATTCATCTACCATAGAGCCACCAATCATTTAACATAGAGCCACCATTCATCTACTATAGAGCCACCATTCATCTACCATAGAGCCACAATTCATCTACCATAGAGCCACCATTCATCCACCACTCATCTACCATTCATCCACCATAGAGCCACCATTCATATACCATAGAGCCACCATTCATCTACCATAGAGCCACCATTCACCTACCATAGAGCCACCATTCATCTACCATAGAGCCACCATTCATCTACCACTCATCTACCATTCATCTACCATAGAGCCACCATTCATCTACCATAGAGCCACCATTCATCTACCATAGAGCCATCATTCATCTACCATAGGGCTACCATTCATCTACCATTCATCCACCACTCATCTACTATTCATCTACCCTAGAGCCACCATTCATCTAACATAGAGCCACCATTCATCTACCATAGAGCCACCATTCATCTACCATAAAGCCACCATTCATCTACCATAGAGCCACCATTCATCTACCATAGAGCCACCATTCATCTACCATAGGGCTACCATTCATCTACCATTCATCTACCATTCATCCACTATCCACCATTCATCTACCATTCATCCACTCTCCACCATTCATCTACCATAGAGCCACCATTCATCCACCACTCATCTACCATTCATCTACCATAGAGCCACCATTCATCTACCATAGTGCTACCATTCATCTACCTTAGAGCCACCATTCATCTACCATAGAGCCATCATTCATCTACCATAGGGCTACCATTCATCTACCATTCATCCACCACTCATCTACCATTCATCTACCATAGAGCCACCATTCATCTACCGTAGAGCCACCATTCATCTACCATAGAGCTACCTTTCATCTAACATAGACCCACCATTCATATCTACCATAGAGCCACCATTCTCCTACCATAGAGCCACCATTCATCTACCATAGAGCCACCATTCATCTACCATAGAGCCACCATTCATCTACCATAGAGCCACCATTCATCTACCATAGAACCATCACTCATCTCCCATAGGGCTACCATTCCTCTCCCATACAGCCACCATAGGGCTACCATTCATCCACCATTCATCTACCATTCATCCACCACTCATCTACCATTCATCTACCATAGAGCCACCATTCATCTACCGTAGAGCCACCATTCATCTACCATAGAGCTACCTTTCAACTAACATAGACCCACCATTCATATCTACCATAGAGCCACCATTCTCCTACCATAGAGCCACCATTCATCTACCATAGAGCCACCATTCATCTACCATAGAGCCACCATTCATCTACCATAGAGCCACCATTCATCTACCATAGAGCCAACATTCATCTACCATAGAGCTGCCATTCATCTATCATAGGGCCACATTTCATCTACCATGAAACTACCATTCATCTACCATTCATCCACCACTCATCTACCATTTATCTACCATAGAGCCACAATTCATCTACCATAGAGCCACCATTCATCTACCATAGAGCCACCATACATATCTACCATAGAGCCACAATTCTCCTACCATAGAGCCACCATTCATCTACCATAGAGCCACCATTCATCTACCATAGAGCCACCATTCATCTACCATAGAGCCACCATTCATCTACCATAGAGCCACCATTCATCTACCATAGAGCCATCATTCATCTACCATAGAGTCGCCATTCATCTTCCATAGAGTCGCCATTCATCTACCATAGAGCCGCCATTCATCTACCATAGAGCCACCATTCATCTACCATAGAGCCACCATTCATCTACCATAGAGCCACCATTCATCTACCATAGAGCCACCATTCATCTATCATAGGGCCACATTTCATCTACCATGAAACTACCATTCATCTACCATTCATCCACCACTCATCTACCATTCATCTACCAAAGAGCCACCATTTATCTACCATAGAGCCACCATTCATCTACCATAGAGCCACCATTCATCCACCACTCATCTACCATTCATCTACCATCGAGCCACCATTCATCTACCCTGGAGCCACCATTCATCTAACATAGAGCCACCATTCATCTACCATAGAGCCACCATTCATCTACCATAAAGCCACCATTCATCTATCATAGAGCCACCATTCATCTACCATAGAGCCACCATTCATCTACCATAGGGCTACCATTCATCTACCATTCATCTACCATTCATCCACTATCCACCATTCATCTACCATTCATCTACCATTCATCCACTATCCACCATTCATCTACCATAGAGCCACCATTCATCCACCACTCATCTACCATTCATCTACCATAGTGCCACCATTCATCTACCATAGAGACACCATTCATCTACCACTCATCTACCATTCATCTATTATAGAGCCACCATTCATCTACCATAGAGCCACCATTCATCTACCATAGAGCCATCATTCATCTACCATTCATCCACCACTCATCTACTATTCATCTACCCTAGAGCCACCATTCATCCACCACTCATCTACCATTCATCTACCATAGTGCCACCATTCATCTACCATAGAGACACCATTCATCTACCACTCATCTACCATTCATCTATTATAGAGCCACCATTCATCTACCATAGAGCCACCATTCATCTACCATAGAGCCATCATTCATCTACCATTCATCCACCACTCATCTACTATTCATCTACCCTAGATCCACCATTCATCTAACATAGAGCCACCATTCATCTACCATAAAGCCACCATTCATCTATCATAGAGCCACCATTCATCTACCATAGAGCCACCATTCATCTACCATAGGGCTACCATTCATCTACCATTCATCTACCATTCATCCACTATCCACCATTCATCTACCATTCATCCACTATCCACCATTCATCTACCATAGAGCCACCATTCACCCACCACTCATCTACCATTCATCTACCATAGAGCCACCATTCATCTACCATAGAGCCACCATTCATCTACCATAGAGCCACCATTCATCTACCATAGAGCCACCATTCATCTACCATAGGGCTACCATTCATCTACCATTCATCCACCACTCATCTACCATTCATCTACCATAGAGCCACCATTCATCTACCATAGAGCCACCATTCATCTACCACTCATCTACCATTCATCTACCATAGAGCCACCATTCATCTACCATAGAGCCACCATTCATCTACCATAGAGCCATCATTCATCTACCATAGGGCTACCATTCATCTACCATTCATCCACCACTCATCTACTATTCATCTACCCTAGAGCCACCATTCATCTAACATAGAGCCACCATTCATCTACCATAGAGCCACCATTCATCTACCATAAAGCCACCATTCATCTACCATAGAGCCACCATTCATCTACCATAGAGCCACCATTCATCTACCATAGGGCTACCATTCATCTACCATTCATCTACCATTCATCCACTATCCACCATTCATCTACCATTCATCTACCATTCATCCACTATCCACCATTCATCTACCATAGAGCCACCATTCATCCACCACTCATCTACCATTCATCTACCATAGAGCCACCATTCATCTACCATAGTGCTACCATTCATCTAACATAGACCCACCATTCATATCTACCATAGAGCCACCATTCTCCTACCATAGAGCCACCATTCATCTACCATAGAGCCACCATTCATCTACCATAGAGCCACCATTCATCTACCATAGAGCCACCATTCATCTACCATAGAACCATCACTCATCTCCCATAGGGCTACCATTCCTCTCCCATACAGCCACCATAGGGCTACCATTCATCCACGATTCATCTACCATTCATCCACCACTCATCTACCATTCATCTACCATAGAGCCACCATTCATCTACCGTAGAGCCACCATTCATCTACCATAGAGCTACCTTTCAACTAACATAGACCCACCATTCATATCTACCATAGAGCCACCATTCTCCTACCATAGAGCCACCATTCATCTACCATAGAGCCACCATTCATCTACCATAGAGCCACCATTCATCTACCATAGAGCCAACATTCATCTACCATAGAGCTGCCATTCATCTATCATAGGGCCACATTTCATCTACCATGAAACTACCATTCATCTACCATTCATCCACCACTCATCTACCATTCATCTACCATAGAGCCACAATTCATCTACCATAGAGCCACCATTCATCTACCATAGAGCCACCATACATATCTACCATAGAGCCACAATTCTCCTACCATAGAGCCACCATTCATCTACCATAGAGCCACCATTCATCTACCATAGAGCCACCATTCATCTACCATAGAGCCACCATTCATCTACCATAGAGCCACCATTCATCTACCATAGAGCCATCATTCATCTACCATAGAGTCGCCATTCATCTTCCATAGAGTCGCCATTCATCTACCATAGAGCCGCCATTCATCTACCATAGAGCCACCATTCATCTACCATAGAGCCACCATTCATCTACCATAGAGCCACCATTCATCTACCATAGAGCCACCATTCATCTATCATAGGGCCACATTTCATCTACCATGAAACTACCATTCATCTACCATTCATCCACCACTCATCTACCATTCATCTACCAAAGAGCCACCATTTATCTACCATAGAGCCACCATTCATCTACCATAGAGCCACCATTCATCCACCACTCATCTACCATTCATCTACCATCGAGCCACCATTCATCTACCCTGGAGCCACCATTCATCTAACATAGAGCCACCATTCATCTACCATAGAGCCACCATTCATCTACCATAAAGCCACCATTCATCTATCATAGAGCCACCATTCATCTACCATAGAGCCACCATTCATCTACCATAGGGCTACCATTCATCTACCATTCATCTACCATTCATCCACTATCCACCATTCATCTACCATTCATCTACCATTCATCCACTATCCACCATTCATCTACCATAGAGCCACCATTCATCCACCACTCATCTACCATTCATCTACCATAGTGCCACCATTCATCTACCATAGAGACACCATTCATCTACCACTCATCTACCATTCATCTATTATAGAGCCACCATTCATCTACCATAGAGCCACCATTCATCTACCATAGAACCATCATTCATCTACCATTCATCCACCACTCATCTACTATTCATCTACCCTAGAGCCACCATTCATCCACCACTCATCTACCATTCATCTACCATAGTGCCACCATTCATCTACCATAGAGACACCATTCATCTACCACTCATCTACCATTCATCTATTATAGAGCCACCATTCATCTACCATAGAGCCACCATTCATCTACCATAGAGCCATCATTCATCTACCATTCATCCACCACTCATCTACTATTCATCTACCCTAGAGCCACCATTCATCTAACATAGAGCCACCATTCATCTACCATAAAGCCACCATTCATCTATCATAGAGCCACCATTCATCTACCATAGAGCCACCATTCATCTACCATAGGGCTACCATTCATCTACCATTCATCTACCATTCATCCACTATCCACCATTCATCTACCATTCATCCACTATCCACCATTCATCTACCATAGAGCCACCATTCACCCACCACTCATCTACCATTCATCTACCATAGAGCCACCATTCATCTACCATAGAGCCACCATTCATCTACCATAGAGCCACCATTCATCTACCATAGAGCCACCATTCATCTACCATAGGGCTACCATTCATCTACCATTCATCCACCACTCATCTACCATTCATCTACCATAGAGCCACCATTCATCTACCATAGAGCCACCATTCATCTACCACTCATCTACCATTCATCTACCATAGAGCCACCATTCATCTACCATAGAGCCACCATTCATCTACCATAGAGCCATCATTCATCTACCATAGGGCTACCATTCATCTACCATTCATCCACCACTCATCTACTATTCATCTACCCTAGAGCCACCATTCATCTAACATAGAGCCACCATTCATCTACCATAGAGCCACCATTCATCTACCATAAAGCCACCATTCATCTACCATAGAGCCACCATTCATCTACCATAGAGCCACCATTCATCTACCATAGGGCTACCATTCATCTACCATTCATCTACCATTCATCCACTATCCACCATTCATCTACCATTCATCTACCATTCATCCACTATCCACCATTCATCTACCATAGAGCCACCATTCATCCACCACTCATCTACCATTCATCTACCATAGAGCCACCATTCATCTACCATAGTGCTACCATTCATCTACCTTAGAGCCACCATTCATCTACCATAGAGCCATCATTCATCTACCATAGGGCTACCATTCATCTACCATTCATCCACCACTCATCTACCATTCATCTACCATAGAGCCACCATTCATCTACCGTAGAGCCACCATTCATCTACCATAGAGCTACCTTTCATCTAACATAGACCCACCATTCATATCTACCATAGAGCCACCATTCTCCTACCATAGAGCCACCATTCATCTACCATAGAGCCACCATTCATCTAACATAGAGCCACCATTCATCTACCATAGAGCCACCATTCATCTACCATAGAGCCACAATTCATCTACCATAGAGCCACCATTCATCCACCACTCATCTACCATTCATCCACCATAGAGCCACCATTCATATACCATAGAGCCACCATTCATCTACCATAGAGCCACCATTCATCTATCATAGAGCCACCTTTCATCTACCAAAGCGCTACCATTCATCTACCATAGAGCCAACATTCATCTACCATAGAGCCACCATTCATCTACCATAGAGCCACCATTCATCAACCATAGAGCCACCATTCATCTACCATAGGGCTATCATTCATCTACCATTCATCCACCACTCATCTACCATTCAACTACCTTAGAGCCACCATTCATCTACCATAGAGCCACCAATCATTTAACATAGAGCCACCATTCATCTACTATAGAGCCACCATTCATCTACCATAAGGCTACCATTCATCTACCATTCATCTACCATAGAGCCACCATTCATCTACCATAGAGCCACCATTCATCCACCACTCATCTACCATTCATCTACCATAGAGCCACCATTCATCTACCATAGAGCCACCATTCATCTACCATAGAGCCACCATTCATCTACCATAGAGCCGCCATTTATCTACCATAGAGCCACCATTCATCCACTACTCATCTACCATTCATCTACTATAGAGCCACCATTCATTTACCATAGAGCCACCATTCATCTACCATAGAGCCACCATTCATTTACCATAGAGCCACCATTCATCTACCATAGAGCCACCATTCATCTACCATAGAGCCACCATTCATCTACCATTGGGCTACCATTCATCTACCATTCATCCACCACTCATCTACCATTCATCCTACCATAGAGCCACCATTCATCTACCATAGAGCCACCATTCATCTACCATTGGGCTACCATTCATCTACCATTCATCCACCACTCATCTACCATTCATCTACCATGGAGCCACCATTCATCTACCATAGAGCCACCATTCATCTAACATAGAGCCACCATGAAGCTACCATTCATCTACCATTCATCCACCACTCATCTACCATTCATCTACCATAGAGCCACCATTCATCTACCATAGAGCCACCATTCATCTACCATAGAGCCACCATTCATCTACCATAGAGCCAACATTCATCTACCATAGAGCTGCCATTCATCTACCATTCATCCACCACTCATCTACCATAGAGCCACAATTCATCTACCATAAAGCCACCATTCATCTATCATAGGGCCACATTTCATCTACCATGAAACTACCATTCATCTACCATTCATCCACCACTCATCTACCATTCATCTACCATAGAGCCACCATTCATCTACCATAGAGCCACCATTCATCTACCATAGAGCCACCATACATATCTACCATAGAGCCACAATTCTCCTACCATAGAGCCACCATTCATCTACCATAGAGCCACCATTCATCTACCATAGAGCCACCATTCATCTACCATAGAGCCACCATTCATCTACCATTCATCCACCACTCATCTACCATTCATCTACCATTGAGCCACCATTCATCTACCATAGAGCCACCATTCATCTACCATAGAGCCACCAT
The DNA here is from genome assembly GCA_035222895.1 of Strongylocentrotus droebachiensis. Taxonomy (NCBI): domain Eukaryota; kingdom Metazoa; phylum Echinodermata; class Echinoidea; order Camarodonta; family Strongylocentrotidae; genus Strongylocentrotus; species Strongylocentrotus droebachiensis. Next base: position 75,299 of record JAVYIG010001191.1, read on the forward strand.
ACATATCTACCATAGAGCCACAATTCTCCTACCATAGAGCCACCAATCATTTACCATAGAGCCACCATTCATCTACTATAGAGCCACCATTCATCTACCATAAGGCTACCATTCATCTACCATTCATCCACTATTCAACTACCACAAAGCCACCATTTATCTACCATAGAGCCACCATTCATCTACCATAAAGCCACCATTCATCTACCATAGAGCCACCATTCATCTACCATAGAGCCACCATTCATATACCTTAGGGCTACCAGTCATCTACCATTCTTCTACCGTTCATCAACTATCCACCATTCATCTACAATAGAGCCACCATTCATCCACCACTCATCTACCATTCATCTACCATAGAGCCACCATTCATCTACCATAGAGCCACCATTCATCTACCACTCATCTACCATTCATCTACCATAGAGCCACCATTCATCTACCATAGAGCCACCATTCATCTACCATAGAGCCATCATTCATCTACCATAGGGCTACCATTCATCTACCATTCATCCACCACTCATCTACTATTCATCTACCATAGAGCCACCATTTATCTACCGTAGAGCCACCATTCATCTACCATAGAGCTACCTTTCATCTAACATAGAGCCACTATTCATCTACCATAGAGCCACCATTCATCCACCATAGAGCCACCATTCATCTACCATAGAGCCACCATTCATCTACCATAGAGCCACCATTCATCTACCATAGAGCCACCATTTATCTACCATAGAGCCACCTTTCATCTACCAAAGCGCTACCATTCATTTACCATAGAGCCACCATTCATCTACCATAGAGCCACCATTCATCTACCATAGAGCCACCATTCATCTACCATAGAGCCACCATTCATCAACCATAGAGCCACCATTCATCTACCATAGGGCTACCATTCATCTACCATTCATCCACCACTCATCTACCATTCATCTACCTTAGAGCCACCATTCATCTACCATAGAGCCAGCATTCATCTACCATAGAGCCACCATTCATCTACTATAGAGCCACCATTCATCTACCATAAGGCTACCATTCATCTACCATTCATCAACCACTCATCTATCATTCATCTACCATAGAGCCACCATTCATCTACCATAGAGCCACCATTCATATACCATAGAGCCACCATTCATCTACCATAGAGCCGCCATTCATCTACCATAGAACCACCATTCATCCACCACTCATCTACCATTCATCTACCATAGAGCCAACATTCATCTACCATAGAGCCGCCAATTATCTACCATAGAGCCACCATTCATCTACCACTCATCTACCATTCATCTACCATAGAGCCACCATTCATCTACCATAGAGCCACCATTCATCTACCATAGAGCCATCATTCATCTACCATAGGGCTACCATTCATCTACCATTCATCCACCACTCATCTACTATTCATCTACCCTAGAGCCACCATTCATCTAACATAGAGCCACCATTCATCTACCATAGAGCCACCATTCATCTACCATAAAGCCACCATTCATCTACCATAGAGCCACCATTCATCTACCATAGAGCCACCATTCATCTACCATAGGGCTACCATTCATCTACCATTCATCTACCATTCATCCACTATCCACCATTCATCTACCATTCATCTACCATTCATCCACTATCCACCATTCATCTACCATAGAGCCACCATTCATCCACCACTCATCTACCATTCATCTACCATAGAGCCACCATTCATCTACCATAGTGCTACCATTCATCTACCTTAGAGCCACCATTCATCTACCATAGAGCCATCATTCATCTACCATAGGGCTACCATTCATCTACCATTCATCCACCACTCATCTACCATTCATCTACCATAGAGCCACCATTCATCTACCGTAGAGCCACCATTCATCTACCATAGAGCTACCTTTCATCTAACATAGACCCACCATTCATATCTACCATAGAGCCACCATTCTCCTACCATAGAGCCACCATTCATCTACCATAGAGCCACCATTCATCTAACATAGAGCCACCATTCATCTACCATAGAGCCACCATTCATCTACCATAGAGCAACAATTCATCTACCATAGAGCCACCATTCATCCACCACTCATCTACCATTCATCCACCATAGAGCCACCATTCATATACCATAGAGCCACCATTCATCTACCATAGAGCCACCATTCATCTATCATAGAGCCACCTTTCATCTACCAAAGCGCTACCATTCATCTACCATAGAGCCAACATTCATCTACCATAGAGCCACCATTCATCTACCATAGAGCCACCATTCATCAACCATAGAGCCACCATTCATCTACCATAGGGCTATCATTCATCTACCATTCATCCACCACTCATCTACCATTCAACTACCTTAGAGCCACCATTCATCTACCATAGAGCCACCAATCATTTAACATAGAGCCACCATTCATCTACTATAGAGCCACCATTCATCTACCATAAGGCTACCATTCATCTACCATTCATCTACCATAGAGCCACCATTCATCTACCATAGAGCCACCATTCATCCACCACTCATCTACCATTCATCTACCATAGAGCCACCATTCATCTACCATAGAGCCACCATTCATCTACCATAGAGCCACCATTCATCTACCATAGAGCCGCCATTTATCTACCATAGAGCCACCATTCATCCACTACTCATCTACCATTCATCTACTATAGAGCCACCATTCATTTACCATAGAGCCACCATTCATCTACCATAGAGCCACCATTCATTTACCATAGAGCCACCATTCATCTACCATAGAGCCACCATTCATCTACCATAGAGCCACCATTCATCTACCATTGGGCTACCATTCATCTACCATTCATCCACCACTCATCTACCATTCATCCTACCATAGAGCCACCATTCATCTACCATAGAGCCACCATTCATCTACCATTGGGCTACCATTCATCTACCATTCATCCACCACTCATCTACCATTCATCTACCATGGAGCCACCATTCATCTACCATAGAGCCACCATTCATCTAACATAGAGCCACCATGAAGCTACCATTCATCTACCATTCATCCACCACTCATCTACCATTCATCTACCATAGAGCCACCATTCATCTACCATAGAGCCACCATTCATCTACCATAGAGCCACCATTCATCTACCATTCATCTACCATAGAGCCACCATTCATCTACCATAGAGCCACCATTCATCTACCATAGAGCCACCATTCATCTACCATAGAGCCGCCATTTATCTACCATAGAGCCACCATTCATCCACTACTCATCTACCATTCATCTACTATAGAGCCACCATTCATTTACCATAGAGCCACCATTCATCTACCATAGAGCCACCATTCATTTACCATAGAGCCACCATTCATCTACCATAGAGCCACCATTCATCTACCCTAGAGCCACCATTCATCTACCATTGGGCTACCATTCATCTACCATTCATCCACCACTCATCTACCATTCATCCTACCATAGAGCCACCATTCATCTACCATAGAGCCACCATTCATCTACCATTGGGCTACCATTCATCTACCATTCATCCACCACTCATCTACCATTCATCTACCATGGAGCCACCATTCATCTACCATAGAGCCACCATTCATCTAACATAGAGCCACCATGAAGCTACCATTCATCTACCATTCATCCACCACTCATCTACCATTCATCTACCATAGAGCCACCATTCATCTACCATAGAGCCACCATTCATCTACCATAGAGCCACCAATCATTTAACATAGAGCCACCATTCATCTACTATAGAGCCACCATTCATCTACCATAGAGCCACAATTCATCTACCATAGAGCCACCATTCATCCACCACTCATCTACCATTCATCCACCATAGAGCCACCATTCATATACCATAGAGCCACCATTCATCTACCATAGAGCCACCATTCACCTACCATAGAGCCACCATTCATCTACCATAGAGCCACCATTCATCTACCACTCATCTACCATTCATCTACCATAGAGCCACCATTCATCTACCATAGAGCCACCATTCATCTACCATAGAGCCATCATTCATCTACCATAGGGCTACCATTCATCTACCATTCATCCACCACTCATCTACTATTCATCTACCCTAGAGCCACCATTCATCTAACATAGAGCCACCATTCATCTACCATAGAGCCACCATTCATCTACCATAAAGCCACCATTCATCTACCATAGAGCCACCATTCATCTACCATAGAGCCACCATTCATCTACCATAGGGCTACCATTCATCTACCATTCATCTACCATTCATCCACTATCCACCATTCATCTACCATTCATCCACTCTCCACCATTCATCTACCATAGAGCCACCATTCATCCACCACTCATCTACCATTCATCTACCATAGAGCCACCATTCATCTACCATAGTGCTACCATTCATCTACCTTAGAGCCACCATTCATCTACCATAGAGCCATCATTCATCTACCATAGGGCTACCATTCATCTACCATTCATCCACCACTCATCTACCATTCATCTACCATAGAGCCACCATTCATCTACCGTAGAGCCACCATTCATCTACTATAGAGCTACCTTTCATCTAACATAGACCCACCATTCATATCTACCATAGAGCCACCATTCTCCTACCATAGAGCCACCATTCATCTACCATAGAGCCACCATTCATCTACCATAGAGCCACCATTCATCTACCATAGAGCCACCATTCATCTACCATAGAACCATCACTCATCTCCCATAGGGCTACCATTCCTCTCCCATACAGCCACCATAGGGCTACCATTCATCCACCATTCATCTACCATTCATCCACCACTCATCTACCATTCATCTACCATAGAGCCACCATTCATCTACCGTAGAGCCACCATTCATCTACCATAGAGCTACCTTTCAACTAACATAGACCCACCATTCATATCTACCATAGAGCCACCATTCTCCTACCATAGAGCCACCATTCATCTACCATAGAGCCACCATTCATCTACCATAGAGCCACCATTCATCTACCATAGAGCCACCATTCATCTACCATAGAGCCAACATTCATCTACCATAGAGCTGCCATTCATCTATCATAGGGCCACATTTCATCTACCATGAAACTACCATTCATCTACCATTCATCCACCACTCATCTACCATTTATCTACCATAGAGCCACAATTCATCTACCATAGAGCCACCATTCATCTACCATAGAGCCACCATACATATCTACCATAGAGCCACAATTCTCCTACCATAGAGCCACCATTCATCTACCATAGAGCCACCATTCATCTACCATAGAGCCACCATTCATCTACCATAGAGCCACCATTCATCTACCATAGAGCCACCATTCATCTACCATAGAGCCATCATTCATCTACCATAGAGTCGCCATTCATCTTCCATAGAGTCGCCATTCATCTACCATAGAGCCGCCATTCATCTACCATAGAGCCACCATTCATCTACCATAGAGCCACCATTCATCTACCATAGAGCCACCATTCATCTACCATAGAGCCACCATTCATCTATCATAGGGCCACATTTCATCTACCATGAAACTACCATTCATCTACCATTCATCCACCACTCATCTACCATTCATCTACCAAAGAGCCACCATTTATCTACCATAGAGCCACCATTCATCTACCATAGAGCCACCATTCATCCACCACTCATCTACCATTCATCTACCATCGAGCCACCATTCATCTACCCTGGAGCCACCATTCATCTAACATAGAGCCACCATTCATCTACCATAGAGCCACCATTCATCTACCATAAAGCCACCATTCATCTATCATAGAGCCACCATTCATCTACCATAGAGCCACCATTCATCTACCATAGGGCTACCATTCATCTACCATTCATCTACCATTCATCCACTATCCACCATTCATCTACCATTCATCTACCATTCATCCACTATCCACCATTCATCTACCATAGAGCCACCATTCATCCACCACTCATCTACCATTCATCTACCATAGTGCCACCATTCATCTACCATAGAGACACCATTCATCTACCACTCATCTACCATTCATCTATTATAGAGCCACCATTCATCTACCATAGAGCCACCATTCATCTACCATAGAGCCATCATTCATCTACCATTCATCCACCACTCATCTACTATTCATCTACCCTAGAGCCACCATTCATCCACCACTCATCTACCATTCATCTACCATAGTGCCACCATTCATCTACCATAGAGACACCATTCATCTACCACTCATCTACCATTCATCTATTATAGAGCCACCATTCATCTACCATAGAGCCACCATTCATCTACCATAGAGCCATCATTCATCTACCATTCATCCACCACTCATCTACTATTCATCTACCCTAGATCCACCATTCATCTAACATAGAGCCACCATTCATCTACCATAAAGCCACCATTCATCTATCATAGAGCCACCATTCATCTACCATAGAGCCACCATTCATCTACCATAGGGCTACCATTCATCTACCATTCATCTACCATTCATCCACTATCCACCATTCATCTACCATTCATCCACTATCCACCATTCATCTACCATAGAGCCACCATTCACCCACCACTCATCTACCATTCATCTACCATAGAGCCACCATTCATCTACCATAGAGCCACCATTCATCTACCATAGAGCCACCATTCATCTACCATAGAGCCACCATTCATCTACCATAGGGCTACCATTCATCTACCATTCATCCACCACTCATCTACCATTCATCTACCATAGAGCCACCATTCATCTACCATAGAGCCACCATTCATCTACCACTCATCTACCATTCATCTACCATAGAGCCACCATTCATCTACCATAGAGCCACCATTCATCTACCATAGAGCCATCATTCATCTACCATAGGGCTACCATTCATCTACCATTCATCCACCACTCATCTACTATTCATCTACCCTAGAGCCACCATTCATCTAACATAGAGCCACCATTCATCTACCATAGAGCCACCATTCATCTACCATAAAGCCACCATTCATCTACCATAGAGCCACCATTCATCTACCATAGAGCCACCATTCATCTACCATAGGGCTACCATTCATCTACCATTCATCTACCATTCATCCACTATCCACCATTCATCTACCATTCATCTACCATTCATCCACTATCCACCATTCATCTACCATAGAGCCACCATTCATCCACCACTCATCTACCATTCATCTACCATAGAGCCACCATTCATCTACCATAGTGCTACCATTCATCTACCTTAGAGCCACCATTCATCTACCATAGAGCCATCATTCATCTACCATAGGGCTACCATTCATCTACCATTCATCCACCACTCATCTACCATTCATCTACCATAGAGCCACCATTCATCTACCGTAGAGCCACCATTCATCTACCATAGAGCTACCTTTCATCTAACATAGACCCACCATTCATATCTACCATAGAGCCACCATTCTCCTACCATAGAGCCACCATTCATCTACCATAGAGCCACCATTCATCTAACATAGAGCCACCATTCATCTACCATAGAGCCACCATTCATCTACCATAGAGCCACAATTCATCTACCATAGAGCCACCATTCATCCACCACTCATCTACCATTCATCCACCATAGAGCCACCATTCATATACCATAGAGCCACCATTCATCTACCATAGAGCCACCATTCATCTATCATAGAGCCACCTTTCATCTACCAAAGCGCTACCATTCATCTACCATAGAGCCAACATTCATCTACCATAGAGCCACCATTCATCTACCATAGAGCCACCATTCATCAACCATAGAGCCACCATTCATCTACCATAGGGCTATCATTCATCTACCATTCATCCACCACTCATCTACCATTCAACTACCTTAGAGCCACCATTCATCTACCATAGAGCCACCAATCATTTAACATAGAGCCACCATTCATCTACTATAGAGCCACCATTCATCTACCATAGAGCCACAATTCATCTACCATAGAGCCACCATTCATCCACCACTCATCTACCATTCATCCACCATAGAGCCACCATTCATATACCATAGAGCCACCATTCATCTACCATAGAGCCACCATTCACCTACCATAGAGCCACCATTCATCTACCATAGAGCCACCATTCATCTACCACTCATCTACCATTCATCTACCATAGAGCCACCATTCATCTACCATAGAGCCACCATTCATCTACCATAGAGCCATCATTCATCTACCATAGGGCTACCATTCATCTACCATTCATCCACCACTCATCTACTATTCATCTACCCTAGAGCCACCATTCATCTAACATAGAGCCACCATTCATCTACCATAGAGCCACCATTCATCTACCATAAAGCCACCATTCATCTACCATAGAGCCACCATTCATCTACCATAGAGCCACCATTCATCTACCATAGGGCTACCATTCATCTACCATTCATCTACCATTCATCCACTATCCACCATTCATCTACCATTCATCCACTCTCCACCATTCATCTACCATAGAGCCACCATTTATCCACTACTCATCTACCATTCATCTACCATAGAGCCACCATTCATCTACCATAGTGCTACCATTCATCTACCTTAGAGCCACCATTCATCTACCATAGAGCCATCATTCATCTACCATAGGGCTACCATTCATCTACCATTCATCCACCACTCATCTACCATTCATCTACCATAGAGCCACCATTCATCTACCGTAGAGCCACCATTCATCTACCATAGAGCTACCTTTCATCTAACATAGACCCACCATTCATATCTACCATAGAGCCACCATTCTCCTACCATAGAGCCACCATTCATCTACCATAGAGCCACCATTCATCTACCATAGAGCCACCATTCATCTACCATAGAGCCACCATTCATCTACCATAGAACCATCACTCATCTCCCATAGGGCTACCATTCCTCTCCCATACAGCCACCATAGGGCTACCATTCATCCACCATTCATCTACCATTCATCCACCACTCATCTACCATTCATCTACCATAGAGCCACCATTCATCTACCGTAGAGCCACCATTCATCTACCATAGAGCTACCTTTCAACTAACATAGACCCACCATTCATATCTACCATAGAGCCACCATTCTCCTACCATAGAGCCACCATTCATCTACCATAGAGCCACCATTCATCTACCATAGAGCCACCATTCATCTACCATAGAGCCACCATTCATCTACCATAGAGCCAACATTCATCTACCATAGAGCTGCCATTCATCTATCATAGGGCCACATTTCATCTACCATGAAACTACCATTCATCTACCATTCATCCACCACTCATCTACCATTTATCTACCATAGAGCCACAATTCATCTACCATAGAGCCACCATTCATCTACCATAGAGCCACCATACATATCTACCATAGAGCCACAATTCTCCTACCATAGAGCCACCATTCATCTACCATAGAGCCACCATTCATCTACCATAGAGCCACCATTCATCTACCATAGAGCCACCATTCATCTACCATAGAGCCACCATTCATCTACCATAGAGCCATCATTCATCTACCATAGAGTCGCCATTCATCTTCCATAGAGTCGCCATTCATCTACCATAGAGCCGCCATTCATCTACCATAGAGCCACCATTCATCTACCATAGAGCCACCATTCATCTACCATAGAGCCACCATTCATCTACCATAGAGCCACCATTCATCTATCATAGGGCCACATTTCATCTACCATGAAACTACCATTCATCTACCATTCATCCACCACTCATCTACCATTCATCTACCAAAGAGCCACCATTTATCTACCATAGAGCCACCATTCATCTACCATAGAGCCACCATTCATCCACCACTCATCTACCATTCATCTACCATCGAGCCACCATTCATCTACCCTGGAGCCACCATTCATCTAACATAGAGCCACCATTCATCTACCATAGAGCCACCATTCATCTACCATAAAGCCACCATTCATCTATCATAGAGCCACCATTCATCTACCATAGAGCCACCATTCATCTACCATAGGGCTACCATTCATCTACCATTCATCTACCATTCATCCACTATCCACCATTCATCTACCATTCATCTACCATTCATCCACTATCCACCATTCATCTACCATAGAGCCACCATTCATCCACCACTCATCTACCATTCATCTACCATAGTGCCACCATTCATCTACCATAGAGACACCATTCATCTACCACTCATCTACCATTCATCTATTATAGAGCCACCATTCATCTACCATAGAGCCACCATTCATCTACCATAGAGCCATCATTCATCTACCATTCATCCACCACTCATCTACTATTCATCTACCCTAGAGCCACCATTCATCCACCACTCATCTACCATTCATCTACCATAGTGCCACCATTCATCTACCATAGAGACACCATTCATCTACCACTCATCTACCATTCATCTATTATAGAGCCACCATTCATCTACCATAGAGCCACCATTCATCTACCATAGAGCCATCATTCATCTACCATTCATCCACCACTCATCTACTATTCATCTACCCTAGATCCACCATTCATCTAACATAGAGCCACCATTCATCTACCATAAAGCCACCATTCATCTATCATAGAGCCACCATTCATCTACCATAGAGCCACCATTCATCTACCATAGGGCTACCATTCATCTACCATTCATCTACCATTCATCCACTATCCACCATTCATCTACCATTCATCCACTATCCACCATTCATCTACCATAGAGCCACCATTCACCCACCACTCATCTACCATTCATCTACCATAGAGCCACCATTCATCTACCATAGAGCCACCATTCATCTACCATAGAGCCACCATTCATCTACCATAGAGCCACCATTCATCTACCATAGGGCTACCATTCATCTACCATTCATCCACCACTCATCTACCATTCATCTACCATAGAGCCACCATTCATCTACCATAGAGCCACCATTCATCTACCACTCATCTACCATTCATCTACCATAGAGCCACCATTCATCTACCATAGAGCCACCATTCATCTACCATAGAGCCATCATTCATCTACCATAGGGCTACCATTCATCTACCATTCATCCACCACTCATCTACTATTCATCTACCCTAGAGCCACCATTCATCTAACATAGAGCCACCATTCATCTACCATAGAGCCACCATTCATCTACCATAAAGCCACCATTCATCTACCATAGAGCCACCATTCATCTACCATAGAGCCACCATTCATCTACCATAGGGCTACCATTCATCTACCATTCATCTACCATTCATCCACTATCCACCATTCATCTACCATTCATCTACCATTCATCCACTATCCACCATTCATCTACCATAGAGCCACCATTCATCCACCACTCATCTACCATTCATCTACCATAGAGCCACCATTCATCTACCATAGTGCTACCATTCATCTAACATAGACCCACCATTCATATCTACCATAGAGCCACCATTCTCCTACCATAGAGCCACCATTCATCTACCATAGAGCCACCATTCATCTACCATAGAGCCACCATTCATCTACCATAGAGCCACCATTCATCTACCATAGAACCATCACTCATCTCCCATAGGGCTACCATTCCTCTCCCATACAGCCACCATAGGGCTACCATTCATCCACCATTCATCTACCATTCATCCACCACTCATCTACCATTCATCTACCATAGAGCCACCATTCATCTACCGTAGAGCCACCATTCATCTACCATAGAGCTACCTTTCAACTAACATAGACCCACCATTCATATCTACCATAGAGCCACCATTCTCCTACCATAGAGCCACCATTCATCTACCATAGAGCCACCATTCATCTACCATAGAGCCACCATTCATCTACCATAGAGCCACCATTCATCTACCATAGAGCCAACATTCATCTACCATAGAGCTGCCATTCATCTATCATAGGGCCACATTTCATCTACCATGAAACTACCATTCATCTACCATTCATCCACCACTCATCTACCATTCATCTACCATAGAGCCACAATTCATCTACCATAGAGCCACCATTCATCTACCATAGAGCCACCATACATATCTACCATAGAGCCACAATTCTCCTACCATAGAGCCACCATTCATCTACCATAGAGCCACCATTCATCTACCATAGAGCCACCATTCATCTACCATAGAGCCACCATTCATCTACCATAGAGCCACCATTCATCTACCATAGAGCCATCATTCATCTACCATAGAGTCGCCATTCATCTTCCATAGAGTCGCCATTCATCTACCATAGAGCCGCCATTCATCTACCATAGAGCCACCATTCATCTACCATAGAGCCACCATTCATCTACCATAGAGCCACCATTCATCTACCATAGAGCCACCATTCATCTATCATAGGGCCACATTTCATCTACCATGAAACTACCATTCATCTACCATTCATCCACCACTCATCTACCATTCATCTACCAAAGAGCCACCATTTATCTACCATAGAGCCACCATTCATCTACCATAGAGCCACCATTCATCCACCACTCATCTACCATTCATCTACCATCGAGCCACCATTCATCTACCCTGGAGCCACCATTCATCTAACATAGAGCCACCATTCATCTACCATAGAGCCACCATTCATCTACCATAAAGCCACCATTCATCTATCATAGAGCCACCATTCATCTACCATAGAGCCACCATTCATCTACCATAGGGCTACCATTCATCTACCATTCATCTACCATTCATCCACTATCCACCATTCATCTACCATTCATCTACCATTCATCCACTATCCACCATTCATCTACCATAGAGCCACCATTCATCCACCACTCATCTACCATTCATCTACCATAGTGCCACCATTCATCTACCATAGAGACACCATTCATCTACCACTCATCTACCATTCATCTATTATAGAGCCACCATTCATCTACCATAGAGCCACCATTCATCTACCATAGAACCATCATTCATCTACCATTCATCCACCACTCATCTACTATTCATCTACCCTAGAGCCACCATTCATCCACCACTCATCTACCATTCATCTACCATAGTGCCACCATTCATCTACCATAGAGACACCATTCATCTACCACTCATCTACCATTCATCTATTATAGAGCCACCATTCATCTACCATAGAGCCACCATTCATCTACCATAGAGCCATCATTCATCTACCATTCATCCACCACTCATCTACTATTCATCTACCCTAGAGCCACCATTCATCTAACATAGAGCCACCATTCATCTACCATAAAGCCACCATTCATCTATCATAGAGCCACCATTCATCTACCATAGAGCCACCATTCATCTACCATAGGGCTACCATTCATCTACCATTCATCTACCATTCATCCACTATCCACCATTCATCTACCATTCATCCACTATCCACCATTCATCTACCATAGAGCCACCATTCACCCACCACTCATCTACCATTCATCTACCATAGAGCCACCATTCATCTACCATAGAGCCACCATTCATCTACCATAGAGCCACCATTCATCTACCATAGAGCCACCATTCATCTACCATAGGGCTACCATTCATCTACCATTCATCCACCACTCATCTACCATTCATCTACCATAGAGCCACCATTCATCTACCATAGAGCCACCATTCATCTACCACTCATCTACCATTCATCTACCATAGAGCCACCATTCATCTACCATAGAGCCACCATTCATCTACCATAGAGCCATCATTCATCTACCATAGGGCTACCATTCATCTACCATTCATCCACCACTCATCTACTATTCATCTACCCTAGAGCCACCATTCATCTAACATAGAGCCACCATTCATCTACCATAGAGCCACCATTCATCTACCATAAAGCCACCATTCATCTACCATAGAGCCACCATTCATCTACCATAGAGCCACCATTCATCTACCATAGGGCTACCATTCATCTACCATTCATCTACCATTCATCCACTATCCACCATTCATCTACCATTCATCTACCATTCATCCACTATCCACCATTCATCTACCATAGAGCCACCATTCATCCACCACTCATCTACCATTCATCTACCATAGAGCCACCATTCATCTACCATAGTGCTACCATTCATCTACCTTAGAGCCACCATTCATCTACCATAGAGCCATCATTCATCTACCATAGGGCTACCATTCATCTACCATTCATCCACCACTCATCTACCATTCATCTACCATAGAGCCACCATTCATCTACCGTAGAGCCACCATTCATCTACCATAGAGCTACCTTTCATCTAACATAGACCCACCATTCATATCTACCATAGAGCCACCATTCTCCTACCATAGAGCCACCATTCATCTACCATAGAGCCACCATTCATCTAACATAGAGCCACCATTCATCTACCATAGAGCCACCATTCATCTACCATAGAGCCACAATTCATCTACCATAGAGCCACCATTCATCCACCACTCATCTACCATTCATCCACCATAGAGCCACCATTCATATACCATAGAGCCACCATTCATCTACCATAGAGCCACCATTCATCTATCATAGAGCCACCTTTCATCTACCAAAGCGCTACCATTCATCTACCATAGAGCCAACATTCATCTACCATAGAGCCACCATTCATCTACCATAGAGCCACCATTCATCAACCATAGAGCCACCATTCATCTACCATAGGGCTATCATTCATCTACCATTCATCCACCACTCATCTACCATTCAACTACCTTAGAGCCACCATTCATCTACCATAGAGCCACCAATCATTTAACATAGAGCCACCATTCATCTACTATAGAGCCACCATTCATCTACCATAAGGCTACCATTCATCTACCATTCATCTACCATAGAGCCACCATTCATCTACCATAGAGCCACCATTCATCCACCACTCATCTACCATTCATCTACCATAGAGCCACCATTCATCTACCATAGAGCCACCATTCATCTACCATAGAGCCACCATTCATCTACCATAGAGCCGCCATTTATCTACCATAGAGCCACCATTCATCCACTACTCATCTACCATTCATCTACTATAGAGCCACCATTCATTTACCATAGAGCCACCATTCATCTACCATAGAGCCACCATTCATTTACCATAGAGCCACCATTCATCTACCATAGAGCCACCATTCATCTACCATAGAGCCACCATTCATCTACCATTGGGCTACCATTCATCTACCATTCATCCACCACTCATCTACCATTCATCCTACCATAGAGCCACCATTCATCTACCATAGAGCCACCATTCATCTACCATTGGGCTACCATTCATCTACCATTCATCCACCACTCATCTACCATTCATCTACCATGGAGCCACCATTCATCTACCATAGAGCCACCATTCATCTAACATAGAGCCACCATGAAGCTACCATTCATCTACCATTCATCCACCACTCATCTACCATTCATCTACCATAGAGCCACCATTCATCTACCATAGAGCCACCATTCATCTACCATAGAGCCACCATTCATCTACCATAGAGCCAACATTCATCTACCATAGAGCTGCCATTCATCTACCATTCATCCACCACTCATCTACCATAGAGCCACAATTCATCTACCATAAAGCCACCATTCATCTATCATAGGGCCACATTTCATCTACCATGAAACTACCATTCATCTACCATTCATCCACCACTCATCTACCATTCATCTACCATAGAGCCACCATTCATCTACCATAGAGCCACCATTCATCTACCATAGAGCCACCATACATATCTACCATAGAGCCACAATTCTCCTACCATAGAGCCACCATTCATCTACCATAGAGCCACCATTCATCTACCATAGAGCCACCATTCATCTACCATAGAGCCACCATTCATCTACCATTCATCCACCACTCATCTACCATTCATCTACCATTGAGCCACCATTCATCTACCATAGAGCCACCATTCATCTACCATAGAGCCACCATACATATCTACCATAGAGCCACAATTCTCCTACCATAGAGCCACCAATCATTTACCATAGAGCCACCATTCATCTACTATAGAGCCACCATTCATCTACCATAAGGCTACCATTCATCTACCATTCATCCACTATTCAACTACCACAAAGCCACCATTTATCTACCATAGAGCCACCATTCATCTACCATAAAGCCACCATTCATCTACCATAGAGCCACCATTCATCTACCATAGAGCCACCATTCATATACCTTAGGGCTACCAGTCATCTACCATTCTTCTACCGTTCATCAACTATCCACCATTCATCTACAATAGAGCCACCATTCATCCACCACTCATCTACCATTCATCTACCATAGAGCCACCATTCATCTACCATAGAGCCACCATTCATCTACCACTCATCTACCATTCATCTACCATAGAGCCACCATTCATCTACCATAGAGCCACCATTCATCTACCATAGAGCCATCATTCATCTACCATAGGGCTACCATTCATCTACCATTCATCCACCACTCATCTACTATTCATCTACCATAGAGCCACCATTTATCTACCGTAGAGCCACCATTCATCTACCATAGAGCTACCTTTCATCTAACATAGAGCCACTATTCATCTACCATAGAGCCACCATTCATCCACCATAGAGCCACCATTCATCTACCATAGAGCCACCATTCATCTACCATAGAGCCACCATTCATCTACCATAGAGCCACCATTTATCTACCATAGAGCCACCTTTCATCTACCAAAGCGCTACCATTCATTTACCATAGAGCCACCATTCATCTACCATAGAGCCACCATTCATCTACCATAGAGCCACCATTCATCTACCATAGAGCCACCATTCATCAACCATAGAGCCACCATTCATCTACCATAGGGCTACCATTCATCTACCATTCATCCACCACTCATCTACCATTCATCTACCTTAGAGCCACCATTCATCTACCATAGAGCCAGCATTCATCTACCATAGAGCCACCATTCATCTACTATAGAGCCACCATTCATCTACCATAAGGCTACCATTCATCTACCATTCATCAACCACTCATCTATCATTCATCTACCATAGAGCCACCATTCATCTACCATAGAGCCACCATTCATATACCATAGAGCCACCATTCATCTACCATAGAGCCGCCATTCATCTACCATAGAACCACCATTCATCCACCACTCATCTACCATTCATCTACCATAGAGCCAACATTCATCTACCATAGAGCCGCCAATTATCTACCATAGAGCCACCATTCATCTACCACTCATCTACCATTCATCTACCATAGAGCCACCATTCATCTACCATAGAGCCACCATTCATCTACCATAGAGCCATCATTCATCTACCATAGGGCTACCATTCATCTACCATTCATCCACCACTCATCTACTATTCATCTACCCTAGAGCCACCATTCATCTAACATAGAGCCACCATTCATCTACCATAGAGCCACCATTCATCTACCATAAAGCCACCATTCATCTACCATAGAGCCACCATTCATCTACCATAGAGCCACCATTCATCTACCATAGGGCTACCATTCATCTACCATTCATCTACCATTCATCCACTATCCACCATTCATCTACCATTCATCTACCATTCATCCACTATCCACCATTCATCTACCATAGAGCCACCATTCATCCACCACTCATCTACCATTCATCTACCATAGAGCCACCATTCATCTACCATAGTGCTACCATTCATCTACCTTAGAGCCACCATTCATCTACCATAGAGCCATCATTCATCTACCATAGGGCTACCATTCATCTACCATTCATCCACCACTCATCTACCATTCATCTACCATAGAGCCACCATTCATCTACCGTAGAGCCACCATTCATCTACCATAGAGCTACCTTTCATCTAACATAGACCCACCATTCATATCTACCATAGAGCCACCATTCTCCTACCATAGAGCCACCATTCATCTACCATAGAGCCACCATTCATCTAACATAGAGCCACCATTCATCTACCATAGAGCCACCATTCATCTACCATAGAGCAACAATTCATCTACCATAGAGCCACCATTCATCCACCACTCATCTACCATTCATCCACCATAGAGCCACCATTCATATACCATAGAGCCACCATTCATCTACCATAGAGCCACCATTCATCTATCATAGAGCCACCTTTCATCTACCAAAGCGCTACCATTCATCTACCATAGAGCCAACATTCATCTACCATAGAGCCACCATTCATCTACCATAGAGCCACCATTCATCAACCATAGAGCCACCATTCATCTACCATAGGGCTATCATTCATCTACCATTCATCCACCACTCATCTACCATTCAACTACCTTAGAGCCACCATTCATCTACCATAGAGCCACCAATCATTTAACATAGAGCCACCATTCATCTACTATAGAGCCACCATTCATCTACCATAAGGCTACCATTCATCTACCATTCATCTACCATAGAGCCACCATTCATCTACCATAGAGCCACCATTCATCCACCACTCATCTACCATTCATCTACCATAGAGCCACCATTCATCTACCATAGAGCCACCATTCATCTACCATAGAGCCACCATTCATCTACCATAGAGCCGCCATTTATCTACCATAGAGCCACCATTCATCCACTACTCATCTACCATTCATCTACTATAGAGCCACCATTCATTTACCATAGAGCCACCATTCATCTACCATAGAGCCACCATTCATTTACCATAGAGCCACCATTCATCTACCATAGAGCCACCATTCATCTACCATAGAGCCACCATTCATCTACCATTGGGCTACCATTCATCTACCATTCATCCACCACTCATCTACCATTCATCCTACCATAGAGCCACCATTCATCTACCATAGAGCCACCATTCATCTACCATTGGGCTACCATTCATCTACCATTCATCCACCACTCATCTACCATTCATCTACCATGGAGCCACCATTCATCTACCATAGAGCCACCATTCATCTAACATAGAGCCACCATGAAGCTACCATTCATCTACCATTCATCCACCACTCATCTACCATTCATCTACCATAGAGCCACCATTCATCTACCATAGAGCCACCATTCATCTACCATAGAGCCACCATTCATCTACCATTCATCTACCATAGAGCCACCATTCATCTACCATAGAGCCACCATTCATCTACCATAGAGCCACCATTCATCTACCATAGAGCCGCCATTTATCTACCATAGAGCCACCATTCATCCACTACTCATCTACCATTCATCTACTATAGAGCCACCATTCATTTACCATAGAGCCACCATTCATCTACCATAGAGCCACCATTCATTTACCATAGAGCCACCATTCATCTACCATAGAGCCACCATTCATCTACCCTAGAGCCACCATTCATCTACCATTGGGCTACCATTCATCTACCATTCATCCACCACTCATCTACCATTCATCCTACCATAGAGCCACCATTCATCTACCATAGAGCCACCATTCATCTACCATTGGGCTACCATTCATCTACCATTCATCCACCACTCATCTACCATTCATCTACCATGGAGCCACCATTCATCTACCATAGAGCCACCATTCATCTAACATAGAGCCACCATGAAGCTACCATTCATCTACCATTCATCCACCACTCATCTACCATTCATCTACCATAGAGCCACCATTCATCTACCATAGAGCCACCATTCATCTACCATAGAGCCACCATTCATCTACCATAGAGCCAACATTCATCTACCATAGAGCTGCCATTCATCTACCATTCATCCACCACTCATCTACCATAGAGCCACAATTCATCTACCATAAAGCCACCATTCATCTATCATAGGGCCACATTTCATCTACCATGAAACTACCATTCATCTACCATTCATCCACCACTCATCTACCATTCATCTACCATAGAGCCACCATTCATCTACCATAGAGCCACCATTCATCTACCATAGAGCCACCATACATATCTACCATAGAGCCACAATTCTCCTACCATAGAGCCACCATTCATCTACCATAGAGCCACCATTCATCTACCATAGAGCCACCATTCATCTACCATAGAGCCACCATTCATCTACCATTCATCCACCACTCATCTACCATTCATCTACCATAGAGCCACCATTCATCTACCATAGAGCCACCATTCATCTACCATAGAGCCACCATACATATCTACCATAGAGCCACAATTCTCCTACCATAGAGCCACCAATCATTTACCATAGAGCCACCATTCATCTACTATAGAGCCACCATTCATCTACCATAAGGCTACCATTCATCTACCATTCATCCACTATTCAACTACCACAAAGCCACCATTTATTTACCATAGAGCCACCATTCATCTACCATAAAGCCACCATTCATCTACCATAGAGCCACCATTCATCTACCATAGAGCCACCATTCATATACCTTAGGGCTACCATTCATCTACCATTCTTCTACCATTCATCAACTATCCACCATTCATCTACAATAGAGCCACCATTCATCCACCACTCATCTACCATTCATCTACCATAGAGCCACCATTCATCTACCATAGAGCCACCATTCATCTACCACTCATCTACCATTCATCTACCATAGAGCCACCATTCATCTACCATAGAGCCACCATTCATCTACCATAGAGCCATCATTCATCTACCATAGGGCTACCATTCATCTACCATTCATCCACCACTCATCTACTATTCATCTACCATAGAGCCACCATTTATCTACCGTAGAGCCACCATTCATCTACCATAGAGCTACCTTTCATCTAACATAGAGCCACTATTCATCTACCATAGAGCCACCATTCATCCACCATAGAGCCACCATTCATCTACCATAGAGCCACCATTCATCTACCATAGAGCCACCATTCATCTACCATAGAGCCACCATTTATCTACCATAGAGCCACCTTTCATCTACCAAAGCGCTACCATTCATTTACCATAGAGCCACCATTCATCTACCATAGAGCCACCATTCATCTACCATAGAGCCACCATTCATCTACCATAGAGCCACCATTCATCAACCATAGAGCCACCATTCATCTACCATAGGGCTACCATTCATCTACCATTCATCCACCACTCATCTACCATTCATCTACCTTAGAGCCACCATTCATCTACCATAGAGCCACCATTCATCTACCATAGAGCCACCATTCATCTACTATAGAGCCACCATTCATCTACCATAAGGCTACCATTCATCTACCATTCATCAACCACTCATCTATCATTCATCTACCATAGAGCCACCATTCATCTACCATAGAGCCACCATTCATATACCATAGAGCCACCATTCATCTACCATAGAGCCGCCATTCATCTACCATAGAACCACCATTCATCCACCACTCATCTACCATTCATCTACCATAGAGCCAACATTCATCTACCATAGAGCCGCCAATTATCTACCATAGAGCCACCATTCATCTACTATAGAGCCACCATTCATCTACCATAAGGCTACCATTCATCTACCATTCATCAACCACTCATCTACCATTCATCTACCATAGAGCCACCATTCATCTACCATAGAGCCGCCATTCATCTACCATAGAACCACCATTCATCCACCACTCATCTACCATTCATCTACCATAGAGCCACCATTCATCTACCATAGAGCCACCAATCATCTACCATAGAGCCACCATTCATCTACTATAGAGCCACCATTCATCTACCATAAGGCTACCGTTCATCTACCATTCATCAACCACTCATCTACCATTCATCTACCATAGAGCCACCATTCATCTACCATAGAGCCACCATTCATCTACCATAGAGCCGCCATTCATCTACCATAGAACCACCATTCATCCACCACTATCCACCATTCATCTACCATAGAGCCACCATTCATCCACCACTCATCTACCATTCATCTACCATAGAGCCACCATTCATCTACCATAGAGCCACCATTCATCTACCATAGAGCCACCATTCATCTACCATAGAGCCACCAATCATCTACCATAGAGCCACCATTCATCTACTATAGAGCCACCATTCATCTACCATAAGGCTACCGTTCATCTACCATTCATCAACCACTCATCTACCATTCATCTACCATAGAGCCACCATTCATCTACCATAGAGCCACCATTCATCTACCATAGAGCCGCCATTCATCTACCATAGAACCACCATTCATCCACCACTCATCTACCATTCATCTACCATAGAGCCACCATTCATCTACCATAGAGCCACCATTCATCTACCATAGAGCCGCCATTTATCTACCATAGAGCCACCATTCATCCACTACTCATCTACCATTCATCTACTATAGAGCCACCATTCATTTACCATAGAGCCACCATTCATCTACCATAGAGCCACCATTCATTTACCATAGAGCCACCATTCATCTACCATAGAGCCACCATTCATCTACCATAGAGCCACCGTTCATCTACCATTGGGCTACCATTCATCTACCATTCATCCACCACTCATCTACCATTCATCCTACCATAGAGCCACCATTCATCTACCATAGAGCCACCATTCATCTACCATTGGGCTACCATTCATCTACCATTCATCCACCACTCATCTACCATTCATCTACCATAGAGCCACCATTCATCTACCATAGAGCCACCATTCATCTAACATAGAGCCACCATGAAGCTACCATTCATCTACCATTCATCCACCACTCATCTACCATTCATCTACCATAGAGCCACCATTCATCTACCATAGAGCCACCATTCATCTACCATAGAGCCAACATTCATCTACCATAGAGCTGCCATTCATCTACCATTCATCCACCACTCATCTACCATAGAGCCACCATTCATCTACCATAAAGCCACCATTCATCTATCATAGGGCCACATTTCATCTACCATGAAACTACCATTCATCTACCATTCATCCACCACTCATCTACCATTCATCTACCATAGAGCCACCATTCATCTACCATAGAGCCACCATTCATCTACCATAGAGCCACCATTCATCTACCATAGGGCTACCATTCATCTACCATTCATCTACCATTCATCCACTATCCACCATTCATCTACCATAGAGCCACCATTCATCCACCACTCATCTACCATTCATCTACCATAGAGCCACCATTCATCTACCATAGAGCCACCATTCATCTACCATAGAGCCACCATTCATCTACCATAGAGCCACCATTCATCTACCATAGGGCTACCATTCATCTACCATTCATCCACCACTCATCTACCATTCATCTACCATAGAGCCACCATTCATCTACCATAGAGCCACCATTCATCTACCACTCATCTACCATTCATCTACCATAGAGCCACCATTCATCTACCATAGAGCCACCATTCATCTACCATAGAGCCATCATTCATCTACCATAGGGCTACCATTCATCTACCATTCATCCACCACTCATCTACTATTCATCTACCCTAGAGCCACCATTCATCTAACATAGAGCCACCATTCATCTACCATAGAGCCACCATTCATCTACCATAAAGCCACTATTCATCTACCATAGAGCCACCATTCATCTACCATAGAGCCACCATTCATCTACCATAGGGCTACCATTCATCTACCATTCATCTACCATTCATCCACTATCCACCATTCATCTACCATTCATCTACCATTCATCCACTATCCACCATTCATCTACCATAGAGCCACCATTCATCCACCACTCATCTACCATTCATCTACCATAGAGCCACCATTCATCTACCATAGAGCCACCATTCATCTACCATAGAGCCATCATTCATCTACCATAGAGCCACCATTCATCTACCATAGGGTTACCATTCATCTACCATTCATCCACCACTCATCTACCATTCATATACCATAGAGCCACCATTCATCTACCATAGAGCCACCATTCATCTACCATAGAGCCACCATTCATCTACCATAGTGCTACCATTCATCTACCTTAGAGCCACCATTCATCTACCATGGAGCCATCATTCATCTACCATAGGGCTACCATTCATCTACCATTCATCCACCACTCATCTACCATTCATCTACCATAGAGCCACCATTCATCTACCGTAGAGCCACCATTCATCTACCATAGAGCTACCTTTCATCTAACATAGACCCACCATTCATATCTACCATAGAGCCACCATTCTCCTACCATAGAGCCACCATTCATCTACCATAGAGCCACTATTCATCTACCATAGAGCCACCATTCATCTACCATAGAGCCACCATTCATCTACCATAGAGCCACAATTCATCTACCATAGAGCCACCATTCATCCACCACTCATCTACCATTCATCCACCATAGAGCCACCATTCATATACCATAGAGCCACCATTCATCTACCATAGAGCCACCATTCATCTATCATAGAGCCACCTTTCATCTACCAAAGCGCTACCATTCATCTACCATAGAGCCACCATTCATCTACCATAGAGCCAACATTCATCTACCATAGAGCCACCATTCATCTACCATAGAGCCACCATTCATCAACCATAGAGCCACCATTCATCTACCATCGGGCTATCATTCATCTACCATTCATCCACCACTCATCTACCATTCAACTACCTTAGAGCCACCATTCATCTACCATAGAGCCACCAATCATTTACCATAGAGCCACCATTCATCTACTATAGAGCAACCATTCATCTACCATAAGGCTACCATTCATCTACCATTCATCAACCACTCATCTACCATTCATCTACCATAGAGCCACCATTCATCTACCATAGAGCCACCATTCATCTACCATAGAGCCACCATTCATCTACCATAGAGCCGCCATTCATCTACCATAGAACCACCATTCATCCACCACTCATCTACCATTCATCTACCATAGAGCCACCATTCATCTACCATAGAGCCACCATTCATCTACCATAGAGCCACCATTCATCTACCATAGAGCCACCATTCATCTACCATTCATCCACCACTCATCTACCATTCATCTACCATAGAGCCATCATTCATCTACCATAGAGCCACCATTCATCTAACATAGAGCCACCATGAAGCTACCATTCATCTACCATTCATCCACCACTCATCTACCATTCATCTACCATAGAGCCACCATTCATCTACCATAGAGCCACCATTCATCTACCATAGAGCCACCATTCATCTACCATAGAGCCAACATTCATCTACCATAGAGCTGCCATTTATCTACCATTCATCCACCACTCATCTACCATAGAGCCACCATTCATCTACCATAAAGCCACCATTCATCTATCATAGGGCCACATTTCATCTACCATGAAACTACCATTCATCTACCATTCATCCACCACTCATCTACCATTCATCTACCCTAGAGCCACCATTCATCTACCATAGAGCCACCATTCATCTACCATAGAGCCACCATACATATCTACCATAGAGCCACAATTCTCCTACCATAGAGCCACCATTCATCTACCATAGAGCCACCATTCATCTACCTTCGAGCCACCATTCATCTACCATAGAGCCACCATTCATCTACCATAGAGCCACCATTCATCTACCATAGAGCCATCATTCATCTACCATAGAGTCGCCATTCATCTTCCATAGAGTCGCCATTCATCTACCATAGAGCCGCCATTCATCTACCATAGAGCCACCATTCATCTACCATAGAGCCACCATTCATCTACCATAGGGCTACCATAGGGCTACCATTCATCTACCATTCATCCACTATTCATCTACCAAAGAGCCACCATTTATCTACCATAGAGCCACCATTCATCTACCATAGAGCCACCATTCCTCCACCACTCATCTACCATTCATCTACCATCGAGCCACCATTCATCTACCCTAGAGCCACCATTCATCTAACATAGAGCCACCATTCATCTACCATAGAGCCACCATTCATCTACCATTAAGCCACCATTCATCTACCATAGAGCCACCATTCATCTACCATAGAGCCACCACTCATCTACCATAGGGCTACCATTCATCTACCATTCATCTACCATTCATCCACTATCCACCATTCATCTACCATTCATCTACCATTCATCCACTATTCCACCATTCATCTACCATAGAGCCACCATTCATCCACCACTCATCTACCATTCATCTACCATAGTGCCACCATTCATCTACCATAGAGACACCATTCATCTACCACTCATCTACCATTCATCTATTATAGAGCCACCATTCATCTACCATAGAGCCACCATTCATCTACCATAGAGCCATCATTCATCTACCATTCATCTACCACTCATCTACTATTCATCTACCCTAGAGCCACCATTCATCTAACATAGAGCCACCATTCATCTACCATAAAGCCACCATTCATCTACCATAGAGCCACCATTCATCTACCATAGAGCCACCATTCATCTACCATAGGGCTACCATTCATCTACCATTCATCTACCATTCATCCACTATCCACCATTCATCTACCATTCATCCACTCTCCACCATTCATCTACCATAGAGCCACCATTCATCCACCACTCATCTACCATTCATCTACCATAGAGCCACCATTCATCTACCATAGAGCCACCATTCATCTACCACTCATCTACCATTCATCTACCATAGAGCCACCATTCATCTACCGTAGAGCCACCATTCATCTACCATAGAGCCATCATTCATCAACCATAGGGCTACCATTCATCTACCATTCATCCACCACTCATCTACTATTCATCTACCCTAGAGCCACCATTCATCTAACATAGAGCCACCATTCATCTACCATAGAGCCACCATTCATCTACCATGAAGCCACTATTCATCTACCATAGAGCCACCATTCATCTACCATAGAGCCACCATTCATCTACCATAGGGCTACCATTCATCTACCATTCATCTACCATTCATCCACTATCCACCATTCATCTACCATTCATCTACCATTCATCCACTATCCACCATTCATCTACCATAGAGCCACCATTCATCCACCACTCATCTACCATTCATCTACCATAGAGCCACCATTCATCTACCATAGAGCCACCATTCATCTACCATAGAGCCACCATTCATCTACCATAGAGCCACCATTCATCTACCATAGGGCTACCATTCATCTACCATTCATCCACCACTCATCTACCATTCATATACCATAGAGCCACCATTCATCTACCATAGAGCCACCATTCATCTACCATAGAGCCACCATTCATCTACCATAGTGCTACCATTCATCTACCTTAGAGCCACCATTCATCTACCATAGAGCCATCATTCATCTACCATAGGGCTACCATTCATCTACCATTCATCCACCACTCATCTACCATTCATCTACCATAGAGCCACCATTCATCTACCGTAGAGCCACCATTCATCTACCATAGAGCTACCTTTCATCTAACATAGACCCTCCATTCATATCTACCATAGAGCCACCATTCTCCTACCATAGAGCCACCATTCATCTACCATAGAGCCACTATTCATCTACCATAGAGCCACCATTCATCTACCATAGAGCCACCATTCATCTACCATAGAGCCACAATTCATCTACCATAGAGCCACCATTCATCCACCACTCATCTACCATTCATCCACCATAGAGCCACCATTCATATACCATAGAGCCACCATTCATCTACCATAGAGCCACCATTCATCTATCATAGAGCCACCTTTCATCTACCAAAGCGCTACCATTCATCTACCATAGAGCCACCATTCATCTACCATAGAGCCAACATTCATCTACCATAGAGCCACCATTCATCTACCATAGAGCCACCATTCATCAACCATAGAGCCACCATTCATCTACCATAGGGCTATCATTCATCTACCATTCATCCACCACTCATCTACCATTCAACTACCTTAGAGCCACCATTCATCTACCATAGAGCCACCAATCATTTACCATAGAGCCACCATTCATCTACTATAGAGCCACCATTCATCTACCATAAGGCTACCATTCATCTACCATTCATCAACCACTCATCTACCATTCATCTACCATAGAGCCACCATTCATCTACCATAGAGCCACCATTCATCTACCATAGAGCCACCATTCATCTACCATAGAGCCGCCATTCATCTACCATAGAACCACCATTCATCCACCACTCATCTACCATTCATCTACCATAGAGCCACCATTCATCTACCATAGAGCCACCATTCATCTACCATAGAGCCACCATTCATCAACCATAGAGCCACCATTCATCTACCATAGGGCTACCATTCATCCACCACTCATCTACCATTCATCTACCTTAGAGCCACCATTCATCTACCATAGAGCCACCATTCATCTACCATAGAGCCATTATTCATCTACCATTGGGCTACCATTCATCTACCATTCATCCACCACTCATCTACCATTCATCTACCATAGAGCCATCATTCATCTACCATAGAGCCACCATTCATCTAACATAGAGCCACCATGAAGCTACCATTCATCTACCATTCATCCACCACTCATCTACCATTCATCTACCATAGAGCCACCATTCATCTACCATAGAGCCACCATTCATCTACCATAGAGCCACCATTCATCTACCATAGAGCCAACATTCATCTACCATAGAGCTGCCATTCATCTACCATTCATCCACCACTCATCTACCATAGAGCCACCATTCATCTACCATAAAGCCACCATTCATCTATCATAGGGCCACATTTCATCTACCATGAAACTACAATTCATCTACCATTCATCCACCACTCATCTACCATTCATCTACCATAGAGCCACCATTCATCTACCATAGAGCCACCATTCATCTACCATAGAGCCACAATACATATCTACCATAGAGCCACAATTCTCCTACCATAGAGCCACCATTCATCTACCATAGAGCCACCATTCATCTACCATAGAGCCACCATTCATCTACCATAGAGCCACCATTCATCTACCATAGAGCCACCATTCATCTACCATAGAGCCATCATTCATCTACCATAGAGTCGCCATTCATCTTCCATAGAGTCGCCATTCATCTACCATAGAGCCGCCATTCATCTACCATAGAGCCACCATTCATCTACCATAGAGCCACCATTCATCTACCATAGAGCCACCATTCATCTACCATAGGGCTACCATAGGGCTACCATTCATCTACCATTCATCCACTATTCATCTACCAAAGAGCCACCATTTATCTACCATAGAGCCACCATTCATCTACCATAGAGCCACCATTCATCCACCACTCATCTACCATTCATCTACCATCGAGCCACCATTCATCTACCCTAGAGCCACCATTCATCTAACATAGAGCCACCATTCATCTACCATAGAGCCACCATTCATCTACCATAAAGCCACTATTCATCTACCATAGAGCCACCATTCATCTACCATAGAGCCACCATTCATCTACCATAGGGCTACCATTCATCTACCATTCATCTACCATTCATCCACTATCCACCATTCATCTACCTTTCATCTACCATTCATCCACTATTCCACCATTCATCTACCATAGAGCCACCATTCATCCACCACTCATCTACCATTCATCTACCATAGTGCCACCATTCATCTACCATAGAGACACCATTCATCTACCACTCATCTACCATTCATCTATTATAGAGCCACCATTCATCTACCATAGAGCCACCATTCATCTACCATAGAGCCATCATTCATCTACCATTCATCCACCACTCATCTACTATTCATCTACCCTAGAGCCACCATTCATCTAACATAGAGCCACCATTCATCTACCATAAAGCCACCATTCATCTACCATAGAGCCACCATTCATCTACCATAGAGCCACCATTCATCTACCATAGGGCTACCATTCATCTACCATTCATCTACCATTCATCCACTATCCACCATTCATCTACCATTCATCCACTCTCCACCATTCATCTACCATAGAGCCACCATTCATCCACCACTCATCTACCATTCATCTACCATAGAGCCACCATTCATCTACCATAGAGCCACCATTCATCTACCATAGAGCCACCATTCATCTACCATAGAGCCACCATTCATCTACCATAGGGCTACCATTCATCTACCATTCATCCACCACTCATCTACCATTCATCTACCATAGAGCCACCATTCATCTACCATAGAGCCACCATTCATCTACCACTCATCTACCATTCATCTACCATAGAGCCACCATTCATCTACCATAGAGCCACCATTCATCTACCATAGAGCCATCATTCATCTACCATAGGGCTACCATTCATCTACCATTCATCCACCACTCATCTACTATTCATCTACCCTAGAGCCACCATTCATCTAACATAGAGCCACCATTCATCTACCATAGAGCCACCATTCATCTACCATAAAGCCACCATTCATCTACCATAGAGCCACCATTCATCTACCATAGAGCCACCATTCATCTACCATAGGGCTACCATTCATCTACCATTCATCTACCATTCATCCACTATCCACCATTCATCTACCATTCATCTACCATTCATCCACTATCCACCATTCATCTACCATAGAGCCACCATTCATCCACCACTCATCTACCATTCATCTACCATAGAGCCACCATTCATCTACCATAGTGCTACCATTCATCTACCTTAGAGCCACCATTCATCTACCATAGAGCCATCATTCATCTACCATAGTGCTACCATTCATCTACCATTCATCCACCACTCATCTACCATTCATCTACCATAGAGCCACCATTCATCTACCGTAGAGCCACCATTCATCTACCATAGAGCTACCTTTCATCTAACATAGACCCACCATTCATATCTACCATAGAGCCACCATTCTCCTACCATAGAGCCACCATTCATCTACCATAGAGCCACCATTCATCTACCATAGAGCCACCATTCATCTACCATAGAGCCACCATTCATCTACCATAGAACCATCACTCATCTCCCATAGGGCTACCATTCCTCTCCCATACAGCCACCATAGGGCTACCATTCATCCACCATTCATCTACCATTCATCCACCACTCATCTACCATTCATCTACCATAGAGCCACCATTCATCTACCGTAGAGCCACCATTCATCTACCATAGAGCTACCTTTCAACTAACATAGACCCACCATTCATATCTACCATAGAGCCACCATTCTCCTACCATAGAGCCACCATTCATCTACCATAGAGCCACCATTCATCTACCATAGAGCCACCATTCATCTACCATAGAGCCACCATTCATCTACCATAGAGCCAACATTCATCTACCATAGAGCTGCCATTCATCTACCATTCATCCACCACTCATCTACCATAGAGCCACCATTCATCTACCATAAAGCCACCATTCATCTATCATAGGGCCACATTTCATCTACCATGAAACTACCATTCATCTACCATTCATCTACCACTCATCTACCATTCATCTACCATAGAGCCACCATTCATCTACCATAGAGCCACCATTCATCTACCATAGAGCCACCATACATATCTACCATAGAGCCACAATTCTCCTACCATAGAGCCACCATTCATCTACCATAGAGCCACCATTCATCTACCATAGAGCCACCATTCATCTACCATAGAGCCACCATTCATCTACCATAGAGCCACCATTCATCTACCATAGAGCCATCATTCATCTACCATAGAGTCGCCATTCATCTTCCATAGAGTCGCCATTCATCTACCATAGAGCCGCCATTCATCTACCATAGAGCCACCATTCATCTACCATAGAGCCACCATTCATCTACCATAGAGCCACCATTCATCTACCATAGGGCTACCATAGGGCTACCATTCATCTACCATTCATCCACTATTCATCTACCAAAGAGCCACCATTTATCTACCATAGAGCCACCATTCATCTACCATAGAGCCACCATTCATCCACCACTCATCTACCATTCATCTACCATCGAGCCACCATTCATCTACCCTGGAGCCACCATTCATCTAACATAGAGCCACCATTCATCTACCATAGAGCCACCATTCATCTACCATAAAGCCACCATTCATCTACCATAGAGCCACCATTCATCTACCATAGAGCCACCATTCATCTACCATAGGGCTACCATTCATCTACCATTCATCTACCATTCATCCACTATCCACCATTCATCTACCATTCATCTACCATTCATCCACTATCCACCATTCATCTACCATAGAGCCACCATTCATCCACCACTCATCTACCATTCATCTACCATAGTGCCACCATTCATCTACCATAGAGACACCATTCATCTACCACTCATCTACCATTCATCTATTATAGAGCCACCATTCATCTACCATAGAGCCACCATTCATCTACCATAGAGCCATCATTCATCTACCATTCATCCACCACTCATCTACTATTCATCTACCCTAGAGCCACCATTCATCTAACATAGAGCCACCATTCATCTACCATAAAGCCACCATTCATCTACCATAGAGCCACCATTCATCTACCATAGAGCCACCATTCATCTACCATAGGGCTACCATTCATCTACCATTCATCTACCATTCATCCACTATCCACCATTCATCTACCATTCATCCACTATCCACCATTCATCTACCATAGAGCCACCATTCACCCACCACTCATCTACCATTCATCTACCACAGAGCCACCATTCATCTACCATAGAGCCACCATTCATCTACCATAGAGCCACCATTCATCTACCATAGAGCCACCATTCATCTACCATAGGGCTACCATTCATCTACCATTCATCCACCACTCATCTACCATTCATCTACCATAGAGCCACCATTCATCTACCATAGAGCCACCATTCATCTACCACTCATCTACCATTCATCTACCATAGAGCCACCATTCATCTACCATAGAGCCACCATTCATCTACCATAGAGCCATCATTCATCTACCATAGGGCTACCATTCATCTACCATTCATCCACCACTCATCTACTATTCATCTACCCTAGAGCCACCATTCATCTAACATAGAGCCACCATTCATCTACCATAGAGCCACCATTCATCTACCATAAAGCCACCATTCAACTACCATAGAGCCACCATTCATCTACCATAGAGCCACCATTCATCTACCATAGGGCTACCATTCATCTACCATTCATCTACCATTCATCCACTATCCACCATTCATCTACCATTCATCTACCATTCATCCACTATCCACCATTCATCTACCATAGAGCCACCATTCATCCACCACTCATCTACCATTCATCTACCATAGAGCCACCATTCATCTACCATAGTGCTACCATTCATCTACCTTAGAGCCACCATTCATCTACCATAGAGCCATCATTCATCTACCATAGGGCTACCATTCATCTACCATTCATCCACCACTCATCTACCATTCATCTACCATAGAGCCACCATTCATCTACCGTAGAGCCACCATTCATCTACCATAGAGCTACCTTTCATCTAACATAGACCCACCATTCATATCTACCATAGAGCCACCTTTCTCCTACCATAGAGCCACCATTCATCTACCATAGAGCCACCATTCATCTAACATAGAGCCACCATTCATCTACCATAGAGCCACCATTCATCTACCATAGAGCCACAATTCATCTACCATAGAGCCACCATTCATCCACCACTCATCTACCATTCATCCACCATAGAGCCACCATTCATATACCATAGAGCCACCATTCATCTACCATAGAGCCACCATTCATCTATCATAGAGCCACCTTTCATCTACCAAAGCGCTACCATTCATCTACCATAGAGCCACCATTCATCTACCATAGAGCCAACATTCATCTACCATAGAGCCACCATTCATCTACCATAGAGCCACCATTCATCAACCATAGAGCCACCATTCATCTACCATAGGGCTATCATTCATCTACCATTCATCCACCACTCATCTACCATTCAACTACCTTAGAGCCACCATTCATCTACCATAGAACCACCAATCATTTAACATAGAGCCACCATTCATCTACTATAGAGCCACCATTCATCTACCATAAGGCTACCATTCATCTACCATTCATCTACCATAGAGCCACCATTCATCTACCATAGAGCCACCATTCATCTACCATAGAGCCACCATTCATCTACCATAGAGCCACCATTCATCTACCATAGAGCCGCCATTTATCTACCATAGAGCCACCATTCATCCACTACTCATCTACCATTCATCTACTATAGAGCCACCATTCATTTACCATAGAGCCACCATTCATCTACCATAGAGCCACCATTCATTTACCATAGAGCCACCATTCATCTACCATAGAGCCACCATTCATCTACCATAGAGCCACCATTCATCTACCATTGGGCTACCATTCATCTACCATTCATCCACCACTCATCTACCATTCATCCTACCATAGAGCCACCATTCATCTACCATAGAGCCACCATTCATCTACCATTGGGCTACCATTCATCTACCATTCATCCACCACTCATCTACCATTCATCTACCATAGAGCCACCATTCATCTACCATAGAGCCACCATTCATCTAACATAGAGCCACCATGAAGCTATCATTCATCTACCATTCATCCACCACTCATCTACCATTCATTTACCATAGAGCCACCATTCATCTACCATAGAGCCACCATTCATCTACCATAGAGCCACCATTCATCTACCATAGAGCCAACATTCATCTACCATAGAGCTGCCATTCATCTACCATTCATCCACCACTCATCTACCATAGAGCCACCATTCATCTACCATAAAGCCACCATTCATCTATCATAGGGCCACATTTCATCTACCATGAAACTACCATTCATCTACCATTCATCCACCACTCATCTACCATTCATCTACCATAGAGCCACCATTCATCTACCATAAAGCCACCATTCATCTACCATAGAGCCATCATACATATCTACCATAGAGCCACAATTCTCCTACCATAGAGCCACCATTCATCTACCATAGAGCCACCATTCATCTACCATAGAGCCACCATTCATCTACCATAGAGCCACCATTCATCTACCATAGAGCCACCATTCATCTACCATAGAGCCATCATTCATCTACCATAGAGTCGCCATTCATCTTCCATAGAGTCGCCATTCATCTACCATAGAGCCGCCATTCATCTACCATAGAGCCACCATTCATCTACCATAGAGCCACCATTCATCTACCATAGAGCCACCATTCATC
The DNA here is from genome assembly GCA_035222895.1 of Strongylocentrotus droebachiensis. Lineage (NCBI taxonomy): Eukaryota > Metazoa > Echinodermata > Echinoidea > Camarodonta > Strongylocentrotidae > Strongylocentrotus > Strongylocentrotus droebachiensis. The sequence goes on from JAVYIG010001191.1 coordinate 110,597, forward strand.
TACCATAAGGCTACCATAGGGCTACCATTCATCTACCATTCATCCACTATTCATCTACCACAGAGCCACCATTTATCTACCATAGAGCCACCATTCATCTACCATAGAGCCAACATTCATCTACCATAGAGCCACCATTCATCTACCATAGAGCCACCATTCATCAACCATAGAGCCACCATTCATCTACCATAGGGCTATCATTCACCTACCATTCATCCACCACTCATCTACCATTCAACTACCTTAGAGCCACCATTCATCTACCATAGAGCCACCAATCATTTACCATAGAGCCACCATTCATCTACTATAGAGCCACCATTCATCTACCATAAGGCTACCATTCATCTACCATTCATCAACCACTCATCTACCATTCATCTACCATAGAGCCACCATTCATCTACCATAGAGCCACCATTCATCTACCATAGAGCCACCATTCATCTACCATAGAGCCGCCATTCATCTACCATAGAACCACCATTCATCCACCACTCATCTACCATTCATCTACCATTCATCTACCATTCATCCACTATCCACCATTCATCTACCATAGAGCCACCATTCATCCACCACTCATCTACCATTCATCTACCATAGTGCCACCATTCATCTACCATAGAGACACCATTCATCTACCACTCATCTACCATTCATCTATTATAGAGCCACCATTCATCTACCATAGAGCCACCATTCATCTACCATAGAGCCACCATTCATCTACCATAGGGCTACCATAGGGCTACCATTCATCTACCATTCATCCACTATTCATCTACCAAAGAGCCACCATTTATCTACCATAGAGCCACCATTCATCTACCATAGAGCCACCATTCATCCACCACTCATCTACCATTCATCTACCATCGAGCCACCATTCATCTACCCTGGAGCCACCATTCATCTAACATAGAGCCACCATTCATCTACCATAGAGCCACCATTCATCTACCATAAAGCCACCATTCATCTACCATAGAGCCACCATTCATCTACCATAGAGCCACCATTCATCTACCATAGGGCTACCATTCATCTACCATTCATCTACCATTCATCCACTATCCACCATTCATCTACCATTCATCTACCATTCATCCACTATCCACCATTCATCTACCATAGAGCCACCATTCATCCACCACTCATCTACCATTCATCTACCATAGTGCCACCATTCATCTACCATAGAGACACCATTCATCTACCACTCATCTACCATTCATCTATTATAGAGCCACCATTCATCTACCATAGAGCCACCATTCATCTACCATAGAGCCATCATTCATCTACCATTCATCCACCACTCATCTACTATTCATCTACCCTAGAGCCACCATTCATCTAACATAGAGCCACCATTCATCTACCATAAAGCCACCATTCATCTACCATAGAGCCACCATTCATCTACCATAGAGCCACCATTCATCTACCATAGGGCTACCATTCATCTACCATTCATCTACCATTCATCCACTATCCACCATTCATCTACCATTCATCCACTATCCACCATTCATCTACCATAGAGCCACCATTCACCCACCACTCATCTACCATTCATCTACCACAGAGCCACCATTCATCTACCATAGAGCCACCATTCATCTACCATAGAGCCACCATTCATCTACCATAGAGCCACCATTCATCTACCATAGGGCTACCATTCATCTACCATTCATCCACCACTCATCTACCATTCATCTACCATAGAGCCACCATTCATCTACCATAGAGCCACCATTCATCTACCACTCATCTACCATTCATCTACCATAGAGCCACCATTCATCTACCATAGAGCCACCATTCATCTACCATAGAGCCATCATTCATCTACCATAGGGCTACCATTCATCTACCATTCATCCACCACTCATCTACTATTCATCTACCCTAGAGCCACCATTCATCTAACATAGAGCCACCATTCATCTACCATAGAGCCACCATTCATCTACCATAAAGCCACCATTCAACTACCATAGAGCCACCATTCATCTACCATAGAGCCACCATTCATCTACCATAGGGCTACCATTCATCTACCATTCATCTACCATTCATCCACTATCCACCATTCATCTACCATTCATCTACCATTCATCCACTATCCACCATTCATCTACCATAGAGCCACCATTCATCCACCACTCATCTACCATTCATCTACCATAGAGCCACCATTCATCTACCATAGTGCTACCATTCATCTACCTTAGAGCCACCATTCATCTACCATAGAGCCATCATTCATCTACCATAGGGCTACCATTCATCTACCATTCATCCACCACTCATCTACCATTCATCTACCATAGAGCCACCATTTATCTACCGTAGAGCCACCATTCATCTACCATAGAGCTACCTTTCATCTAACATAGACCCACCATTCATATCTACCATAGAGCCACCATTCTCCTACCATAGAGCCACCATTCATCTACCATAGAGCCACCATTCATCTAACATAGAGCCACCATTCATCTACCATAGAGCCACCATTCATCTACCATAGAGCCACAATTCATCTACCATAGAGCCACCATTCATCCACCACTCATCTACCATTCATCCACCATAGAGCCACCATTCATATACCATAGAGCCACCATTCATCTACCATAGAGCCACCATTCATCTATCATAGAGCCACCTTTCATCTACCAAAGCGCTACCATTCATCTACCATAGAGCCACCATTCATCTACCATAGAGCCAACATTCATCTACCATAGAGCCACCATTCATCTACCATAGAGCCACCATTCATCAACCATAGAGCCACCATTCATCTACCATAGGGCTATCATTCATCTACCATTCATCCACCACTCATCTACCATTCAACTACCTTAGAGCCACCATTCATCTACCATAGAACCACCAATCATTTAACATAGAGCCACCATTCATCTACTATAGAGCCACCATTCATCTACCATAAGGCTACCATTCATCTACCATTCATCTACCATAGAGCCACCATTCATCTACCATAGAGCCACCATTCATCCACCACTCATCTACCATTCATCTACCATAGAGCCACCATTCATCTACCATAGAGCCACCATTCATCTACCATAGAGCCACCATTCATCTACCATAGAGCCGCCATTTATCTACCATAGAGCCACCATTCATCCACTACTCATCTACCATTCATCTACTATAGAGCCACCATTCATTTACCATAGAGCCACCATTCATCTACCATAGAGCCACCATTCATTTACCATAGAGCCACCATTCATCTACCATAGAGCCACCATTCATCTACCATAGAGCCACCATTCATCTACCATTGGGCTACCATTCATCTACCATTCATCCACCACTCATCTACCATTCATCCTACCATAGAGCCACCATTCATCTACCATAGAGCCACCATTCATCTACCATTGGGCTACCATTCATCTACCATTCATCCACCACTCATCTACCATTCATCTACCATAGAGCCACCATTCATCTACCATAGAGCCACCATTCATCTAACATAGAGCCACCATGAAGCTATCATTCATCTACCATTCATCCACCACTCATCTACCATTCATCTACCATAGAGCCACCATTCATCTACCATAGAGCCACCATTCATCTACCATAGAGCCAACATTCATCTACCATAGAGCTGCCATTCATCTACCATTCATCCACCACTCATCTACCATAGAGCCACCATTCATCTACCATAAAGCCACCATTCATCTATCATAGGGCCACATTTCATCTACCATGAAACTACCATTCATCTACCATTCATCCACCACTCATCTACCATTCATCTACCATAGAGCCACCATTCATCTACCATAGAGCCACCATTCATCTACCATAGAGCCATCATACATATCTACCATAGAGCCACAATTCTCCTACCATAGAGCCACCATTCATCTACCATAGAGCCACCATTCATCTACCATAGAGCCGCCATTCATCTACCATAGGGCTACCATTCATCTACCATTCATCCACCACTCATCTACCATTCATCTACCTTAGAGCCACCATTCATCTACCATAGAGCAACCATTCATCTACCATAGAGCCACCATTCATCTACCATTGGGCTACCATTCATCTACCATTCATCCACCACTCATCTACCATTCATCTACCATAGAGCCATCATTCATCTACCATAGAGCCACCATTCATCTAACATAGAGCCACCATGAAGCTACCATTCATCTACCATTCATCCACCACTCATCTACCATTCATCTACCATAGAGCCACCATTCATCTACCATAGACCCACCATTCATCTACCATAGAGCCACCATTCATCTACCATAGAGCCAACATTCATCTACCATAGAGCCACCATTCATCTACCATAGAGCCACCATTCATCCACCACTCATCTACCATTCATCTACCATCGAGCCACCATTCATCTACCCTGGAGCCACCATTCATCTAACATAGAGCCACCATTCATCTACCATAGAGCCACCATTCATCTACCATAAAGCCACCATTCATCTACCATAGAGCCACCATTCATCTACCATAGAGCCACCATTCATCTACCATAGGGCTACCATTCATCTACCATTCATCTACCATTCATCCACTATCCACCATTCATCTACCATTCATCTACCATTCATCCACTATCCACCATTCATCTACCATAGAGCCACCATTCATCCACCACTCATCTACCATTCATCTACCATAGTGCCACCATTCATCTACCATAGAGACACCATTCATCTACCACTCATCTACCATTCATCTATTATAGAGCCACCATTCATCTACCATAGAGCCACCATTCATCTACCATAGAGCCATCATTCATCTACCATTCATCCACCACTCATCTACTATTCATCTACCCTAGAGCCACCATTCATCTAACATAGAGCCACCATTCATCTACCATAAAGCCACCATTCATCTACCATAGAGCCACCATTCATCTACCATAGAGCCACCATTCATCTACCATAGGGCTACCATTCATCTACCATTCATCTACCATTCATCCACTATCCACCATTCATCTACCATTCATCCACTATCCACCATTCATCTACCATAGAGCCACCATTCACCCACCACTCATCTACCATTCATCTACCACAGAGCCACCATTCATCTACTATAGAGCCACCATTCATCTACCATAGAGCCACCATTCATCTACCATAGAGCCACCATTCATCTACCATAGGGCTACCATTCATCTACCATTCATCCACCACTCATCTACCATTCATCTACCATAGAGCCACCATTCATCTACCATAGAGCCACCATTCATCTACCACTCATCTACCATTCATCTACCATAGAGCCACCATTCATCTACCATAGAGCCACCATTCATCTACCATAGAGCCATCATTCATCTACCATAGGGCTACCATTCATCTACCATTCATCCACCACTCATCTACTATTCATCTACCCTAGAGCCACCATTCATCTAACATAGAGCCACCATTCATCTACCATAGAGCCACCATTCATCTACCATAAAGCCACCATTCAACTACCATAGAGCCACCATTCATCTACCATAGAGCCACCATTCATCTACCATAGGGCTACCATTCATCTACCATTCATCTACCATTCATCCACTATCCACCATTCATCTACCATTCATCTACCATTCATCCACTATCCACCATTCATCTACCATAGAGCCACCATTCATCCACCACTCATCTACCATTCATCTACCATAGAGCCACCATTCATCTACCATAGTGCTACCATTCATCTACCTTAGAGCCACCATTCATCTACCATAGAGCCATCATTCATCTACCATAGGGCTACCATTCATCTACCATTCATCCACCACTCATCTACCATTCATCTACCATAGAGCCACCATTCATCTACCGTAGAGCCACCATGCATCTACCATAGAGCTACCTTTCATCTAACATAGACCCACCATTCATATCTACCATAGAGCCACCATTCTCCTACCATAGAGCCACCATTCATCTACCATAGAGCCACCATTCATCTAACATAGAGCCACCATTCATCTACCATAGAGCCACCATTCATCTACCATAGAGCCACAATTCATCTACCATAGAGCCACCATTCATCCACCACTCATCTACCATTCATTCACCATAGAGCCACCATTCATATACCATAGAGCCACCATTCATCTACCATAGAGCCACCATTCATCTATCATAGAGCCACCTTTCATCTACCAAAGCGCTACCATTCATCTACCATAGAGCCACCATTCATCTACCATAGAGCCAACATTCATCTACCATAGAGCCACCATTCATCTACCATAGAGCCACCATTCATCAACCATAGAGCCACCATTCATCTACCATAGGGCTATCATTCATCTACCATTCATCCACCACTCATCTACCATTCAACTACCTTAGAGCCACCATTCATCTAACATAGACCCACCATTCATATCTACCATAGAGCCACCATTCTCCTACCATAGAGCCACCATTCATCTACCATAGAGCCACCATTCATCTAACATAGAGCCACCATTCATCTACCATAGAGCCACCATTCATCTACCATAGAGCCACAATTCATCTACCATAGAGCCACCATTCATCCACCACTCATCTACCATTCATTCACCATAGACCCACCATTCATATCTACCATAGAGCCACCATTCTCCTACCATAGAGCCACCATTCATCTACCATAGAGCCACCATTCATCTAACATAGAGCCACCATTCATCTACCATAGAGCCACCATTCATCTACCATAGAGCCACAATTCATCTACCATAGAGCCACCATTCATCCACCACTCATCTACCATTCATTCACCATAGAGCCACCATTCATATACCATAGAGCCACCATTCATCTACCATAGAGCCACCATTCATCTATCATAGAGCCACCTTTCATCTACCAAAGCGCTACCATTCATCTACCATAGAGCCACCATTCATCTACCATAGAGCCACCATTCATCTACCATAGAGCCACCATTCATCTACCATAGAGCCGCCATTCATCTACCATAGAACCACCATTCATCCACCACTCATCTACCATTCATCTACCATTCATCTACCATTCATCCACTATCCACCATTCATCTACCATAGAGCCACCATTCATCCACCACTCATCTACCATTCATCTACCATAGTGCCACCATTCATCTACCATAGAGACACCATTCATCTACCACTCATCTACCATTCATCTATTATAGAGCCACCATTCATCTACCATAGAGCCACCATTCATCTACCATAGAGCCACCATTCATCTACCATAGGGCTACCATAGGGCTACCATTCATCTACCATTCATCCACTATTCATCTACCAAAGAGCCACCATTTATCTACCATAGAGCCACCATTCATCTACCATAGAGCCACCATTCATCCACCACTCATCTACCATTCATCTACCATCGAGCCACCATTCATCTACCCTGGAGCCACCATTCATCTAACATAGAGCCACCATTCATCTACCATAGAGCCACCATTCATCTACCATAAAGCCACCATTCATCTACCATAGAGCCACCATTCATCTACCATAGAGCCACCATTCATCTACCATAGGGCTACCATTCATCTACCATTCATCTACCATTCATCCACTATCCACCATTCATCTACCATTCATCTACCATTCATCCACTATCCACCATTCATCTACCATAGAGCCACCATTCATCCACCACTCATCTACCATTCATCTACCATAGTGCCACCATTCATCTACCATAGAGACACCATTCATCTACCACTCATCTACCATTCATCTATTATAGAGCCACCATTCATCTACCATAGAGCCACCATTCATCTACCATAGAGCCATCATTCATCTACCATTCATCCACCACTCATCTACTATTCATCTACCCTAGAGCCACCATTCATCTAACATAGAGCCACCATTCATCTACCATAAAGCCACCATTCATCTACCATAGAGCCACCATTCATCTACCATAGAGCCACCATTCATCTACCATAGGGCTACCATTCATCTACCATTCATCTACCATTCATCCACTATCCACCATTCATCTACCATTCATCCACTATCCACCATTCATCTACCATAGAGCCACCATTCACCCACCACTCATCTACCATTCATCTACCACAGAGCCACCATTCATCTACCATAGAGCCACCATTCATCTACCATAGAGCCACCATTCATCTACCATAGAGCCACCATTCATCTACCATAGGGCTACCATTCATCTACCATTCATCCACCACTCATCTACCATTCATCTACCATAGAGCCACCATTCATCTACCATAGAGCCACCATTCATCTACCACTCATCTACCATTCATCTACCATAGAGCCACCATTCATCTACCATAGAGCCACCATTCATCTACCATAGAGCCATCATTCATCTACCATAGGGCTACCATTCATCTACCATTCATCCACCACTCATCTACTATTCATCTACCCTAGAGCCACCATTCATCTAACATAGAGCCACCATTCATCTACCATAGAGCCACCATTCATCTACCATAAAGCCACCATTCAACTACCATAGAGCCACCATTCATCTACCATAGAGCCACCATTCATCTACCATAGGGCTACCATTCATCTACCATTCATCTACCATTCATCCACTATCCACCATTCATCTACCATTCATCTACCATTCATCCACTATCCACCATTCATCTACCATAGAGCCACCATTCATCCACCACTCATCTACCATTCATCTACCATAGAGCCACCATTCATCTACCATAGTGCTACCATTCATCTACCTTAGAGCCACCATTCATCTACCATAGAGCCATCATTCATCTACCATAGGGCTACCATTCATCTACCATTCATCCACCACTCATCTACCATTCATCTACCATAGAGCCACCATTCATCTACCGTAGAGCCACCATTCATCTACCATAGAGCTACCTTTCATCTAACATAGACCCACCATTCATATCTACCATAGAGCCACCATTCTCCTACCATAGAGCCACCATTTATCTACCATAGAGCCACCATTCATCTAACATAGAGCCACCATTCATCTACCATAGAGCCACCATTCATCTACCATAGAGCCACAATTCATCTACCATAGAGCCACCATTCATCCACCACTCATCTACCATTCATCCACCATAGAGCCACCATTCATATACCATAGAGCCACCATTCATCTACCATAGAGCCACCATTCATCTATCATAGAGCCACCTTTCATCTACCAAAGCGCTACCATTCATCTACCATAGAGCCACCATTCATCTACCATAGAGCCAACATTCATCTACCATAGAGCCACCATTCATCTACCATAGAGCCACCATTCATCAACCATAGAGCCACCATTCATCTACCATAGGGCTATCATTCATCTACCATTCATCCACCACTCATCTACCATTCAACTACCTTAGAGCCACCATTCATCTACCATAGAACCACCAATCATTTAACATAGAGCCACCATTCATCTACTATAGAGCCACCATTCATCTACCATAAGGCTACCATTCATCTACCATTCATCTACCATAGAGCCACCATTCATCTACCATAGAGCCACCATTCATCCACCACTCATCTACCATTCATCTACCATAGAGCCACCATTCATCTACCATAGAGCCACCATTCATCTACCATAGAGCCACCATTCATCTACCATAGAGCCGCCATTTATCTACCATAGAGCCATCATTCATCCACTACTCATCTACCATTCATCTACTATAGAGCCACCATTCATTTACCATAGAGCCACCATTCATCTACCATAGAGCCACCATTCATTTACCATAGAGCCACCATTCATCTACCATAGAGCCACCATTCATCTACCATAGAGCCACCATTCATCTACCATTGGGCTACCATTCATCTACCATTCATCCACCACTCATCTACCATTCATCCTACCATAGAGCCACCATTCATCTACCATAGAGCCACCATTCATCTACCATTGGGCTACCATTCATCTACCATTCATCCACCACTCATCTACCATTCATCTACCATAGAGCCACCATTCATCTACCATAGAGCCACCATTCATCTAACATAGAGCCACCATGAAGCTATCATTCATCTACCATTCATCCACCACTCATCTACCATTCATCTACCATAGAGCCACCATTCATCTACCATAGAGCCACCATTCATCTACCATAGAGCCACCATTCATCTACCATAGAGCCAACATTCATCTACCATAGAGCTGCCATTCATCTACCATTCATCCACCACTCATCTACCATAGAGCCACCATTCATCTACCATAAAGCCACCATTCATCTATCATAGGGCCACATTTCATCTACCATGAAACTACCATTCATCTACCATTCATCCACCACTCATCTACCATTCATCTACCATAGAGCCACCATTCATCTACCATAGAGCCACCATTCATCTACCATAGAGCCATCATACATATCTACCATAGAGCCACAATTCTCCTACCATAGAGCCACCATTCATCTACCATAGAGCCACCATTCATCTACCATAGAGCCGCCATTCATCTACCATAGGGCTACCATTCATCTACCATTCATCCACCACTCATCTACCATTCATCTACCTTAGAGCCACCATTCATCTACCATAGAGCAACCATTCATCTACCATAGAGCCACCATTCATCTACCATTGGGCTACCATTCATCTACCATTCATCCACCACTCATCTACCATTCATCTACCATAGAGCCATCATTCATCTACCATAGAGCCACCATTCATCTAACATAGAGCCACCATGAAGCTACCATTCATCTACCATTCATCCACCACTCATCTACCATTCATCTACCATAGAGCCACCATTCATCTACCATAGACCCACCATTCATCTACCATAGAGCCACCATTCATCTACCATAGAGCCAACATTCATCTACCATAGAGCCACCATTCATCTACCATAGAGCCACCATTCATCCACCACTCATCTACCATTCATCTACCATCGAGCCACCATTCATCTACCCTGGAGCCACCATTCATCTAACATAGAGCCACCATTCATCTACCATAGAGCCACCATTCATCTACCATAAAGCCACCATTCATCTACCATAGAGCCACCATTCATCTACCATAGAGCCACCATTCATCTACCATAGGGCTACCATTCATCTACCATTCATCTACCATTCATCCACTATCCACCATTCATCTACCATTCATCTACCATTCATCCACTATCCACCATTCATCTACCATAGAGCCACCATTCATCCACCACTCATCTACCATTCATCTACCATAGTGCCACCATTCATCTACCATAGAGACACCATTCATCTACCACTCATCTACCATTCATCTATTATAGAGCCACCATTCATCTACCATAGAGCCACCATTCATCTACCATAGAGCCATCATTCATCTACCATTCATCCACCACTCATCTACTATTCATCTACCCTAGAGCCACCATTCATCTAACATAGAGCCACCATTCATCTACCATAAAGCCACCATTCATCTACCATAGAGCCACCATTCATCTACCATAGAGCCACCATTCATCTACCATAGGGCTACCATTCATCTACCATTCATCTACCATTCATCCACTATCCACCATTCATCTACCATTCATCCACTATCCACCATTCATCTACCATAGAGCCACCATTCACCCACCACTCATCTACCATTCATCTACCACAGAGCCACCATTCATCTACCATAGAGCCACCATTCATCTACCATAGAGCCACCATTCATCTACCATAGAGCCACCATTCATCTACCATAGGGCTACCATTCATCTACCATTCATCCACCACTCATCTACCATTCATCTACCATAGAGCCACCATTCATCTACCATAGAGCCACCATTCATCTACCACTCATCTACCATTCATCTACCATAGAGCCACCATTCATCTACCATAGAGCCACCATTCATCTACCATAGAGCCATCATTCATCTACCATAGGGCTACCATTCATCTACCATTCATCCACCACTCATCTACTATTCATCTACCCTAGAGCCACCATTCATCTAACATAGAGCCACCATTCATCTACCATAGAGCCACCATTCATCTACCATAAAGCCACCATTCAACTACCATAGAGCCACCATTCATCTACCATAGAGCCACCATTCATCTACCATAGGGCTACCATTCATCTACCATTCATCTACCATTCATCCACTATCCACCATTCATCTACCATTCATCTACCATTCATCCACTATCCACCATTCATCTACCATAGAGCCACCATTCATCCACCACTCATCTACCATTCATCTACCATAGAGCCACCATTCATCTACCATAGTGCTACCATTCATCTACCTTAGAGCCACCATTCATCTACCATAGAGCCATCATTCATCTACCATAGGGCTACCATTCATCTACCATTCATCCACCACTCATCTACCATTCATCTACCATAGAGCCACCATTCATCTACCGTAGAGCCACCATGCATCTACCATAGAGCTACCTTTCATCTAACATAGACCCACCATTCATATCTACCATAGAGCCACCATTCTCCTACCATAGAGCCACCATTCATCTACCATAGAGCCACCATTCATCTAACATAGAGCCACCATTCATCTACCATAGAGCCACCATTCATCTACCGTAGAGCCACAATTCATCTACCATAGAGCCACCATTCATCCACCACTCATCTACCATTCATTCACCATAGAGCCACCATTCATATACCATAGAGCCACCATTCATCTACCATAGAGCCACCATTCATCTATCATAGAGCCACCTTTCATCTACCAAAGCGCTACCATTCATCTACCATAGAGCCACCATTCATCTACCATAGAGCCAACATTCATCTACCATAGAGCCACCATTCATCTACCATAGAGCCACCATTCATCAACCATAGAGCCACCATTCATCTACCATAGGGCTATCATTCATCTACCATTCATCCACCACTCATCTACCATTCAACTACCTTAGAGCCACCATTCATCTACCATAGAACCACCAATCATTTAACATAGAGCCACCATTCATCTACTATAGAGCCACCATTCATCTACCATAAGGCTACCATTCATCTACCATTCATCTACCATAGAGCCACCATTCATCTACCATAGAGCCACCATTCATCCACCACTCATCTACCATTCATCTACCATAGAGCCACCATTCATCTACCATAGAGCCACCATTCATCTACCATAGAGCCACCATTCATCTACCATAGAGCCGCCATTTATCTACCATAGAGCCACCATTCATCCACTACTCATCTACCATTCATCTACTATAGAGCCACCATTCATTTACCATAGAGCCACCATTCATCTACCATAGAGCCACCATTCATTTACCATAGAGCCACCATTCATCTACCATAGAGCCACCATTCATCTACCATAGAGCCACCATTCATCTACCATTGGGCTACCATTCATCTACCATTCATCCACCACTCATCTACCATTCATCCTACCATAGAGCCACCATTCATCTACCATAGAGCCACCATTCATCTACCATTGGGCTACCATTCATCTACCATTCATCCACCACTCATCTACCATTCATCTACCATAGAGCCACCATTCATCTACCATAGAGCCACCATTCATCTAACATAGAGCCACCATGAAGCTATCATTCATCTACCATTCATCCACCACTCATCTACCATTCATCTACCATAGAGCCACCATTCATCTACCATAGAGCCACCATTCATCTACCATAGAGCCACCATTCATCTACCATAGAGCCAACATTCATCTACCATAGAGCTGCCATTCATCTACCATTCATCCACCACTCATCTACCATAGAGCCACCATTCATCTACCATAAAGCCACCATTCATCTATCATAGGGCCACATTTCATCTACCATGAAACTACCATTCATCTAACATTCATCCACCACTCATCTACCATTCATCTACCATAGAGCCACCATTCATCTACCATAGAGCCACCATTCATCTACCATAGAGCCATCATACATATCTACCATAGAGCCACAATTCTCCTACCATAGAGCCACCATTCATCTACCATAGAGCCACCATTCATCTACCATAGAGCCGCCATTCATCTACCATAGGGCTACCATTCATCTACCATTCATCCACCACTCATCTACCATTCATCTACCTTAGAGCCACCATTCATCTACCATAGAGCAACCATTCATCTACCATAGAGCCACCATTCATCTACCATTGGGCTACCATTCATCTACCATTCATCCACCACTCATCTACCATTCATCTACCATAGAGCCATCATTCATCTACCATAGAGCCACCATTCATCTAACATAGAGCCACCATGAAGCTACCATTCATCTACCATTCATCCACCACTCATCTACCATTCATCTACCATAGAGCCACCATTCATCTACCATAGACCCACCATTCATCTACCATAGAGCCACCATTCATCTACCATAGAGCCAACATTCATCTACCATAGAGCCACCATTCATCTACCATAGAGCCACCATTCATCCACCACTCATCTACCATTCATCTACCATCGAGCCACCATTCATCTACCCTGGAGCCACCATTCATCTAACATAGAGCCACCATTCATCTACCATAGAGCCACCATTCATCTACCATAAAGCCACCATTCATCTACCATAGAGCCACCATTCATCTACCATAGAGCCACCATTCATCTACCATAGGGCTACCATTCATCTACCATTCATCTACCATTCATCCACTATCCACCATTCATCTACCATTCATCTACCATTCATCCACTATCCACCATTCATCTACCATAGAGCCACCATTCATCCACCACTCATCTACCATTCATCTACCATAGTGCCACCATTCATCTACCATAGAGACACCATTCATCTACCACTCATCTACCATTCATCTATTATAGAGCCACCATTCATCTACCATAGAGCCACCATTCATCTACCATAGAGCCATCATTCATCTACCATTCATCCACCACTCATCTACTATTCATCTACCCTAGAGCCACCATTCATCTAACATAGAGCCACCATTCATCTACCATAAAGCCACCATTCATCTACCATAGAGCCACCATTCATCTACCATAGAGCCACCATTCATCTACCATAGGGCTACCATTCATCTACCATTCATCTACCATTCATCCACTATCCACCATTCATCTACCATTCATCCACTATCCACCATTCATCTACCATAGAGCCACCATTCACCCACCACTCATCTACCATTCATCTACCACAGAGCCACCATTCATCTACCATAGAGCCACCATTCATCTACCATAGAGCCACCATTCATCTACCATAGAGCCACCATTCATCTACCATAGGGCTACCATTCATCTACCATTCATCCACCACTCATCTACCATTCATCTACCATAGAGCCACCATTCATCTACCATAGAGCCACCATTCATCTACCACTCATCTACCATTCATCTACCATAGAGCCACCATTCATCTACCATAGAGCCACCATTCATCTACCATAGAGCCATCATTCATCTACCATAGGGCTACCATTCATCTACCATTCATCCACCACTCATCTACTATTCATCTACCCTAGAGCCACCATTCATCTAACATAGAGCCACCATTCATCTACCATAGAGCCACCATTCATCTACCATAAAGCCACCATTCAACTACCATAGAGCCACCATTCATCTACCATAGAGCCACCATTCATCTACCATAGGGCTACCATTCATCTACCATTCATCTACCATTCATCCACTATCCACCATTCATCTACCATTCATCTACCATTCATCCACTATCCACCATTCATCTACCATAGAGCCACCATTCATCCACCACTCATCTACCATTCATCTACCATAGAGCCACCATTCATCTACCATAGTGCTACCATTCATCTACCTTAGAGCCACCATTCATCTACCATAGAGCCATCATTCATCTACCATAGGGCTACCATTCATCTACCATTCATCCACCACTCATCTACCATTCATCTACCATAGAGCCACCATTCATCTACCGTAGAGCCACCATGCATCTACCATAGAGCTACCTTTCATCTAACATAGACCCACCATTCATATCTACCATAGAGCCACCATTCTCCTACCATAGAGCCACCATTCATCTACCATAGAGCCACCATTCATCTAACATAGAGCCACCATTCATCTACCATAGAGCCACCATTCATCTACCATAGAGCCACAATTCATCTACCATAGAGCCACCATTCATCCACCACTCATCTACCATTCATTCACCATAGAGCCACCATTCATATACCATAGAGCCACCATTCATCTACCATAGAGCCACCATTCATCTATCATAGAGCCACCTTTCATCTACCAAAGCGCTACCATTCATCTACCATAGAGCCACCATTCATCTACCATAGAGCCAACATTCATCTACCATAGAGCCACCATTCATCTACCATAGAGCCACCATTCATCAACCATAGAGCCACCATTCATCTACCATAGGGCTATCATTCATCTACCATTCATCCACCACTCATCTACCATTCAACTACCTTAGAGCCACCATTCATCTACCATAGAACCACCAATCATTTAACATAGAGCCACCATTCATCTACTATAGAGCCACCATTCATCTACCATAAGGCTACCATTCATCTACCATTCATCTACCATAGAGCCACCATTCATCTACCATAGAGCCACCATTCATCCACCACTCATCTACCATTCATCTACCATAGAGCCACCATTCATCTACCATAGAGCCACCATTCATCTACCATAGAGCCACCATTCATCTACCATAGAGCCGCCATTTATCTACCATAGAGCCACCATTCATCCACTACTCATCTACCATTCATCTACTATAGAGCCACCATTCATTTACCATAGAGCCACCATTCATCTACCATAGAGCCACCATTCATTTACCATAGAGCCACCATTCATCTACCATAGAGCCACCATTCATCTACCATAGAGCCACCATTCATCTACCATTGGGCTACCATTCATCTACCATTCATCCACCACTCATCTACCATTCATCCTACCATAGAGCCACCATTCATCTACCATAGAGCCACCATTCATCTACCATTGGGCTACCATTCATCTACCATTCATCCACCACTCATCTACCATTCATCTACCATAGAGCCACC
Source organism: Strongylocentrotus droebachiensis (assembly GCA_035222895.1). Classification (NCBI taxonomy): domain Eukaryota; kingdom Metazoa; phylum Echinodermata; class Echinoidea; order Camarodonta; family Strongylocentrotidae; genus Strongylocentrotus; species Strongylocentrotus droebachiensis. Next base: position 127,800 of record JAVYIG010001191.1, read on the forward strand.
ATTCATCTACCATAGAGCCACCATTCATCTAACATAGAGCCACCATGAAGCTATCATTCATCTACCATTCATCCACCACTCATCTACCATTCATCTACCATAGAGCCACCATTCATCTACCATAGAGCCACCATTCATCTACCATAGAGCCACCATTCATCTACCATAGAGCCAACATTCATCTACCATAGAGCTGCCATTCATCTACCATTCATCCACCACTCATCTACCATAGAGCCACCATTCATCTACCATAAAGCCACCATTCATCTATCATAGGGCCACATTTCATCTACCATGAAACTACCATTCATCTACCATTCATCCACCACTCATCTACCATTCATCTACCATAGAGCCACCATTCATCTACCATAGAGCCACCATTCATCTACCATAGAGCCATCATACATATCTACCATAGAGCCACAATTCTCCTACCATAGAGCCACCATTCATCTACCATAGAGCCACCATTCATCTACCATAGAGCCACCATTCATCTACCATAGAGCCACCATTCATCTACCATAGAGCCACCATTCATCTACCATAGAGCCATCATTCATCTACCATAGAGTCGCCATTCATCTTCCATAGAGTCGCCATTCATCTACCATAGAGCCGCCATTCATCTACCATAGAGCCACCATTCATCTACCATAGAGCCACCATTCATCTACCATAGAGCCACCATTCATCTACCATAAGGCTACCATAGGGCTACCATTCATCTACCATTCATCCACTATTCATCTACCACAGAGCCACCATTTATCTACCATAGAGCCACCATTCATCTACCATAGAGCCAACATTCATCTACCATAGAGCCACCATTCATCTACCATAGAGCCACCATTCATCAACCATAGAGCCACCATTCATCTACCATAGGGCTATCATTCACCTACCATTCATCCACCACTCATCTACCATTCAACTACCTTAGAGCCACCATTCATCTACCATAGAGCCACCAATCATTTACCATAGAGCCACCATTCATCTACTATAGAGCCACCATTCATCTACCATAAGGCTACCATTCATCTACCATTCATCAACCACTCATCTACCATTCATCTACCATAGAGCCACCATTCATCTACCATAGAGCCACCATTCATCTACCATAGAGCCACCATTCATCTACCATAGAGCCGCCATTCATCTACCATAGAACCACCATTCATCCACCACTCATCTACCATTCATCTACCATAGAGCCACCATTCATCTACCATAGAGCCACCATTCATCTACCATAGAGCCACCATTCATCAACCATAGAGCCACCATTCATCTACCATAGGGCTACCATTCATCTACCATTCATCCACCACTCATCTACCATTCATCTACCTTAGAGCCACCATTCATCTACCATAGAGCCACCATTCATCTACCATAGAGCCACCATTCATCTACTATAGAGCCACCATTCATCTACCATAAGGCTACCATTCATCTACCATTCATCAACCACTCATCTATCATTCATCTACCATAGAGCCACTATTCATCTACCATAGAGCCACCATTCATATACCATAGAGCCACCATTCATCTACCATAGAGCCACCATTCATATACCATAGAGCCACCATTCATCTACCATAGAGCCGCCAATCATCTACCATAGAGCCACCATTCATCTACTATAGAGCCACCATTCATCTACCATAAGGCTACCGTTCATCTACCATTCATCAACCACTCATCTACCATTCATCTACCATAGAGCCACCATTCATCTACCATAGAGCCACCATTCATCTACCACTCATCTACCATTCATCTACCATAGAGCCACCATTCATCTACCATAGAGCCACCATTCATCTACCATAGAGCCATCATTTATCTACCATAGGGCTACCATTCATCTACCATTCATCCACCACTCATCTACTATTCATCTACCCTAGAGCCACCATTCATCTAACATAGAGCCACCATTCATCTACCATAGAGCCACCATTCATCTACCATAAAGCCACTATTCATTTACCATAGAGCCACCATTCATCTACCATAGAGCCACCATTCATCTACCATAGGGCTACCATTCATCTACCATTCATCTACCATTCATCCACTATCCACCATTCATCTACCATTCATCTACAATTCATCCACTATCCACCATTCATCTACCATAGAGCCACCATTCATCCACCACTCATCTACCATTCATCTACCATAGAGCCACCATTCATCTACCATAGAGCCACCATTCATCTACCATAGAGCCACCATTCATCTACCATAGAGCCACCATTCATCTACCATAGGGCTACCATTCATCTACCATTCATCCACCACTCATCTACCATTCATATACCATAGAGCCACCATTCATCTACCATAGAGCCACCATTCATCTACCATAGAGCCACCATTCATCTACCATAGTGCTACCATTCATCTACCTTAGAGCCACCATTCATCTACCATAGAGCCATCATTCATCTACCATAGGGCTACCATTCATCTACCATTCATCCACCACTCATCTACCATTCATCTACCATAGAGCCACCATTCATCTACCATAGAGCCACCATTCATCTACCATAGAGCCACAATTCATCTACCATAGAGCCACCATTCATCCACCACTCATCTACCATTCATCCACCATAGAGCCACCATTCATATACCATAGAGCCACCATTCATCTACCATAGAGCCACCATTCATCTATCATAGAGCCACCTTTCATCTACCAAAGCGCTAGCATTCATCTACCATAGAGCCACCATTCATCTACCATAGAGCCAACATTCATCTACCATAGAGCCACCATTCATCTACCATAGAGCCACCATTCATCAACCATAGAGCCACCATTCATCTACCATAGGGCTATCATTCATCTACCATTCATCCACCACTCATCTACCATTCAACTACCTTAGAGCCACCATTCATCTACCATAGAGCCACCAATCATTTACCATAGAGCCACCATTCATCTACTATAGAGCCACCATTCATCTACCATAAGGCTACCATTCATCTACCATTCATCAACCACTCATCTACCATTCATCTACCATAGAGCCACCATTCATCTACCATAGAGCCACCATTCATCTACCATAGAGCCACCATTCATCTACCATAGAGCCGCCGTTCATCTACCATAGGGCTACCATTCATCTACCATTCATCCACCACTCATCTACCATTCATCTACCTTAGAGCCACCATTCATCTACCATAGAGCAACCATTCATCTACCATAGAGCCACCATTCATCTACCATTGGGCTACCATTCATCTACCATTCATCCACCACTCATCTACCATTCATCTACCATAGAGCCATCATTCATCTACCATAGAGCCACCATTCATCTAACATAGAGCCACCATGAAGCTACCATTCATCTACCATTCATCCACCACTCATCTACCATTCATCTACCATAGAGCCACCATTCATCTACCATAGACCCACCATTCATCTACCATAGAGCCACCAATCATTTACCATAGAGCCACCATTCATCTACTATAGAGCCACCATTCATCTACCATAAGGCTACCATTCATCTACCATTCATCCACCACTCATCTACTATTCATCTACCCTAGAGCCACCATTCATCTAACATAGAGCCACCATTCATCTACCATAGAGCCACCATTCATCTACCATAAAGCCACTATTCATTTACCATAGAGCCACCATTCATCTACCATAGAGCCACCATTCATCTACCATAGGGCTACCATTCATCTACCATTCATCTACCATTCATCCACTATCCACCATTCATCTACCATTCATCTACAATTCATCCACTATCCACCATTCATCTACCATAGAGCCACCATTCATCCACCACTCATCTACCATTCATCTACCATAGAGCCACCATTCATCTACCATAGAGCCACCATTCATCTACCATAGAGCCACCATTCATCTACCATAGAGCCACCATTCATCTACCATAGGGCTACCATTCATCTACCATTCATCCACCACTCATCTACCATTCATATACCATAGAGCCACCATTCATCTACCATAGAGCCACCATTCATCTACCATAGAGCCACCATTCATCTACCATAGTGCTACCATTCATCTACCTTAGAGCCACCATTCATCTACCATAGAGCCATCATTCATCTACCATAGGGCTACCATTCATCTACCATTCATCCACCACTCATCTACCATTCATCTACCATAGAGCCACCATTCATCTACCATAGAGCCACCATTCATCTACCATAGAGCCACAATTCATCTACCATAGAGCCACCATTCATCCACCACTCATCTACCATTCATCCACCATAGAGCCACCATTCATATACCATAGAGCCACCATTCATCTACCATAGAGCCACCATTCATCTATCATAGAGCCACCTTTCATCTACCAAAGCGCTAGCATTCATCTACCATAGAGCCACCATTCATCTACCATAGAGCCAACATTCATCTACCATAGAGCCACCATTCATCTACCATAGAGCCACCATTCATCAACCATAGAGCCACCATTCATCTACCATAGGGCTATCATTCATCTACCATTCATCCACCACTCATCTACCATTCAACTACCTTAGAGCCACCATTCATCTACCATAGAGCCACCAATCATTTACCATAGAGCCACCATTCATCTACTATAGAGCCACCATTCATCTACCATAAGGCTACCATTCATCTACCATTCATCAACCACTCATCTACCATTCATCTACCATAGAGCCACCATTCATCTACCATAGAGCCACCATTCATCTACCATAGAGCCACCATTCATCTACCATAGAGCCGCCGTTCATCTACCATAGGGCTACCATTCATCTACCATTCATCCACCACTCATCTACCATTCATCTACCTTAGAGCCACCATTCATCTACCATAGAGCAACCATTCATCTACCATAGAGCCACCATTCATCTACCATTGGGCTACCATTCATCTACCATTCATCCACCACTCATCTACCATTCATCTACCATAGAGCCATCATTCATCTACCATAGAGCCACCATTCATCTAACATAGAGCCACCATGAAGCTACCATTCATCTACCATTCATCCACCACTCATCTACCATTCATCTACCATAGAGCCACCATTCATCTACCATAGACCCACCATTCATCTACCATAGAGCCACCATTCATCTACCATAGAGCCAACATTCATCTACCATAGAGCTGCCATTCATCTACCATTCATCCACCACTCATCTACCATAGAGCCACCATTCATCTACCATAAAGCCACCATTCATCTATCATAGGGCCACATTTCATCTTCCATGAAACTACCATTCATCTACCATTCATCCACCACTCATCTACCATTCATCTACCATAGAGCCACCATTCATCTACCATAGAGCCACCATTCATCTACCATAGAGCCACCATACATATCTACCATAGAGCCACAATTCTCCTACCATAGAGCCACCATTCATCTACCATAGAGCCACCATTCATCTACCATAGAGCCACCATTCATCTACCATAGAGCCACCATTCATCTACCATAGAGCCACCATTCATCTACCATAGAGCCATCATTCATCTACCATAGAGTCGCCATGCATCTTCCATAGAGTCGCCATTCATCTACCATAGAGCCGCCATTCATCTACCATAGAGCCACCATTCATCTACCATAGAGCCACCATTCATCTACCATAGAGCCACCATTCATCTACCATAGGGCTACCATAGGGCTACCATTCATCTACCATTCATCCACTATTCATCTACCAAAGAGCCACCATTTATCTACCATAGAGCCACCATTCATCTACCATAGAGCCACCATTCATCCACCACTCATCTACCATTCATCTACCATCGAGCCACCATTCATCTACCCTAGAGCCACCATTCATCTAACATAGAGCCACCATTCATCTACCATAGAGCCACCATTCATCTACCATAGGGCTACCATTCATCTACCATTCATCTACCATTCATCCACTATCCACCATTCATCTACCATTCATCTACCATTCATCCACTATCCACCATTCATCTACCATAGAGCCACCATTCATCCACCACTCATCTACCATTCATCTACCATAGTGCCACCATTCATCTACCATAGAGACACCATTCATCTACCATAGAGCCACCATTCATCTAACATAGAGCCACCATGAAGCTACCATTCATCTACCATTCATCCACCACTCATCTACCATTCATCTACCATAGAGCCACCATTCATCTACCATAGAGCCACCATTCATCTACCATAGAGCCACCATTCATCTACCATAGAGCCAACATTCATCTACCATAGAGCTGCCATTCATCTACCATTCATCCACCACTCATCTACCATAGAGCCACCATTCATCTACCATAAAGCCACCATTCATCTATCATAGGGCCACATTTCATCTACCATGAAACTACCATTCATCTACCATTCATCCACCACTCATCTACCATTCATCTACCATAGAGCCACCATTCATCTACCATAGAGCCACCATTCATCTACCATAGAGCCACCATACATATCTACCATAGAGCCACAATTCTCCTACCATAGAGCCACCATTCATCTACCATAGAGCCACCATTCATCTACCATAGAGCCACCATTCATCTACCATAGAGCCACCATTCATCTACCATAGAGCCACCATTCATCTACCATAGAGCCATCATTCATCTACCATAGAGTCGCCATTCATCTTCCATAGAGTCGCCATTCATCTACCATAGAGCCGCCATTCATCTACCATAGAGCCACCATTCATCTACCATAGAGCCACCATTCATCTACCATAGAGCCACCATTCATCTACCATAGGGCTACCATAGGGCTACCATTCATCTAGCATTCATCCACTATTCATCTACCAAAGAGCCACCATTTATCTACCATAGAGCCACCATTCATCTACCATAGAGCCACCATTCATCCACCACTCATCTACCATTCATCTACCATCGAGCCACCATTCATCTACCCTAGAGCCACCATTCATCTAACATAGAGCCACCATTCATCTACCATAGAGCCACCATTCATCTACCATAAAGCCACCATTCATCTACCATAGAGCCACCATTCATCTACCATAGAGCCACCATTCATCTACCATAGGGCTACCATTAATCTACCATTCATCTACCATTCATCCACTATCCACCATTCATCTACCATTCATCTACCATTCATCCACTATTCCACCATTCATCTACCATAGAGCCACCATTCATCCACCACTCATCTACCATTCATCTACCATAGTGCCACCATTCATCTACCATAGAGACACCATTCATCTACCACTCATCTACCATTCATCTATTATAGAGCCACCATTCATCTACCATAGAGCCACCATTCATCTACCATAGAGCCATCATTCATCTACCATTCATCCACCACTCATCTACTATTCATCTACCCTAGAGCCACCATTCATCTAACATAGAGCCACCATTCATCTACCATAAAGCCACCATTCATCTACCATAGAGCCACCATTCATCTACCATAGAGCCACCATTCATCTACCATAGGGCTACCATTCATCTACCATTCATCTACCATTCATCCACTATCCACCATTCATCTACCATTCATCCACTCTCCACCATTCATCTACCATAGAGCCACCATTCATCCACCACTCATCTACCATTCATCTACCATAGAGCCACCATTCATCTACCATAGAGCCACCATTCATCTACCATAGAGCCACCATTCATCTACCATAGAGCCACCATTCATCTACCATAGGGCTACCATTCATCTACCATTCATCCACCACTCATCTACCATTCATCTACCATAGAGCCACCATTCATCTACCATAGAGCCACCATTCATCTACCACTCATCTACCATTCATCTACCATAGAGCCACCATTCATCTACCATAGAGCCACCATTCATCTACCATAGAGCCATCATTCATCTACCATAGGGCTACCATTCATCTACCATTCATCCACCACTCATCTACTATTCAACTACCCTAGAGCCACCATTCATCTAACATAGAGCCACCATTCATCTACCATAGAGCCACCATTCATCTACCATAAAGCCACCATTCATCTACCATAGAGCCACCATTCATCTACCATAGAGCCACCATTCATCTACCATAGGGCTACCATTCATCTACCATTCATCTACCATTCATCCACTATCCACCATTCATCTACCATTCATCTACCATTCATCCACTATCCACCATTCATCTACCATAGAGCCACCATTCATCCACCACTCATCTACCATTCATCTACCATAGAGCCACCATTCATCTACCATAGTGCTACCATTCATCTACCTTAGAGCCACCATTCATCTACCATAGAGCCATCATTCATCTACCATAGGGCTACCATTCATCTACCATTCATCCACCACTCATCTACCATTCATCTACCATAGAGCCACCATTCATCTACCGTAGAGCCACCATTCATCTACCATAGAGCTACCTTTCATCTAACATAGACCCACCATTCATATCTACCATAGAGCCACCATTCTCCTACCATAGAGCCACCATTCATCTACCATAGAGCCACCATTCATCTACCATAGAGCCACCATTCATCTACCATAGAGCCACCATTCATCTACCATAGAACCATCACTCATCTCCCATAGGGCTACCATTCCTCTCCCATACAGCCACCATAGGGCTACCATTCATCCACCATTCATCTACCATTCATCCACCACTCATCTACCATTCATCTACCATAGAGCCACCATTCATCTACCGTAGAGCCACCATTCATCTACCATAGAGCTACCTTTCAACTAACATAGACCCACCATTCATATCTACCATAGAGCCACCATTCTCCTACCATAGAGCCACCATTCATCTACCATAGAGCCACCATTCATCTACCATAGAGCCACCATTCATCTACCATAGAGCCACCATTCATCTACCATAGAGCCAACATTCATCTACCATAGAGCTGCCATTCATCTACCATTCATCCACCACTCATCTACCATAGAGCCACCATTCATCTACCATAAAGCCACCATTCATCTATCATAGGGCCACATTTCATCTACCATGAAACTACCATTCATCTACCATTCATCCACCACTCATCTACCATTCATCTACCATAGAGCCACCATTCATCTACCATAGAGCCACCATTCATCTACCATAGAGCCACCATACATATCTACCATAGAGCCACAATTCTCCTACCATAGAGCCACCATTCATCTACCATAGAGCCACCATTCATCTACCATAGAGCCACCATTCATCTACCATAGAGCCACCTTTCATCTACCATAGAGCCACCATTCATCTACCATAGAGCCATCATTCATCTACCATAGAGTCGCCATTCATCTTCCATAGAGTCGCCATTCATCTACCATAGAGCCGCCATTCATCTACCATAGAGCCACCATTCATCTACCATAGAGCCACCATTCATCTACCATAGAGCCACCATTCATCTACCATAGGGCTACCATAGGGCTACCATTCATCTACCATTCATCCACTATTCATCTACCAAAGAGCCACCATTTATCTACCATAGAGCCACCATTCATCTACCATAGAGCCACCATTCATCCACCACTCATCTACCATTCATCTACCATCGAGCCACCATTCATCTACCCTGGAGCCACCATTCATCTAACATAGAGCCACCATTCATCTACCATAGAGCCACCATTCATCTACCATAAAGCCACCATTCATCTACCATAGAGCCACCATTCATCTACCATAGAGCCACCATTCATCTACCATAGGGCTACCATTCATCTACCATTCATCTACCATTCATCCACTATCCACCATTCATCTACCATTCATCTACCATTCATCCACTATCCACCATTCATCTACCATAGAGCCACCATTCATCCACCACTCATCTACCATTCATCTACCATAGTGCCACCATTCATCTACCATAGAGACACCATTCATCTACCACTCATCTACCATTCATCTATTATAGAGCCACCATTCATCTACCATAGAGCCACCATTCATCTACCATAGAGCCATCATTCATCTACCATTCATCCACCACTCATCTACTATTCATCTACCCTAGAGCCACCATTCATCTAACATAGAGCCACCATTCATCTACCATAAAGCCACCATTCATCTACCATAGAGCCACCATTCATCTACCATAGAGCCACCATTCATCTACCATAGGGCTACCATTCATCTACCATTCATCTACCATTCATCCACTATCCACCATTCATCTACCATAGAGCCACCATTCACCCACCTCTCATCTACCATTCATCTACCATAGAGCCACCATTCATCTACCATAGAGCCACCATTCATCTACCATAGAGCCACCATTCATCTACCATAGAGCCACCATTCATCTACCATAGGGCTACCATTCATCTACCATTCATCCACCACTCATCTACCATTCATCTACCATAGAGCCACCATTCATCTACCATAGAGCCACCATTCATCTACCACTCATCTACCATTCATCTACCATAGAGCCACCATTCATCTACCATAGAGCCACCATTCATCTACCATAGAGCCACCATTCATCTACCATAGAGCCACCATTCATCTACCATAGGGCTACCATTCATCTACCATTCATCCACCACTCATCTACCATTCATCTACCATAGAGCCACCATTCATCTACCATAGAGCCACCATTCATCTACCACTCATCTACCATAGAGCCACCATTCATCTACCATAGAGCCACCATTCATCTACCATAGAGCCATCATTCATCTACCATAGGGCTACCATTCATCTACCATTCATCCACCACTCATCTACTATTCATCTACCCTAGAGCCACCATTCATCTAACATAGAGCCACCATTCATCTACCATAGAGCCACCATTCATCTACCATAAAGCCACCATTCATCTACCATAGAGCCACCATTCATCTACCATAGAGCCACCATTCATCTACCATAGGGCTACCATTCATCTACCATTCATCTACCATTCATCCACTATCCACCATTCATCTACCATTCATCTACCATTCATCCACTATCCACCATTCATCTACCATAGAGCCACCATTCATCCACCACTCATCTACCATTCATCTACCATAGAGCCACCATTCATCTACCATAGTGCTACCATTCATCTACCTTAGAGCCACCATTCATCTACCATAGAGCCATCATTCATCTACCATAGGGCTACCATTCATCTACCATTCATCCACCACTCATCTACCATTCATCTACCATAGAGCCACCATTCATCTACCGTAGAGCCACCATTCATCTACCATAGAGCTACCTTTCATCTAACATAGACCCACCATTCATATCTACCATAGAGCCACCATTCTCCTACCATAGAGCCACCATTCATCTACCATAGAGCCACCATTCATCTAACATAGAGCCACCATTCATCTACCATAGAGCCACCATTCATCTACAATAGAGCCACAATTCATCTACCATAGAGCCACCATTCATCCACCACTCATCTACCATTCATCCACCATAGAGCCACCATTCATATACCATAGAGCCACCATTCATCTACCATAGAGCCACCATTCATCTATCATAGAGCCACCTTTCATCTACCAAAGCGCTACCATTCATCTACCATAGAGCCACCATTCATCTACCATAGAGCCAACATTCATCTACCATAGAGCCACCATTCATCTACCATAGAGCCACCATTCATCAACCATAGAGCCACCATTCATCTACCATAGGGCTATCATTCATCTACCATTCATCCACCACTCATCTACCATTCAACTACCTTAGAGCCACCATTCATCTACCATAGAGCCACCAATCATTTACCATAGAGCCACCATTCATCTACTATAGAGCCACCATTCATCTACCATAAGGCTACCATTCATCTACCATTCATCTACCATAGAGCCACCATTCATCTACCATAGAGCCACCATTCATCCACCACTCATCTACCATTCATCTACCATAGAGCCACCATTCATCTACCATAGAGCCACCATTCATCTACCATAGAGCCACCATTCATCTACCATAGAGCCGCCATTTATCTACCATAGAGCCACCATTCATCTACCATTGGGCTACCATTCATCTACCATTCATCCACCACTCATCTACCATTCATTTACCATAGAGCCACCATTCATCTTACATAGAGCCACCATTCATCTACCATAAAGCCACCATTCATCTACCATAGAGCCACCATTCATCTACCATAGAGCCACCATTCATCTACCATAGGGCTACCATTCATCTACCATTCATCTACCATTCATCCACTATCCACCATTCATCTACCATTCATCCACTATCCACCATTCATCTACCATAGAGCCACCATTCACCCACCACTCATCTACCATTCATCTACCACAGAGCCACCATTCATCTACCATAGAGCCACCATTCATCTACCATAGAGCCACCATTCATCTACCATAGAGCCACCATTCATCTACCATAGGGCTACCATTCATCTACCATTCATCCACCACTCATCTACCATTCATCTACCATAGAGCCACCATTCATCTACCATAGAGCCACCATTCATCTACCACTCATCTACCATTCATCTACCATAGAGCCACCATTCATCTACCATAGAGCCACCATTCATCTACCATAGAGCCATCATTCATCTACCATAGGGCTACCATTCATCTACCATTCATCCACCACTCATCTACTATTCATCTACCCTAGAGCCACCATTCATCTAACATAGAGCCACCATTCATCTACCATAGAGCCACCATTCATCTACCATAAAGCCACCATTCAACTACCATAGAGCCACCATTCATCTACCATAGAGCCACCATTCATCTACCATAGGGCTACCATTCATCTACCATTCATCTACCATTCATCCACTATCCACCATTCATCTACCATTCATCTACCATTCATCCACTATCCACCATTCATCTACCATAGAGCCACCATTCATCCACCACTCATCTACCATTCATCTACCATAGAGCCACCATTCATCTACCATAGTGCTACCATTCATCTACCTTAGAGCCACCATTCATCTACCATAGAGCCATCATTCATCTACCATAGGGCTACCATTCATCTACCATTCATCCACCACTCATCTACCATTCATCTACCATAGAGCCACCATTCATCTACCGTAGAGCCACCATGCATCTACCATAGAGCTACCTTTCATCTAACATAGACCCACCATTCATATCTACCATAGAGCCACCATTCTCCTACCATAGAGCCACCATTCATCTACCATAGAGCCACCATTCATCTAACATAGAGCCACCATTCATCTACCATAGAGCCACCATTCATCTACCATAGAGCCACAATTCATCTACCATAGAGCCACCATTCATCCACCACTCATCTACCATTCATTCACCATAGAGCCACCATTCATATACCATAGAGCCACCATTCATCTACCATAGAGCCACCATTCATCTATCATAGAGCCACCTTTCATCTACCAAAGCGCTACCATTCATCTACCATAGAGCCACCATTCATCTACCATAGAGCCAACATTCATCTACCATAGAGCCACCATTCATCTACCATAGAGCCACCATTCATCAACCATAGAGCCACCATTCATCTACCATAGGGCTATCATTCATCTACCATTCATCCACCACTCATCTACCATTCAACTACCTTAGAGCCACCATTCATCTACCATAGAACCACCAATCATTTAACATAGAGCCACCATTCATCTACTATAGAGCCACCATTCATCTACCATAAGGCTACCATTCATCTACCATTCATCTACCATAGAGCCACCATTCATCTACCATAGAGCCACCATTCATCCACCACTCATCTACCATTCATCTACCATAGAGCCACCATTCATCTACCATAGAGCCACCATTCATCTACCATAGAGCCACCATTCATCTACCATAGAGCCGCCATTTATCTACCATAGAGCCACCATTCATCCACTACTCATCTACCATTCATCTACTATAGAGCCACCATTCATTTACCATAGAGCCACCATTCATCTACCATAGAGCCACCATTCATTTACCATAGAGCCACCATTCATCTACCATAGAGCCACCATTCATCTACCATAGAGCCACCATTCATCTACCATTGGGCTACCATTCATCTACCATTCATCCACCACTCATCTACCATTCATCCTACCATAGAGCCACCATTTATCTACCATAGAGCCACCATTCATCTACCATTGGGCTACCATTCATCTACCATTCATCCACCACTCATCTACCATTCATCTACCATAGAGCCACCATTCATCTACCATAGAGCCACCATTCATCTAACATAGAGCCACCATGAAGCTATCATTCATCTACCATTCATCCACCACTCATCTACCATTCATCTACCATAGAGCCACCATTCATCTACCATAGAGCCACCATTCATCTACCATAGAGCCACCATTCATCTACCATAGAGCCAACATTCATCTACCATAGAGCTGCCATTCATCTACCATTCATCCACCACTCATCTACCATAGAGCCACCATTCATCTACCATAAAGCCACCATTCATCTATCATAGGGCCACATTTCATCTACCATGAAACTACCATTCATCTACCATTCATCCACCACTCATCTACCATTCATCTACCATAGAGCCACCATTCATCTACCATAGAGCCACCATTCATCTACCATAGAGCCATCATACATATCTACCATAGAGCCACAATTCTCCTACCATAGAGCCACCATTCATCTACCATAGAGCCACCATTCATCTACCATAGAGCCGCCATTCATCTACCATAGGGCTACCATTCATCTACCATTCATCCACCACTCATCTACCATTCATCTACCTTAGAGCCACCATTCATCTACCATAGAGCAACCATTCATCTACCATAGAGCCACCATTCATCTACCATTGGGCTACCATTCATCTACCATTCATCCACCACTCATCTACCATTCATCTACCATAGAGCCATCATTCATCTACCATAGAGCCACCATTCATCTAACATAGAGCCACCATGAAGCTACCATTCATCTACCATTCATCCACCACTCATCTACCATTCATCTACCATAGAGCCACCATTCATCTACCATAGACCCACCATTCATCTACCATAGAGCCACCATTCATCTACCATAGAGCCAACATTCATCTACCATAGAGCCACCATTCATCTACCATAGAGCCACCATTCATCCACCACTCATCTACCATTCATCTACCATCGAGCCACCATTCATCTACCCTGGAGCCACCATTCATCTAACATAGAGCCACCATTCATCTACCATAGAGCCACCATTCATCTACCATAAAGCCACCATTCATCTACCATAGAGCCACCATTCATCTACCATAGAGCCACCATTCATCTACCATAGGGCTACCATTCATCTACCATTCATCTACCATTCATCCACTATCCACCATTCATCTACCATTCATCTACCATTCATCCACTATCCACCATTCATCTACCATAGAGCCACCATTCATCCACCACTCATCTACCATTCATCTACCATAGTGCCACCATTCATCTACCATAGAGACACCATTCATCTACCACTCATCTACCATTCATCTATTATAGAGCCACCATTCATCTACCATAGAGCCACCATTCATCTACCATAGAGCCATCATTCATCTACCATTCATCCACCACTCATCTACTATTCATCTACCCTAGAGCCACCATTCATCTAACATAGAGCCACCATTCATCTACCATAAAGCCACCATTCATCTACCATAGAGCCACCATTCATCTACCATAGAGCCACCATTCATCTACCATAGGGCTACCATTCATCTACCATTCATCTACCATTCATCCACTATCCACCATTCATCTACCATTCATCCACTATCCACCATTCATCTACCATAGAGCCACCATTCACCCACCACTCATCTACCATTCATCTACCACAGAGCCACCATTCATCTACCATAGAGCCACCATTCATCTACCATAGAGCCACCATTCATCTACCATAGAGCCACCATTCATCTACCATAGGGCTACCATTCATCTACCATTCATCCACCACTCATCTACCATTCATCTACCATAGAGCCACCATTCATCTACCATAGAGCCACCATTCATCTACCACTCATCTACCATTCATCTACCATAGAGCCACCATTCATCTACCATAGAGCCACCATTCATCTACCATAGAGCCATCATTCATCTACCATAGGGCTACCATTCATCTACCATTCATCCACCACTCATCTACTATTCATCTACCCTAGAGCCACCATTCATCTAACATAGAGCCACCATTCATCTACCATAGAGCCACCATTCATCTACCATAAAGCCACCATTCAACTACCATAGAGCCACCATTCATCTACCATAGAGCCACCATTCATCTACCATAGGGCTACCATTCATCTACCATTCATCTACCATTCATCCACTATCCACCATTCATCTACCATTCATCTACCATTCATCCACTATCCACCATTCATCTACCATAGAGCCACCATTCATCCACCACTCATCTACCATTCATCTACCATAGAGCCACCATTCATCTACCATAGTGCTACCATTCATCTACCTTAGAGCCACCATTCATCTACCATAGAGCCATCATTCATCTACCATAGGGCTACCATTCATCTACCATTCATCCACCACTCATCTACCATTCATCTACCATAGAGCCACCATTCATCTACCGTAGAGCCACCATGCATCTACCATAGAGCTACCTTTCATCTAACATAGACCCACCATTCATATCTACCATAGAGCCACCATTCTCCTACCATAGAGCCACCATTCATCTACCATAGAGCCACCATTCATCTAACATAGAGCCACCATTCATCTACCATAGAGCCACCATTCATCTACCATAGAGCCACAATTCATCTACCATAGAGCCACCATTCATCCACCACTCATCTACCATTCATTCACCATAGAGCCACCATTCATATACCATAGAGCCACCATTCATCTACCATAGAGCCACCATTCATCCACCACTCATCTACCATTCATCTACCATTCATCTACCATAGAGCCACCATTCATCTACCATAGAGCCACCATTCATCTACCATAGAGCCACCATTCATCAACCATAGAGCCACCATTCATCTACCATAGGGCTACCATTCATCTACCATTCATCCACCACTCATCTACCATTCATCTACCTTAGAGCCACCATTCATCTACCATAGAGCCACCATTCATCTACCATAGAGCCACCATTCATCTACCATTGGGCTACCATTCATCTACCATTCATCCACCACTCATCTACCATTCATCTACCATAGAGCCATCATTCATCTACCATAGAGCCACCATTCATCTAACATAGAGCCACCATGAAGCTACCATTCATCTACCATTCATCCACCACTCATCTACCATTCATCTACCATAGAGCCACCATTCATCTACCATAGAGCCACCATTCATCTACCATAGAGCCACCATTCATCTACCATAGAGCCAACATTCATCTACCATAGAGCTGCCATTCATCTACCATTCATCCACCACTCATCTACCATAGAGCCACCATTCATCTACCATAAAGCCACCATTCATCTATCATAGGGCCACATTTCATCTACCATGAAACTACCATTCATCTACCATTCATCCACCACTCATCTACCATTCATCTACCATAGAGCCACCATTCATCTACCATAGAGCCACCATTCATCTACCATAGAGCCACCATACATATCTACCATAGAGCCACAATTCTCCTACCATAGAGCCACCATTCATCTACCATAGAGCCACCATTCATCTACCATAGAGCCACCATTCATCTACCATAGAGCCACCATTCATCTACCATAGAGCCACCATTCATCTACCATAGAGCCATCATTCATCTACCATAGAGTCGCCATTCATCTTCCATAGAGTCGCCATTCATCTACCATAGAGCCGCCATTCATCTACCATAGAGCCACCATTCATCTACCATAGAGCCACCATTCATCTACCATAGAGCCACCATTCATCTACCATAGGGCTACCATAGGGCTACCATTCATCTACCATTCATCCACTATTCATCTACCAAAGAGCCACCATTTATCTACCATAGAGCCACCATTCATCTACCATAGAGCCACCATTCATCCACCACTCATCTACCATTCATCTACCATCGAGCCACCATTCATCTACCCTAGAGCCACCATTCATCTAACATAGAGCCACCATTCATCTACCATAGAGCCACCATTCATCTACCATAAAGCCACCATTCATCTACCATAGAGCCACCATTCATCTACCATAGAGCCACCATTCATCTACCATAGGGCTACCATTCATCTACCATTCATCTACCATTCATCCACTATCCACCATTCATCTACCATTCATCTACCATTCATCCACTATCCACCATTCATCTACCATAGAGCCACCATTCATCCACCACTCATCTACCATTCATCTACCATAGTGCCACCATTCATCTACCATAGAGACACCATTCATCTACCACTCATCTACCATTCATCTATTATAGAGCCACCATTCATCTACCATAGAGCCACCATTCATCTACCATAGAGCCATCATTCATCTACCATTCATCCACCACTCATCTACTTTTCATCTACCCTAGAGCCACCATTCATCTAACATAGAGCCACCATTCATCTACCATAAAGCCACCATTCATCTACCATAGAGCCACCATTCATCTACCATAGAGCCACCATTCATCTACCATAGGGCTACCATTCATCTACCATTCATCTACCATTCATCCACTATCCACCATTCATCTACCATTCATCCACTCTCCACCATTCATCTACCATAGAGCCACCATTCATCCACCACTCATCTACCATTCATCTACCATAGAACCACCATTCATCTACCATAGAGCCACCATTCATCTACCATAGAGCCACCATTCATCTACCATAGAGCCACCATTCATCTACCGTAGGGCTACCATTCATCTACCATTCATCCACCACTCATCTACCATTCATCTACCATAGAGCCACCATTCATCTACCATAGAGCCACCATTCATCTACCACTCATCTACCATTCATCTACCATAGAGCCACCATTCATCTACCATAGAGCCACCATTCATCTACCATAGAGCCATCATTCATCTACCATAGGGCTACCATTCATCTACCATTCATCCACCACTCATCTACTATTCATCTACCCTAGAGCCACCATTCATCTAACATAGAGCCACCATTCATCTACCATAGGGCTATCATTCATCTACCATTCATCCACCACTCATCTACCATTCAACTACCTTAGAGCCACCATTCATCTACCATAGAGCCACCAATCATTTACCATAGAGCCACCATTCATCTACTATAGAGCCACCATTCATCTACCATAAGGCTACCATTCATCTACCATTCATCAACCACTCATCTACCATTCATCTACCATAGAGCCACCATTCATCTACCATAGAGCCACCATTCATCTACCATAGAGCCACCATTCATCTACCATAGAGCCGCCATTCATCTACCATAGAACCACCATTCATCCACCACTCATCTACCATTCATCTACCATTCATCTACCATAGAGCCACCATTCATCTACCATAGAGCCACCATTCATCTACCATAGAGCCACCATTCATCAACCATAGAGCCACCATTCATCTACCATAGGGCTACCATTCATCTACCATTCATCCACCACTCATCTACCATTCATCTACCTTAGAGCCACCATTCATCTACCATAGAGCCACCATTCATCTACCATAGAGCCACCATTCATCTACCATTGGGCTACCATTCATCTACCATTCATCCACCACTCATCTACCATTCATCTACCATAGAGCCATCATTCATCTACCATAGAGCCACCATTCATCTAACATAGAGCCACCATGAAGCTACCATTCATCTACCATTCATCCACCACTCATCTACCATTCATCTACCATAGAGCCACCATTCATCTACCATAGAGCCACCATTCATCTACCATAGAGCCACCATTCATCTACCATAGAGCCAACATTCATCTACCATAGAGCTGCCATTCATCTACCATTCATCCACCACTCATCTACCATAGAGCCACCATTCATCTACCATAAAGCCACCATTCATCTATCATAGGGCCACATTTCATCTACCATGAAACTACCATTCATCTACCATTCATCCACCACTCATCTACCATTCATCTACCATAGAGCCACCATTCATCTACCATAGAGCCACCATTCATCTACCATAGAGCCACCATACATATCTACCATAGAGCCACAATTCTCCTACCATAGAGCCACCATTCATCTACCATAGAGCCACCATTCATCTACCATAGAGCCACCATTCATCTACCATAGAGCCACCATTCATCTACCATAGAGCCACCATTCATCTACCATAGAGCCATCATTCATCTACCATAGAGTCGCCATTCATCTTCCATAGAGTCGCCATTCATCTACCATAGAGCCACCATTCATCTAACATAGAGCCACCATTCATCTACCATAGAGCCACCATTCATCTACCATAAAGCCACCATTCATCTACCATAGAGCCACCATTCATCTACCATAGAGCCACCATTCATCTACCATAGGGCTACCATTCATCTACCATTCATCTACCATTCATCCACTATCCACCATTCATCTACCATTCATCTACCATTCATCCACTATCCACCATTCATCTACCATAGAGCCACCATTCATCCACCACTCATCTACCATTCATCTACCATAGAGCCACCATTCATCTACCATAGTGCTACCATTCATCTACCTTAGAGCCACCATTCATCTACCATAGAGCCATCATTCATCTACCATAGGGCTACCATTCATCTACCATTCATCCACCACTCATCTACCATTCATCTACCATAGAGCCACCATTCATCTACCGTAGAGCCACCATTCATCTACCATAGAGCTACCTTTCATCTAACATAGACCCACCATTCATATCTACCATAGAGCCACCATTCTCCTACCATAGAGCCACCATTCATCTACCATAGAGCCACCATTCATCTAACATAGAGCCACCATTCATCTACCATAGAGCCACCATTCATCTACAATAGAGCCACAATTCATCTACCATAGAGCCACCATTCATCCACCACTCATCTACCATTCATCCACCATAGAGCCACCATTCATATACCATAGAGCCACCATTCATCTACCATAGAGCCACCATTCATCTATCATAGAGCCACCTTTCATCTACCAAAGCGCTACCATTCATCTACCATAGAGCCACCATTCATCTACCATAGAGCCAACATTCATCTACCATAGAGCCACCATTCATCTACCATAGAGCCACCATTCATCAACCATAGAGCCACCATTCATCTACCATAGGGCTATCATTCATCTACCATTCATCCACCACTCATCTACCATTCAACTACCTTAGAGCCACCATTCATCTACCATAGAGCCACCAATCATTTACCATAGAGCCACCATTCATCTACTATAGAGCCACCATTCATCTACCATAAGGCTACCATTCATCTACCATTCATCTACCATAGAGCCACCATTCATCTACCATAGAGCCACCATTCATCCACCACTCATCTACCATTCATCTACCATAGAGCCACCATTCATCTACCATAGAGCCACCATTCATCTACCATAGAGCCACCATTCATCTACCATAGAGCCGCCATTTATCTACCATAGAGCCACCATTCATCTACCATTGGGCTACCATTCATCTACCATTCATCCACCACTCATCTACCATTCATTTACCATAGAGCCACCATTCATCTTACATAGAGCCACCATTCATCTACCATAAAGCCACCATTCATCTACCATAGAGCCACCATTCATCTACCATAGAGCCACCATTCATCTACCATAGGGCTACCATTCATCTACCATTCATCTACCATTCATCCACTATCCACCATTCATCTACCATTCATCCACTATCCACCATTCATCTACCATAGAGCCACCATTCACCCACCACTCATCTACCATTCATCTACCACAGAGCCACCATTCATCTACCATAGAGCCACCATTCATCTACCATAGAGCCACCATTCATCTACCATAGAGCCACCATTCATCTACCATAGGGCTACCATTCATCTACCATTCATCCACCACTCATCTACCATTCATCTACCATAGAGCCACCATTCATCTACCATAGAGCCACCATTCATCTACCACTCATCTACCATTCATCTACCATAGAGCCACCATTCATCTACCATAGAGCCACCATTCATCTACCATAGAGCCATCATTCATCTACCATAGGGCTACCATTCATCTACCATTCATCCACCACTCATCTACTATTCATCTACCCTAGAGCCACCATTCATCTAACATAGAGCCACCATTCATCTACCATAGAGCCACCATTCATCTACCATAAAGCCACCATTCAACTACCATAGAGCCACCATTCATCTACCATAGAGCCACCATTCATCTACCATAGGGCTACCATTCATCTACCATTCATCTACCATTCATCCACTATCCACCATTCATCTACCATTCATCTACCATTCATCCACTATCCACCATTCATCTACCATAGAGCCACCATTCATCCACCACTCATCTACCATTCATCTACCATAGAGCCACCATTCATCTACCATAGTGCTACCATTCATCTACCTTAGAGCCACCATTCATCTACCATAGAGCCATCATTCATCTACCATAGGGCTACCATTCATCTACCATTCATCCACCACTCATCTACCATTCATCTACCATAGAGCCACCATTCATCTACCGTAGAGCCACCATGCATCTACCATAGAGCTACCTTTCATCTAACATAGACCCACCATTCATATCTACCATAGAGCCACCATTCTCCTACCATAGAGCCACCATTCATCTACCATAGAGCCACCATTCATCTAACATAGAGCCACCATTCATCTACCATAGAGCCACCATTCATCTACCATAGAGCCACAATTCATCTACCATAGAGCCACCATTCATCCACCACTCATCTACCATTCATTCACCATAGAGCCACCATTCATATACCATAGAGCCACCATTCATCTACCATAGAGCCACCATTCATCTATCATAGAGCCACCTTTCATCTACCAAAGCGCTACCATTCATCTACCATAGAGCCACCATTCATCTACCATAGAGCCAACATTCATCTACCATAGAGCCACCATTCATCTACCATAGAGCCACCATTCATCAACCATAGAGCCACCATTCATCTACCATAGGGCTATCATTCATCTACCATTCATCCACCACTCATCTACCATTCAACTACCTTAGAGCCACCATTCATCTACCATAGAACCACCAATCATTTAACATAGAGCCACCATTCATCTACTATAGAGCCACCATTCATCTACCATAAGGCTACCATTCATCTACCATTCATCTACCATAGAGCCACCATTCATCTACCATAGAGCCACCATTCATCCACCACTCATCTACCATTCATCTACCATAGAGCCACCATTCATCTACCATAGAGCCACCATTCATCTACCATAGAGCCACCATTCATCTACCATAGAGCCGCCATTTATCTACCATAGAGCCACCATTCATCCACTACTCATCTACCATTCATCTACTATAGAGCCACCATTCATTTACCATAGAGCCACCATTCATCTACCATAGAGCCACCATTCATTTACCATAGAGCCACCATTCATCTACCATAGAGCCACCATTCATCTACCATAGAGCCACCATTCATCTACCATTGGGCTACCATTCATCTACCATTCATCCACCACTCATCTACCATTCATCCTACCATAGAGCCACCATTTATCTACCATAGAGCCACCATTCATCTACCATTGGGCTACCATTCATCTACCATTCATCCACCACTCATCTACCATTCATCTACCATAGAGCCACCATTCATCTACCATAGAGCCACCATTCATCTAACATAGAGCCACCATGAAGCTATCATTCATCTACCATTCATCCACCACTCATCTACCATTCATCTACCATAGAGCCACCATTCATCTACCATAGAGCCACCATTCATCTACCATAGAGCCACCATTCATCTACCATAGAGCCAACATTCATCTACCATAGAGCTGCCATTCATCTACCATTCATCCACCACTCATCTACCATAGAGCCACCATTCATCTACCATAAAGCCACCATTCATCTATCATAGGGCCACATTTCATCTACCATGAAACTACCATTCATCTACCATTCATCCACCACTCATCTACCATTCATCTACCATAGAGCCACCATTCATCTACCATAGAGCCACCATTCATCTACCATAGAGCCATCATACATATCTACCATAGAGCCACAATTCTCCTACCATAGAGCCACCATTCATCTACCATAGAGCCACCATTCATCTACCATAGAGCCGCCATTCATCTACCATAGGGCTACCATTCATCTACCATTCATCCACCACTCATCTACCATTCATCTACCTTAGAGCCACCATTCATCTACCATAGAGCAACCATTCATCTACCATAGAGCCACCATTCATCTACCATTGGGCTACCATTCATCTACCATTCATCCACCACTCATCTACCATTCATCTACCATAGAGCCATCATTCATCTACCATAGAGCCACCATTCATCTAACATAGAGCCACCATGAAGCTACCATTCATCTACCATTCATCCACCACTCATCTACCATTCATCTACCATAGAGCCACCATTCATCTACCATAGACCCACCATTCATCTACCATAGAGCCACCATTCATCTACCATAGAGCCAACATTCATCTACCATAGAGCCACCATTCATCTACCATAGAGCCACCATTCATCCACCACTCATCTACCATTCATCTACCATCGAGCCACCATTCATCTACCCTGGAGCCACCATTCATCTAACATAGAGCCACCATTCATCTACCATAGAGCCACCATTCATCTACCATAAAGCCACCATTCATCTACCATAGAGCCACCATTCATCTACCATAGAGCCACCATTCATCTACCATAGGGCTACCATTCATCTACCATTCATCTACCATTCATCCACTATCCACCATTCATCTACCATTCATCTACCATTCATCCACTATCCACCATTCATCTACCATAGAGCCACCATTCATCCACCACTCATCTACCATTCATCTACCATAGTGCCACCATTCATCTACCATAGAGACACCATTCATCTACCACTCATCTACCATTCATCTATTATAGAGCCACCATTCATCTACCATAGAGCCACCATTCATCTACCATAGAGCCATCATTCATCTACCATTCATCCACCACTCATCTACTATTCATCTACCCTAGAGCCACCATTCATCTAACATAGAGCCACCATTCATCTACCATAAAGCCACCATTCATCTACCATAGAGCCACCATTCATCTACCATAGAGCCACCATTCATCTACCATAGGGCTACCATTCATCTACCATTCATCTACCATTCATCCACTATCCACCATTCATCTACCATTCATCCACTATCCACCATTCATCTACCATAGAGCCACCATTCACCCACCACTCATCTACCATTCATCTACCACAGAGCCACCATTCATCTACCATAGAGCCACCATTCATCTACCATAGAGCCACCATTCATCTACCATAGAGCCACCATTCATCTACCATAGGGCTACCATTCATCTACCATTCATCCACCACTCATCTACCATTCATCTACCATAGAGCCACCATTCATCTACCATAGAGCCACCATTCATCTACCACTCATCTACCATTCATCTACCATAGAGCCACCATTCATCTACCATAGAGCCACCATTCATCTACCATAGAGCCATCATTCATCTACCATAGGGCTACCATTCATCTACCATTCATCCACCACTCATCTACTATTCATCTACCCTAGAGCCACCATTCATCTAACATAGAGCCACCATTCATCTACCATAGAGCCACCATTCATCTACCATAAAGCCACCATTCAACTACCATAGAGCCACCATTCATCTACCATAGAGCCACCATTCATCTACCATAGGGCTACCATTCATCTACCATTCATCTACCATTCATCCACTATCCACCATTCATCTACCATTCATCTACCATTCATCCACTATCCACCATTCATCTACCATAGAGCCACCATTCATCCACCACTCATCTACCATTCATCTACCATAGAGCCACCATTCATCTACCATAGTGCTACCATTCATCTACCTTAGAGCCACCATTCATCTACCATAGAGCCATCATTCATCTACCATAGGGCTACCATTCATCTACCATTCATCCACCACTCATCTACCATTCATCTACCATAGAGCCACCATTCATCTACCGTAGAGCCACCATGCATCTACCATAGAGCTACCTTTCATCTAACATAGACCCACCATTCATATCTACCATAGAGCCACCATTCTCCTACCATAGAGCCACCATTCATCTACCATAGAGCCACCATTCATCTAACATAGAGCCACCATTCATCTACCATAGAGCCACCATTCATCTACCATAGAGCCACAATTCATCTACCATAGAGCCACCATTCATCCACCACTCATCTACCATTCATTCACCATAGAGCCACCATTCATATACCATAGAGCCACCATTCATCTACCATAGAGCCACCATTCATCTATCATAGAGCCACCTTTCATCTACCAAAGCGCTACCATTCATCTACCATAGAGCCACCATTCATCTACCATAGAGCCAACATTCATCTACCATAGAGCCACCATTCATCTACCATAGAGCCACCATTCATCAACCATAGAGCCACCATTCATCTACCATAGGGCTATCATTTATCTACCATTCATCCACCACTCATCTACCATTCAACTACCTTAGAGCCACCATTCATCTACCATAGAACCACCAATCATTTAACATAGAGCCACCATTCATCTACTATAGAGCCACCATTCATCTACCATAAGGCTACCATTCATCTACCATTCATCTACCATAGAGCCACCATTCATCTACCATAGAGCCACCATTCATCCACCACTCATCTACCATTCATCTACCATAGAGCCACCATTCATCTACCATAGAGCCACCATTCATCTACCATAGAGCCACCATTCATCTACCATAGAGCCGCCATTTATCTACCATAGAGCCACCATTCATCCACTACTCATCTACCATTCATCTACTATAGAGCCACCATTCATTTACCATAGAGCCACCATTCATCTACCATAGAGCCACCATTCATTTACCATAGAGCCACCATTCATCTACCATAGAGCCACCATTCATCTACCATAGAGCCACCATTCATCTACCATTGGGCTACCATTCATCTACCATTCATCCACCACTCATCTACCATTCATCCTACCATAGAGCCACCATTCATCTACCATAGAGCCACCATTCATCTACCATTGGGCTACCATTCATCTACCATTCATCCACCACTCATCTACCATTCATCTACCATAGAGCCACCATTCATCTACCATAGAGCCACCATTCATCTAACATAGAGCCACCATGAAGCTATCATTCATCTACCATTCATCCACCACTCATCTACCATTCATCTACCATAGAGCCACCATTCATCTACCATAGAGCCACCATTCATCTACCATAGAGCCACCATTCATCTACCATAGAGCCAACATTCATCTACCATAGAGCTGCCATTCATCTACCATTCATCCACCACTCATCTACCATAGAGCCACCATTCATCTACCATAAAGCCACCATTCATCTATCATAGGGCCACATTTCATCTACCATGAAACTACCATTCATCTACCATTCATCCACCACTCATCTACCATTCATCTACCATAGAGCCACCATTCATCTACCATAGAGCCACCATTCATCTACCATAGAGCCATCATACATATCTACCATAGAGCCACAATTCTCCTACCATAGAGCCACCATTCATCTACCATAGAGCCACCATTCATCTACCATAGAGCCACCATTCATCTACCATAGAGCCACCATTCATCTACCATAGAGCCACCATTCATCTACCATAGAGCCATCATTCATCTACCATAGAGTCGCCATTCATCTTCCATAGAGTCGCCATTCATCTACCATAGAGCCGCCATTCATCTACCATAGAGCCACCATTCATCTACCATAGAGCCACCATTCATCTACCATAGAGCCACCATTCATCTACCATAAGGCTACCATAGGGCTACCATTCATCTACCATTCATCCACTATTCATCTACCACAGAGCCACCATTTATCTACCATAGAGCCACCATTCATCTACCATAGAGCCAACATTCATCTACCATAGAGCCACCATTCATCTACCATAGAGCCACCATTCATCAACCATAGAGCCACCATTCATCTACCATAGGGCTATCATTCACCTACCATTCATCCACCACTCATCTACCATTCAACTACCTTAGAGCCACCATTCATCTACCATAGAGCCACCAATCATTTACCATAGAGCCACCATTCATCTACTATAGAGCCACCATTCATCTACCATAAGGCTACCATTCATCTACCATTCATCAACCACTCATCTACCATTCATCTACCATAGAGCCACCATTCATCTACCATAGAGCCACCATTCATCTACCATAGAGCCACCATTCATCTACCATAGAGCCGCCATTCATCTACCATAGAACCACCATTCATCCACCACTCATCTACCATTCATCTACCATAGAGCCACCATTCATCTACCATAGAGCCACCATTCATCTACCATAGAGCCACCATTCATCAACCATAGAGCCACCATTCATCTACCATAGGGCTACCATTCATCTACCATTCATCCACCACTCATCTACCATTCATCTACCTTAGAGCCACCATTCATCTACCATAGAGCCACCATTCATCTACCATAGAGCCACCATTCATCTACTATAGAGCCACCATTCATCTACCATAAGGCTACCATTCATCTACCATTCATCAACCACTCATCTATCATTCATCTACCATAGAGCCACTATTCATCTACCATAGAGCCACCATTCATATACCATAGAGCCACCATTCATCTACCATAGAGCCACCATTCATATACCATAGAGCCACCATTCATCTACCATAGAGCCGCCAATCATCTACCATAGAGCCACCATTCATCTACTATAGAGCCACCATTCATCTACCATAAGGCTACCGTTCATCTACCATTCATCAACCACTCATCTACCATTCATCTACCATAGAGCCACCATTCATCTACCATAGAGCCACCATTCATCTACCACTCATCTACCATTCATCTACCATAGAGCCACCATTCATCTACCATAGAGCCACCATTCATCTACCATAGAGCCATCATTTATCTACCATAGGGCTACCATTCATCTACCATTCATCCACCACTCATCTACTATTCATCTACCCTAGAGCCACCATTCATCTAACATAGAGCCACCATTCATCTACCATAGAGCCACCATTCATCTACCATAAAGCCACTATTCATTTACCATAGAGCCACCATTCATCTACCATAGAGCCACCATTCATCTACCATAGGGCTACCATTCATCTACCATTCATCTACCATTCATCCACTATCCACCATTCATCTACCATTCATCTACAATTCATCCACTATCCACCATTCATCTACCATAGAGCCACCATTCATCCACCACTCATCTACCATTCATCTACCATAGAGCCACCATTCATCTACCATAGAGCCACCATTCATCTACCATAGAGCCACCATTCATCTACCATAGAGCCACCATTCATCTACCATAGGGCTACCATTCATCTACCATTCATCCACCACTCATCTACCATTCATATACCATAGAGCCACCATTCATCTACCATAGAGCCACCATTCATCTACCATAGAGCCACCATTCATCTACCATAGTGCTACCATTCATCTACCTTAGAGCCACCATTCATCTACCATAGAGCCATCATTCATCTACCATAGGGCTACCATTCATCTACCATTCATCCACCACTCATCTACCATTCATCTACCATAGAGCCTCCATTCATCTACCATAGAGCCACCATTCATCTACCATAGAGCCACAATTCATCTACCATAGAGCCACCATTCATCCACCACTCATCTACCATTCATCCACCATAGAGCCACCATTCATATACCATAGAGCCACCATTCATCTACCATAGAGCCACCATTCATCTATCATAGAGCCACCTTTCATCTACCAAAGCGCTAGCATTCATCTACCATAGAGCCACCATTCATCTACCATAGAGCCAACATTCATCTACCATAGAGCCACCATTCATCTACCATAGAGCCACCATTCATCAACCATAGAGCCACCATTCATCTACCATAGGGCTATCATTCATCTACCATTCATCCACCACTCATCTACCATTCAACTACCTTAGAGCCACCATTCATCTACCATAGAGCCACCAATCATTTACCATAGAGCCACCATTCATCTACTATAGAGCCACCATTCATCTACCATAAGGCTACCATTCATCTACCATTCATCAACCACTCATCTACCATTCATCTACCATAGAGCCACCATTCATCTACCATAGAGCCACCATTCATCTACCATAGAGCCACCATTCATCTACCATAGAGCCGCCGTTCATCTACCATAGGGCTACCATTCATCTACCATTCATCCACCACTCATCTACCATTCATCTACCTTAGAGCCACCATTCATCTACCATAGAGCAACCATTCATCTACCATAGAGCCACCATTCATCTACCATTGGGCTACCATTCATCTACCATTCATCCACCACTCATCTACCATTCATCTACCATAGAGCCATCATTCATCTACCATAGAGCCACCATTCATCTAACATAGAGCCACCATGAAGCTACCATTCATCTACCATTCATCCACCACTCATCTACCATTCATCTACCATAGAGCCACCATTCATCTACCATAGACCCACCATTCATCTACCATAGAGCCACCATTCATCTACCATAGAGCCAACATTCATCTACCATAGAGCTGCCATTCATCTACCATTCATCCACCACTCATCTACCATAGAGCCACCATTCATCTACCATAAAGCCACCATTCATCTATCATAGGGCCACATTTCATCTTCCATGAAACTACCATTCATCTACCATTCATCCACCACTCATCTACCATTCATCTACCATAGAGCCACCATTCATCTACCATAGAGCCACCATTCATCTACCATAGAGCCACCATACATATCTACCATAGAGCCACAATTCTCCTACCATAGAGCCACCATTCATCTACCATAGAGCCACCATTCATCTACCATAGAGCCACCATTCATCTACCATAGAGCCACCATTCATCTACCATAGAGCCACCATTCATCTACCATAGAGCCATCATTCATCTACCATAGAGTCGCCATTCATCTTCCATAGAGTCGCCATTCATCTACCATAGAGCCGCCATTCATCTACCATAGAGCCACCATTCATCTACCATAGAGCCACCATTCATCTACCATAGAGCCACCATTCATCTACCATAGGGCTACCATAGGGCTACCATTCATCTACCATTCATCCACTATTCATCTACCAAAGAGCCACCATTTATCTACCATAGAGCCACCATTCATCTACCATAGAGCCACCATTCATCCACCACTCATCTACCATTCATCTACCATCGAGCCACCATTCATCTACCCTAGAGCCACCATTCATCTAACATAGAGCCACCATTCATCTACCATAGAGCCACCATTCATCTACCATAGGGCTACCATTCATCTACCATTCATCTACCATTCATCCACTATCCACCATTCATCTACCATTCATCTACCATTCATCCACTATCCACCATTCATCTACCATAGAGCCACCATTCATCCACCACTCATCTACCATTCATCTACCATAGTGCCACCATTCATCTACCATAGAGACACCATTCATCTACCATAGAGCCACCATTCATCTAACATAGAGCCACCATGAAGCTACCATTCATCTACCATTCATCCACCACTCATCTACCATTCATCTACCATAGAGCCACCATTCATCTACCATAGAGCCACCATTCATCTACCATAGAGCCACCATTCATCTACCATAGAGCCAACATTCATCTACCATAGAGCTGCCATTCATCTACCATTCATCCACCACTCATCTACCATAGAGCCACCATTCATCTACCATAAAGGCAGCCGAACGCTCATTCTCTTATGCTGGACCATCCACCTGGAACACTCTCCCACAACACCTCCGCCTATGTAGTACAGAAGACACTTTCAAAAAGAAACTTAAAACCCAACTCTTTCCATCTTGAATCCATAATGTACATTTTGAGTAGCTAAATTTTCTTTTCGTTCATAATATCTTAATTACTGTTCCTTGTTTAATTGTTACGATTTGTATGTTTCTTTTCTGTTGTATAGCGCTCTGATCAGTTTCTCTGTAGTAGCGCTCAATAAGAATCAATTATTATTATTATTATTATTATAAAGCCACCATTCATCTATCATAGGGCCACATTTCATCTACCATGAAACTACCATTCATCTACCATTCATCCACCACTCATCTACCATTCATCTACCATAGAGCCACCATTCATCTACCATAGAGCCACCATTCATCTACCATAGAGCCACCATACATATCTACCATAGAGCCACAATTCTCCTACCATAGAGCCACCATTCATCTACCATAGAGCCACCATTCATCTACCATAGAGCCACCATTCATCTACCATAGAGCCACCATTCATCTACCATAGAGCCACCATTCATCTACCATAGAGCCATCATTCATCTACCATAGAGTCGCCATTCATCTTCCATAGAGTCGCCATTCATCTACCATAGAGCCGCCATTCATCTACCATAGAGCCACCATTCATCTACCATAGAGCCACCATTCATCTACCATAGAGCCACCATTCATCTACCATAGGGCTACCATAGGGCTACCATTCATCTAGCATTCATCCACTATTCATCTACCAAAGAGCCACCATTTATCTACCATAGAGCCACCATTCATCTACCATAGAGCCACCATTCATCCACCACTCATCTACCATTCATCTACCATCGAGCCACCATTCATCTACCCTAGAGCCACCATTCATCTAACATAGAGCCACCATTCATCTACCATAGAGCCACCATTCATCTACCATAAAGCCACCATTCATCTACCATAGAGCCACCATTCATCTACCATAGAGCCACCATTCATCTACCATAGGGCTACCATTAATCTACCATTCATCTACCATTCATCCACTATCCACCATTCATCTACCATTCATCTACCATTCATCCACTATTCCACCATTCATCTACCATAGAGCCACCATTCATCCACCACTCATCTACCATTCATCTACCATAGTGCCACCATTCATCTACCATAGAGACACCATTCATCTACCACTCATCTACCATTCATCTATTATAGAGCCACCATTCATCTACCATAGAGCCACCATTCATCTACCATAGAGCCATCATTCATCTACCATTCATCCACCACTCATCTACTATTCATCTACCCTAGAGCCACCATTCATCTAACATAGAGCCACCATTCATCTACCATAAAGCCACCATTCATCTACCATAGAGCCACCATTCATCTACCATAGAGCCACCATTCATCTACCATAGGGCTACCATTCATCTACCATTCATCTACCATTCATCCACTATCCACCATTCATCTACCATTCATCCACTCTCCACCATTCATCTACCATAGAGCCACCATTCATCCACCACTCATCTACCATTCATCTACCATAGAGCCACCATTCATCTACCATAGAGCCACCATTCATCTACCATAGAGCCACCATTCATCTACCATAGAGCCACCATTCATCTACCATAGGGCTACCATTCATCTACCATTCATCCACCACTCATCTACCATTCATCTACCATAGAGCCACCATTCATCTACCATAGAGCCACCATTCATCTACCACTCATCTACCATTCATCTACCATAGAGCCACCATTCATCTACCATAGAGCCACCATTCATCTACCATAGAGCCATCATTCATCTACCATAGGGCTACCATTCATCTACCATTCATCCACCACTCATCTACTATTCAACTACCCTAGAGCCACCATTCATCTAACATAGAGCCACCATTCATCTACCATAGAGCCACCATTCATCTACCATAAAGCCACCATTCATCTACCATAGAGCCACCATTCATCTACCATAGAGCCACCATTCATCTACCATAGGGCTACCATTCATCTACCATTCATCTACCATTCATCCACTATCCACCATTCATCTACCATTCATCTACCATTCATCCACTATCCACCATTCATCTACCATAGAGCCACCATTCATCCACCACTCATCTACCATTCATCTACCATAGAGCCACCATTCATCTACCATAGTGCTACCATTCATCTACCTTAGAGCCACCATTCATCTACCATAGAGCCATCATTCATCTACCATAGGGCTACCATTCATCTACCATTCATCCACCACTCATCTACCATTCATCTACCATAGAGCCACCATTCATCTACCGTAGAGCCACCATTCATCTACCATAGAGCTACCTTTCATCTAACATAGACCCACCATTCATATCTACCATAGAGCCACCATTCTCCTACCATAGAGCCACCATTCATCTACCATAGAGCCACCATTCATCTACCATAGAGCCACCATTCATCTACCATAGAGCCACCATTCATCTACCATAGAACCATCACTCATCTCCTATAGGGCTACCATTCCTCTCCCATACAGCCACCATAGGGCTACCATTCATCCACCATTCATCTACCATTCATCCACCACTCATCTACCATTCATCTACCATAGAGCCACCATTCATCTACCGTAGAGCCACCATTCATCTACCATAGAGCTACCTTTCAACTAACATAGACCCACCATTCATATCTACCATAGAGCCACCATTCTCCTACCATAGAGCCACCATTCATCTACCATAGAGCCACCATTCATCTACCATAGAGCCACCATTCATCTACCATAGAGCCACCATTCATCTACCATAGAGCCAACATTCATCTACCATAGAGCTGCCATTCATCTACCATTCATCCACCACTCATCTACCATAGAGCCACCATTCATCTACCATAAAGCCACCATTCATCTATCATAGGGCCACATTTCATCTACCATGAAACTACCATTCATCTACCATTCATCCACCACTCATCTACCATTCATCTACCATAGAGCCACCATTCATCTACCATAGAGCCACCATTCATCTACCATAGAGCCACCATACATATCTACCATAGAGCCACAATTCTCCTACCATAGAGCCACCATTCATCTACCATAGAGCCACCATTCATCTACCATAGAGCCACCATTCATCTACCATAGAGCCACCTTTCATCTACCATAGAGCCACCATTCATCTACCATAGAGCCATCATTCATCTACCATAGAGTCGCCATTCATCTTCCATAGAGTCGCCATTCATCTACCATAGAGCCGCCATTCATCTACCATAGAGCCACCATTCATCTACCATAGAGCCACCATTCATCTACCATAGAGCCACCATTCATCTACCATAGGGCTACCATAGGGCTACCATTCATCTACCATTCATCCACTATTCATCTACCAAAGAGCCACCATTTATCTACCATAGAGCCACCATTCATCTACCATAGAGCCACCATTCATCCACCACTCATCTACCATTCATCTACCATCGAGCCACCATTCATCTACCCTGGAGCCACCATTCATCTAACATAGAGCCACCATTCATCTACCATAGAGCCACCATTCATCTACCATAAAGCCACCATTCATCTACCATAGAGCCACCATTCATCTACCATAGAGCCACCATTCATCTACCATAGGGCTACCATTCATCTACCATTCATCTACCATTCATCCACTATCCACCATTCATCTACCATTCATCTACCATTCATCCACTATCCACCATTCATCTACCATAGAGCCACCATTCATCCACCACTCATCTACCATTCATCTACCATAGTGCCACCATTCATCTACCATAGAGACACCATTCATCTACCACTCATCTACCATTCATCTATTATAGAGCCACCATTCATCTACCATAGAGCCACCATTCATCTACCATAGAGCCATCATTCATCTACCATTCATCCACCACTCATCTACTATTCATCTACCCTAGAGCCACCATTCATCTAACATAGAGCCACCATTCATCTACCATAAAGCCACCATTCATCTACCATAGAGCCACCATTCATCTACCATAGAGCCACCATTCATCTACCATAGGGCTACCATTCATCTACCATTCATCTACCATTCATCCACTATCCACCATTCATCTACCATTCATCCACTATCCACCATTCATCTACCATAGAGCCACCATTCACCCACCTCTCATCTACCATTCATCTACCATAGAGCCACCATTCATCTACCATAGAGCCACCATTCATCTACCATAGAGCCACCATTCATCTACCATAGAGCCACCATTCATCTACCATAGGGCTACCATTCATCTACCATTCATCCACCACTCATCTACCATTCATCTACCATAGAGCCACCATTCATCTACCATAGAGCCACCATTCATCTACCACTCATCTACCATTCATCTACCATAGAGCCACCATTCATCTACCATAGAGCCACCATTCATCTACCATAGAGCCACCATTCATCTACCATAGAGCCACCATTCATCTACCATAGGGCTACCATTCATCTACCATTCATCCACCACTCATCTACCATTCATCTACCATAGAGCCACCATTCATCTACCATAGAGCCACCATTCATCTACCACTCATCTACCATAGAGCCACCATTCATCTACCATAGAGCCACCATTCATCTACCATAGAGCCATCATTCATCTACCATAGGGCTACCATTCATCTACCATTCATCCACCACTCATCTACTATTCATCTACCCTAGAGCCACCATTCATCTAACATAGAGCCACCATTCATCTACCATAGAGCCACCATTCATCTACCATAAAGCCACCATTCATCTACCATAGAGCCACCATTCATCTACCATAGAGCCACCATTCATCTACCATAGGGCTACCATTCATCTACCATTCATCTACCATTCATCCACTATCCACCATTCATCTACCATTCATCTACCATTCATCCACTATCCACCATTCATCTACCATAGAGCCACCATTCATCCACCACTCATCTACCATTCATCTACCATAGAGCCACCATTCATCTACCATAGTGCTACCATTCATCTACCTTAGAGCCACCATTCATCTACCATAGAGCCATCATTCATCTACCATAGGGCTACCATTCATCTACCATTCATCCACCACTCATCTACCATTCATCTACCATAGAGCCACCATTCATCTACCGTAGAGCCACCATTCATCTACCATAGAGCTACCTTTCATCTAACATAGACCCACCATTCATATCTACCATAGAGCCACCATTCTCCTACCATAGAGCCACCATTCATCTACCATAGAGCCACCATTCATCTAACATAGAGCCACCATTCATCTACCATAGAGCCACCATTCATCTACAATAGAGCCACAATTCATCTACCATAGAGCCACCATTCATCCACCACTCATCTACCATTCATCCACCATAGAGCCACCATTCATATACCATAGAGCCACCATTCATCTACCATAGAGCCACCATTCATCTATCATAGAGCCACCTTTCATCTACCAAAGCGCTACCATTCATCTACCATAGAGCCACCATTCATCTACCATAGAGCCAACATTCATCTACCATAGAGCCACCATTCATCTACCATAGAGCCACCATTCATCAACCATAGAGCCACCATTCATCTACCATAGGGCTATCATTCATCTACCATTCATCCACCACTCATCTACCATTCAACTACCTTAGAGCCACCATTCATCTACCATAGAGCCACCAATCATTTACCATAGAGCCACCATTCATCTACTATAGAGCCACCATTCATCTACCATAAGGCTACCATTCATCTACCATTCATCTACCATAGAGCCACCATTCATCTACCATAGAGCCACCATTCATCCACCACTCATCTACCATTCATCTACCATAGAGCCACCATTCATTTACCATAGAGCCACCATTCATCTACCATAGAGCCACCATTCATCTACCATAGAGCCGCCATTTATCTACCATAGAGCCACCATTCATCTACCATTGGGCTACCATTCATCTACCATTCATCCACCACTCATCTACCATTCATTTACCATAGAGCCACCATTCATCTTACATAGAGCCACCATTCATTTACCATAGAGCCACCATTCATCTACCATAGAGCCACCATTCATCTACCATAGAGCCACCATTCATCTACCATTGGGCTACCATTCATCTACCATTCATCCACCACTCATCTACCATTCATCCTACCATAGAGCCACCATTCATCTACCATAGAGCCACCATTCATCTACCATTGGGCTACCATTCATCTACCATTCATCCACCACTCATCTACCATTCATCTACCATAGAGCCACCATTCATGTAACATAGAGCCACCATGAAGCTACCATTCATCTACCATTCATCCACCACTCATCTACCATTCATCTACCATAGAGCCACCATTCATCTACCATAGAACCACCATTCATCTACCATAGAACCACTATTCATCCACCACTCATCTACCATTCATCTACCATAGAGCCACCATTCATCTACCATAGAGCCACCATTCATCTACCATAGAGCCACCATTCATCTACCATAGAGCCGCCATTTATCTACCATAGAGCCACCATTCATCCACTACTCATCTACCATTCATCTACTATAGAGCCACCATTCATTTACCATAGAGCCACCATTCATCTACCATAGAGCCACCATTCATTTACCAAAGAGCCACCATTCATCTACCATAGAGCCACCATTCATCTACCATAGAGCCACCATTCATCTACCATTGGGCTACCATTCATCTACCATTCATCCACCACTCATCTACCATTCATCCTACCATAGAGCCACCATTCATCTACCATAGAGCCACCATTCATCTACCATTGGGCTACCATTCATCTACCATTCATCCACCACTCATCTACCATTCATCTACCATAGAGCCACCATTCATCTACCATAGAGCCACCATTCATCTAACATAGAGCCACCATGAAGCTACCATTCATCTACCATTCATCCACCACTCATCTACCATTCATCTACCATAGAGCCACCATTCATCTACCATAGAGCCACCATTCATCTACCATAGAGCCACCATTCATCTACCATAGAGCCAACATTCATCTACCATAGAGCTGCCATTCATCTACCATTCATCCACCACTCATCTACCATAGAGCCACCATTCATCTACCATAAAGCCACCATTCATCTATCATAGGGCCACATTTCATCTACCATGAAACTACCATTCATCTACCATTCATCCACCACTCATCTACCATTCATCTACCATAGAGCCACCATTCATCTACCATAGAGCCACCATTCATCTATCATAGAGCCACCATACATATCTACAATAGAGCCACAATTCTCCTACCATAGAGCCACCATTCATCTACCATAGAGCCACCATTCATCTACCATAGAGCCACCATTCATCTACCATAGAGCCACCATTCATCTACCATAGAGCCACCATTCATCTACCATAGAGCCATCATTCATCTACCATAGAGTCGCCATTCATCTTCCATAGAGTCGCCATTCATCTACCATAGAGCCGCCATTCATCTACCATAGAGCCACCATTCATCTACCATAGAGCCACCATTCATCTACCATAGAGCCACCATTCATCTACCATAGGGCTACCATAGGGCTACCATTCATCTACCATTCATCCACTATTCATCTACCAAAGAGCCACCATTTCTCTACCATAGAGCCACCATTCATCTACCATAGAGCCACCATTCATCCACCACTCATCTACCATTCATCTACCATCGAGCCACCATTCATCTACCCTAGAGCCACCATTCATCTAACATAGAGCCACCATTCATCTACCATAGAGCCACCATTCTCCTACCATAGAGCCACCATTCATCTACCATAGAGCCACCATTCATCTACCATAGAGCCACCATTCATCTACCATAGAGCCACCATTCATCTACCATAGAGCCAACATTCATCTACCATAGAGCTGCCATTCATCTACCATTCATCCACCACTCATCTACCATAGAGCCACCATTCATCTACCATAAAGCCACCATTCATCTATCATAGGGCCACATTTCATCTACCATGAAACTACCATTCATCTACCATTCATCCACCACTCATCTACCATTCATCTACCATAGAGCCACCATTCATCTACCATAGAGCCACCATACATATCTACCATAGAGCCACAATTCTCCTACCATAGAGCCACCATTCATCTACCATAGAGCCACCATTCATCTACCATAGAGCCACCATTCATCTACCATAGAGCCACCATTCATCTACCATAGAGCCACCATTCATCTACCATAGAGCCATCATTCATCTACCATAGAGTCGCCATTCATCTTCCATAGAGTCGCCATTCATCTACCATAGAGCCGCCATTCATCTACCATAGAGCCACCATTCATCTACCATAGAGCCACCATTCATCTACCATAGAGCCACCATTCATCTACCATAGGGCTACCATAGGGCTACCATTCATCTACCATTCATCCACTATTCATCTACCAAAGAGCCACCATTTATCTACCATAGAGCCACCATTCATCTACCATAGAGCCACCATTCATCCACCACTCATCTACCATTCATCTACCATCGAGCCACCATTCACCTACCCTGGAGCCACCATTCATCTAACATAGAGCCACCATTCATCTACCATAGAGCCACCATTCATCTACCATAAAGCCACCATTCATCTACCATAGAGCCACCATTCATCTACCATAGAGCCACCATTCATCTACCATAGGGCTACCATTCATCTACCATTCATCTACCATTCATCCACTATCCACCATTCATCTACCATTCATCTACCATTCATCCACTATCCACCATTCATCTACCATAGAGCCACCATTCATCCACCACTCATCTACCATTCATCTACCATAGTGCCACCATTCATCTACCATAGAGACACCATTCATCTACCACTCATCTACCATTCATCTATTATAGAGCCACCATTCATCTACCATAGAGCCACCATTCATCTACCATAGAGCCATCATTCATCTACCATTCATCCACCACTCATCTACTATTCATCTACCCTAGAGCCACCATTCATCTAACATAGAGCCACCATTCATCTACCATAAAGCCACCATTCATCTACCATAGAGCCACCATTCATCTACCATAGAGCCACCATTCATCTACCATAGGGCTACCATTCATCTACCATTCATCTACCATTCATCCACTATCCACCATTCATCTACCATTCATCAACTATCCACCATTCATCTACCATAGAGCCACCATTCACCCACCACTCATCTACCATTCATCTACCATAGAGCCACCATTCATCTACCATAGAGCCACCATTCATCTACCATAGAGCCACCATTCATCTACCATAGAGCCACCATTCATCTACCATAGGGCTACCATTCATCTACCATTCATCCACCACTCATCTACCATTCATCTACCATAGAGCCACCATTCATCTACCATAGAGCCACCATTCATCTACCACTCATCTACCATTCATCTACCATAGAGCCACCATTCATCTACCATAGAGCCACCATTCATCTACCATAGAGCCATCATTCATCTACCATAGGGCTACCATTCATCTACCATTCATCCACCACTCATCTACTATTCATCTACCCTAGAGCCACCATTCATCTAACATAGAGCCACCATTCATCTACCATAGAGCCACCATTCATCTACCATAAAGCCACCATTCATCTACCATAGAGCCACCATTCATCTACCATAGAGCCACCATTCATCTACCATAGGGCTACCATTCATCTACCATTCATCTACCATTCATCCACTATCCACCATTTATCTACCATTCATCTACCATTCATCCACTATCCACCATTCATCTACCATAGAGCCACCATTCATCCACCACTCATCTACCATTCATCTACCATAGAGCCACCATTCATCTACCATAGTGCTACCATTCATCTACCTTAGAGCCACCATTCATCTACCATAGAGCCACCATTCATCTACCATAGAGCCATCATTCATCTACCATAGGGCTACCATTCATCTACCATTCATCCACCACTCATCTACTATTCATCTACCCTAGAGCCACCATTCATCTAACATAGAGCCACCATTCATCTACCATAGAGCCACCATTCATCTACCATAAAGCCACCATTCATCTACCATAGAGCCACCATTCATCTACCATAGAGCCACCATTCATCTACCATAGGGCTACCATTCATCTACCATTCATCTACCATTCATCCACTATCCACCATTCATCTACCATTCATCTACCATTCATCCACTATCCACCATTCATCTACCATAGAGCCACCATTCATCCACCACTCATCTACCATTCATCTACCATAGAGCCACCATTCATCTACCATAGTGCTACCATTCATCTACCTTAGAGCCACCATTCATCTACCATAGAGCCATCATTCATCTACCATAGGGCTACCATTCATC
Organism: Strongylocentrotus droebachiensis; assembly: GCA_035222895.1. Lineage (NCBI taxonomy): Eukaryota > Metazoa > Echinodermata > Echinoidea > Camarodonta > Strongylocentrotidae > Strongylocentrotus > Strongylocentrotus droebachiensis. The sequence continues at coordinate 170,624 of JAVYIG010001191.1, forward strand.
TACCATTCATCCACCACTCATCTACCATTCATCTACCATAGAGCCACCATTCATCTACCGTAGAGCCACCATTCATCTACCATAGAGCTACCTTTCATCTAACATAGACCCACCATTCATATCTACCATAGAGCCACCATTCTCCTACCATAGAGCCACCATTCATCTACCATAGAGCCACCATTCATCTAACATAGAGCCACCATTCATCTACCATAGAGCCACCATTCATCTACAATAGAGCCACAATTCATCTACCATAGAGCCACCATTCATCCACCACTCATCTACCATTCATCCACCATAGAGCCACCATTCATATACCATAGAGCCACCATTCATCTACCATAGAGCCACCATTCATCTATCATAGAGCCACCTTTCATCTACCAAAGCGCTACCATTCATCTACCATAGAGCCACCATTCATCTACCATAGAGCCAACATTCATCTACCATAGAGCCACCATTCATCTACCATAGAGCCACCATTCATCAACCATAGAGCCACCATTCATCTACCATAGGGCTATCATTCATCTACCATTCATCCACCACTCATCTACCATTCAACTACCTTAGAGCCACCATTCATCTACCATAGAGCCACCAATCATTTACCATAGAGCCACCATTCATCTACTATAGAGCCACCATTCATCTACCATAAGGCTACCATTCATCTACCATTCATCTACCATAGAGCCACCATTCATCTACCATAGAGCCACCATTCATCCACCACTCATCTACCATTCATCTACCATAGAGCCACCATTCATCTACCATAGAGCCACCATTCATCTACCATAGAGCCACCATTCATCTACCATAGAGCCGCCATTTATCTACCATAGAGCCACCATTCATCTACCATTGGGCTACCATTCATCTACCATTCATCCACCACTCATCTACCATTCATTTACCATAGAGCCACCATTCATCTTACATAGAGCCACCATTCATTTACCATAGAGCCACCATTCATCTACCATAGAGCCACCATTCATCTACCATAGAGCCACCATTCATCTACCATTGGGCTACCATTCATCTACCATTCATCCACCACTCATCTACCATTCATCCTACCATAGAGCCACCATTCATCTACCATAGAGCCACCATTCATCTACCATTGGGCTACCATTCATCTACCATTCATCCACCACTCATCTACCATTCATCTACCATAGAGCCACCATTCATGTAACATAGAGCCACCATGAAGCTACCATTCATCTACCATTCATCCACCACTCATCTACCATTCATCTACCATAGAGCCACCATTCATCTACCATAGAACCACCATTCATCTACCATAGAACCACTATTCATCCACCACTCATCTACCATTCATCTACCATAGAGCCACCATTCATCTACCATAGAGCCACCATTCATCTACCATAGAGCCACCATTCATCTACCATAGAGCCGCCATTTATCTACCATAGAGCCACCATTCATCCACTACTCATCTACCATTCATCTACTATAGAGCCACCATTCATTTACCATAGAGCCACCATTCATCTACCATAGAGCCACCATTCATTTACCAAAGAGCCACCATTCATCTACCATAGAGCCACCATTCATCTACCATAGAGCCACCATTCATCTACCATTGGGCTACCATTCATCTACCATTCATCCACCACTCATCTACCATTCATCCTACCATAGAGCCACCATTCATCTACCATAGAGCCACCATTCATCTACCATTGGGCTACCATTCATCTACCATTCATCCACCACTCATCTACCATTCATCTACCATAGAGCCACCATTCATCTACCATAGAGCCACCATTCATCTAACATAGAGCCACCATGAAGCTACCATTCATCTACCATTCATCCACCACTCATCTACCATTCATCTACCATAGAGCCACCATTCATCTACCATAGAGCCACCATTCATCTACCATAGAGCCACCATTCATCTACCATAGAGCCAACATTCATCTACCATAGAGCTGCCATTCATCTACCATTCATCCACCACTCATCTACCATAGAGCCACCATTCATCTACCATAAAGCCACCATTCATCTATCATAGGGCCACATTTCATCTACCATGAAACTACCATTCATCTACCATTCATCCACCACTCATCTACCATTCATCTACCATAGAGCCACCATTCATCTACCATAGAGCCACCATTCATCTATCATAGAGCCACCATACATATCTACAATAGAGCCACAATTCTCCTACCATACAGCCACCATTCATCTACCATAGAGCCACCATTCATCTACCATAGAGCCACCATTCATCTACCATAGAGCCACCATTCATCTACCATAGAGCCACCATTCATCTACCATAGAGCCATCATTCATCTACCATAGAGTCGCCATTCATCTTCCATAGAGTCGCCATTCATCTACCATAGAGCCGCCATTCATCTACCATAGAGCCACCATTCATCTACCATAGAGCCACCATTCATCTACCATAGAGCCACCATTCATCTACCATAGGGCTACCATAGGGCTACCATTCATCTACCATTCATCCACTATTCATCTACCAAAGAGCCACCATTTCTCTACCATAGAGCCACCATTCATCTACCATAGAGCCACCATTCATCCACCACTCATCTACCATTCATCTACCATCGAGCCACCATTCATCTACCCTAGAGCCACCATTCATCTAACATAGAGCCACCATTCATCTACCATAGAGCCACCATTCTCCTACCATAGAGCCACCATTCATCTACCATAGAGCCACCATTCATCTACCATAGAGCCACCATTCATCTACCATAGAGCCACCATTCATCTACCATAGAGCCAACATTCATCTACCATAGAGCTGCCATTCATCTACCATTCATCCACCACTCATCTACCATAGAGCCACCATTCATCTACCATAAAGCCACCATTCATCTATCATAGGGCCACATTTCATCTACCATGAAACTACCATTCATCTACCATTCATCCACCACTCATCTACCATTCATCTACCATAGAGCCACCATTCATCTACCATAGAGCCACCATACATATCTACCATAGAGCCACAATTCTCCTACCATAGAGCCACCATTCATCTACCATAGAGCCACCATTCATCTACCATAGAGCCACCATTCATCTACCATAGAGCCACCATTCATCTACCATAGAGCCACCATTCATCTACCATAGAGCCATCATTCATCTACCATAGAGTCGCCATTCATCTTCCATAGAGTCGCCATTCATCTACCATAGAGCCGCCATTCATCTACCATAGAGCCACCATTCATCTACCATAGAGCCACCATTCATCTACCATAGAGCCACCATTCATCTACCATAGGGCTACCATAGGGCTACCATTCATCTACCATTCATCCACTATTCATCTACCAAAGAGCCACCATTTATCTACCATAGAGCCACCATTCATCTACCATAGAGCCACCATTCATCCACCACTCATCTACCATTCATCTACCATCGAGCCACCATTCACCTACCCTGGAGCCACCATTCATCTAACATAGAGCCACCATTCATCTACCATAGAGCCACCATTCATCTACCATAAAGCCACCATTCATCTACCATAGAGCCACCATTCATCTACCATAGAGCCACCATTCATCTACCATAGGGCTACCATTCATCTACCATTCATCTACCATTCATCCACTATCCACCATTCATCTACCATTCATCTACCATTCATCCACTATCCACCATTCATCTACCATAGAGCCACCATTCATCCACCACTCATCTACCATTCATCTACCATAGTGCCACCATTCATCTACCATAGAGACACCATTCATCTACCACTCATCTACCATTCATCTATTATAGAGCCACCATTCATCTACCATAGAGCCACCATTCATCTACCATAGAGCCATCATTCATCTACCATTCATCCACCACTCATCTACTATTCATCTACCCTAGAGCCACCATTCATCTAACATAGAGCCACCATTCATCTACCATAAAGCCACCATTCATCTACCATAGAGCCACCATTCATCTACCATAGAGCCACCATTCATCTACCATAGGGCTACCATTCATCTACCATTCATCTACCATTCATCCACTATCCACCATTCATCTACCATTCATCAACTATCCACCATTCATCTACCATAGAGCCACCATTCACCCACCACTCATCTACCATTCATCTACCATAGAGCCACCATTCATCTACCATAGAGCCACCATTCATCTACCATAGAGCCACCATTCATCTACCATAGAGCCACCATTCATCTACCATAGGGCTACCATTCATCTACCATTCATCCACCACTCATCTACCATTCATCTACCATAGAGCCACCATTCATCTACCATAGAGCCACCATTCATCTACCACTCATCTACCATTCATCTACCATAGAGCCACCATTCATCTACCATAGAGCCACCATTCATCTACCATAGAGCCATCATTCATCTACCATAGGGCTACCATTCATCTACCATTCATCCACCACTCATCTACTATTCATCTACCCTAGAGCCACCATTCATCTAACATAGAGCCACCATTCATCTACCATAGAGCCACCATTCATCTACCATAAAGCCACCATTCATCTACCATAGAGCCACCATTCATCTACCATAGAGCCACCATTCATCTACCATAGGGCTACCATTCATCTACCATTCATCTACCATTCATCCACTATCCACCATTTATCTACCATTCATCTACCATTCATCCACTATCCACCATTCATCTACCATAGAGCCACCATTCATCCACCACTCATCTACCATTCATCTACCATAGAGCCACCATTCATCTACCATAGTGCTACCATTCATCTACCTTAGAGCCACCATTCATCTACCATAGAGCCATCATTCATCTACCATAGGGCTACCATTCATCTACCATTCATCCACCACTCATCTACCATTCATCTACCATAGAGCCACCATTCATCTACCGTAGAGCCACCATTCATCTACCATAGAGCTACCTTTCATCTAACATAGACCCACCATTCATATCTACCATAGAGCCACCATTCTCCTACCATAGAGCCACCATTCATCTACCATAGAGCCACCATTCATCTAACATAGAGCCACCATTCATCTACCATAGAGCCACCATTCATCTACAATAGAGCCACAATTCATCTACCATAGAGCCACCATTCATCCACCACTCATCTACCATTCATCCACCATAGAGCCACCATTCATATACCATAGAGCCACCATTCATCTACCATTGAGCCACCATTCATCTATCATAGAGCCACCTTTCATCTACCAAAGCGCTACCATTCATCTACCATAGAGCCACCATTCATCTACCATAGAGCCAACATTCATCTACCATAGAGCCACCATTCATCTACCATAGAGCCACCATTCATCAACCATAGAGCCACCATTCATCTACCATAGGGCTATCATTCATCTACCATTCATCCACCACTCATCTACCATTCAACTACCTTAGAGCCACCATTCATCTACCATAGAGCCACCAATCATTTACCATAGAGCCACCATTCATCTACTATAGAGCCACCATTCATCTACCATAAGGCTACCATTCATCTACCATTCATCTACCATAGAGCCACCATTCATCTACCATAGAGCCACCATTCATCCACCACTCATCTACCATTCATCTACCATAGAGCCACCATTCATCTACCATAGAGCCACCATTCATCTACCATAGAGCCACCATTCATCTACCATAGAGCCGCCATTTATCTACCATAGAGCTACCATTCATCTACCATTGGGCTACCATTCATCTACCATTCATCCACCACTCATCTACCATTCATTTACCATAGAGCCACCATTCATTTACCATAGAGCCACCATTCATCTACCATAGAGCCACCATTCATCTACCATAGAGCCACCATTCATCTACCATTGGGCTACCATTCATCTACCATTCATCCACCACTCATCTACCATTCATCCTACCATAGAGCCACCATTCATCTACCATAGAGCCACCATTCATCTACCATTGGGCTACCATTCATCTACCATTCATCCACCACTCATCTACCATAGAGCCACCATTCATCTAACATAGAGCCACCATGAAGCTACCATTCATCTACCATTCATCCACCACTCATCTACCATTCATCTACCATAGAGCCACCATTCATCTACCATAGAACCACCATTCATCTACCATAGAACCACCATTCATCCACCACTCATCTACCATTCATCTACCATAGAGCCACCATTCATCTACCATAGAGCCACCATTCATCTACCATAGAGCCACCATTCATCTACCATAGAGCCGCCATTTATCTACCATAGAGCCACCATTCATCCACTACTCATCTACCATTCATCTACCATAGAGCCACCATTCATCTACCGTAGAGCCACCATTCATCTACCATAGAGCTACCTTTCAACTAACATAGACCCACCATTCATATCTACCATAGAGCCACCATTCTCCTACCATAGAGCCACCATTCATCTACCCTGGAGCCACCATTCATCTAACATAGAGCCACCATTCATCTACCATAGAGCCACCATTCATCTACCATAAAGCCACCATTCATCTACCATAGAGCCACCATTCATCTACCATAGAGCCACCATTCATCTACCATAGGGCTACCATTCATCTACCATTCATCTACCATTCATCCACTATCCACCATTCATCTACCATTCATCTACCATTCATCCACTATCCACCATTCATCTACCATAGAGCCACCATTCATCCACCACTCATCTACCATTCATCTACCATAGTGCCACCATTCATCTACCATAGAGACACCATTCATCTACCACTCATCTACCATTCATCTATTATAGAGCCACCATTCATCTACCATAGAGCCACCATTCATCTACCATAGAGCCATCATTCATCTACCATTCATCCACCACTCATCTACTATTCATCTACCCTAGAGCCACCATTCATCTAACATAGAGCCACCATTCATCTACCATAAAGCCACCATTCATCTACCATAGAGCCACCATTCATCTACCATAGAGCCACCATTCATCTACCATAGGGCTACCATTCATCTACCATTCATCTACCATTCATCCACTATCCACCATTCATCTACCATTCATCAACTATCCACCATTCATCTACCATAGAGCCACCATTCACCCACCACTCATCTACCATTCATCTACCATAGAGCCACCATTCATCTACCATAGAGCCACCATTCATCTACCATAGAGCCACCATTCATCTACCATAGAGCCACCATTCATCTACCATAGGGCTACCATTCATCTACCATTCATCCACCACTCATCTACCATTCATCTACCATAGAGCCACCATTCATCTACCATAGAGCCACCATTCATCTACCACTCATCTACCATTCATCTACCATAGAGCCACCATTCATCTACCATAGAGCCACCATTCATCTACCATAGAGCCATCATTCATCTACCATAGGGCTACCATTCATCTACCATTCATCCACCACTCATCTACTATTCATCTACCCTAGAGCCACCATTCATCTAACATAGAGCCACCATTCATCTACCATAGAGCCACCATTCATCTACCATAAAGCCACCATTCATCTACCATAGAGCCACCATTCATCTACCATAGAGCCACCATTCATCTACCATAGGGCTACCATTCATCTACCATTCATCTACCATTCATCCACTATCCACCATTTATCTACCATTCATCTACCATTCATCCACTATCCACCATTCATCTACCATAGAGCCACCATTCATCCACCACTCATCTACCATTCATCTACCATAGAGCCACCATTCATCTACCATAGTGCTACCATTCATCTACCTTAGAGCCACCATTCATCTACCATAGAGCCATCATTCATCTACCATAGGGCTACCATTCATCTACCATTCATCCACCACTCATCTACCATTCATCTACCATAGAGCCACCATTCATCTACCGTAGAGCCACCATTCATCTACCATAGAGCTACCTTTCATCTAACATAGACCCACCATTCATATCTACCATAGAGCCACCATTCTCCTACCATAGAGCCACCATTCATCTACCATAGAGCCACCATTCATCTAACATAGAGCCACCATTCATCTACCATAGAGCCACCATTCATCTACAATAGAGCCACAATTCATCTACCATAGAGCCACCATTCATCCACCACTCATCTACCATTCATCCACCATAGAGCCACCATTCATATACCATAGAGCCACCATTCATCTACCATTGAGCCACCATTCATCTATCATAGAGCCACCTTTCATCTACCAAAGCGCTACCATTCATCTACCATAGAGCCACCATTCATCTACCATAGAGCCAACATTCATCTACCATAGAGCCACCATTCATCTACCATAGAGCCACCATTCATCAACCATAGAGCCACCATTCATCTACCATAGGGCTATCATTCATCTACCATTCATCCACCACTCATCTACCATTCAACTACCTTAGAGCCACCATTCATCTACCATAGAGCCACCAATCATTTACCATAGAGCCACCATTCATCTACTATAGAGCCACCATTCATCTACCATAAGGCTACCATTCATCTACCATTCATCTACCATAGAGCCACCATTCATCTACCATAGAGCCACCATTCATCCACCACTCATCTACCATTCATCTACCATAGAGCCACCATTCATCTACCATAGAGCCACCATTCATCTACCATAGAGCCACCATTCATCTACCATAGAGCCGCCATTTATCTACCATAGAGCTACCATTCATCTACCATTGGGCTACCATTCATCTACCATTCATCCACCACTCATCTACCATTCATTTACCATAGAGCCACCATTCATTTACCATAGAGCCACCATTCATCTACCATAGAGCCACCATTCATCTACCATAGAGCCACCATTCATCTACCATTGGGCTACCATTCATCTACCATTCATCCACCACTCATCTACCATTCATCCTACCATAGAGCCACCATTCATCTACCATAGAGCCACCATTCATCTACCATTGGGCTACCATTCATCTACCATTCATCCACCACTCATCTACCATAGAGCCACCATTCATCTAACATAGAGCCACCATGAAGCTACCATTCATCTACCATTCATCCACCACTCATCTACCATTCATCTACCATAGAGCCACCATTCATCTACCATAGAACCACCATTCATCTACCATAGAACCACCATTCATCCACCACTCATCTACCATTCATCTACCATAGAGCCACCATTCATCTACCATAGAGCCGCCAATCATCTACCATAGAGCCACCATTCATCTACTATAGAGCCACCATTCATCTACCATAAGGCTACCGTTCATCTACCATTCATCAACCACTCATCTACCATTCATCTACCATAGAGCCACCATTCATCTACCATAGAGCCACCATTCATCTACCACTCATCTACCATTCATCTACCATAGAGCCACCATTCATCTACCATAGAGCCACCATTCATCTACCATAGAGCCATCATTTATCTACCATAGGGCTACCATTCATCTACCATTCATCCACCACTCATCTACTATTCATCTACCCTAGAGCCACCATTCATCTAACATAGAGCCACCATTCATCTACCATAGAGCCACCATTCATCTACCATAAAGCCACTATTCATTTACCATAGAGCCACCATTCATCTACCATAGAGCCACCATTCATCTACCATAGGGCTACCATTCATCTACCATTCATCTACCATTCATCCACTATCCACCATTCATCTACCATTCATCTACAATTCATCCACTATCCACCATTCATCTACCATAGAGCCACCATTCATCCACCACTCATCTACCATTCATCTACCATAGAGCCACCATTCATCTACCATAGAGCCACCATTCATCTACCATAGAGCCACCATTCATCTACCATAGAGCCACCATTCATCTACCATAGGGCTACCATTCATCTACCATTCATCCACCACTCATCTACCATTCATATACCATAGAGCCACCATTCATCTACCATAGAGCCACCATTCATCTACCATAGAGCCACCATTCATCTACCATAGTGCTACCATTCATCTACCTTAGAGCCACCATTCATCTACCATAGAGCCATCATTCATCTACCATAGGGCTACCATTCATCTACCATTCATCCACCACTCATCTACCATTCATCTACCATAGAGCCTCCATTCATCTACCATAGAGCCACCATTCATCTACCATAGAGCCACAATTCATCTACCATAGAGCCACCATTCATCCACCACTCATCTACCATTCATCCACCATAGAGCCACCATTCATATACCATAGAGCCACCATTCATCTACCATAGAGCCACCATTCATCTATCATAGAGCCACCTTTCATCTACCAAAGCGCTAGCATTCATCTACCATAGAGCCACCATTCATCTACCATAGAGCCAACATTCATCTACCATAGAGCCACCATTCATCTACCATAGAGCCACCATTCATCAACCATAGAGCCACCATTCATCTACCATAGGGCTATCATTCATCTACCATTCATCCACCACTCATCTACCATTCAACTACCTTAGAGCCACCATTCATCTACCATAGAGCCACCAATCATTTACCATAGAGCCACCATTCATCTACTATAGAGCCACCATTCATCTACCATAAGGCTACCATTCATCTACCATTCATCAACCACTCATCTACCATTCATCTACCATAGAGCCACCATTCATCTACCATAGAGCCACCATTCATCTACCATAGAGCCACCATTCATCTACCATAGAGCCGCCGTTCATCTACCATAGGGCTACCATTCATCTACCATTCATCCACCACTCATCTACCATTCATCTACCTTAGAGCCACCATTCATCTACCATAGAGCAACCATTCATCTACCATAGAGCCACCATTCATCTACCATTGGGCTACCATTCATCTACCATTCATCCACCACTCATCTACCATTCATCTACCATAGAGCCATCATTCATCTACCATAGAGCCACCATTCATCTAACATAGAGCCACCATGAAGCTACCATTCATCTACCATTCATCCACCACTCATCTACCATTCATCTACCATAGAGCCACCATTCATCTACCATAGACCCACCATTCATCTACCATAGAGCCACCATTCATCTACCATAGAGCCAACATTCATCTACCATAGAGCTGCCATTCATCTACCATTCATCCACCACTCATCTACCATAGAGCCACCATTCATCTACCATAAAGCCACCATTCATCTATCATAGGGCCACATTTCATCTTCCATGAAACTACCATTCATCTACCATTCATCCACCACTCATCTACCATTCATCTACCATAGAGCCACCATTCATCTACCATAGAGCCACCATTCATCTACCATAGAGCCACCATACATATCTACCATAGAGCCACAATTCTCCTACCATAGAGCCACCATTCATCTACCATAGAGCCACCATTCATCTACCATAGAGCCACCATTCATCTACCATAGAGCCACCATTCATCTACCATAGAGCCACCATTCATCTACCATAGAGCCATCATTCATCTACCATAGAGTCGCCATTCATCTTCCATAGAGTCGCCATTCATCTACCATAGAGCCGCCATTCATCTACCATAGAGCCACCATTCATCTACCATAGAGCCACCATTCATCTACCATAGAGCCACCATTCATCTACCATAGGGCTACCATAGGGCTACCATTCATCTACCATTCATCCACTATTCATCTACCAAAGAGCCACCATTTATCTACCATAGAGCCACCATTCATCTACCATAGAGCCACCATTCATCCACCACTCATCTACCATTCATCTACCATCGAGCCACCATTCATCTACCCTAGAGCCACCATTCATCTAACATAGAGCCACCATTCATCTACCATAGAGCCACCATTCATCTACCATAGGGCTACCATTCATCTACCATTCATCTACCATTCATCCACTATCCACCATTCATCTACCATTCATCTACCATTCATCCACTATCCACCATTCATCTACCATAGAGCCACCATTCATCCACCACTCATCTACCATTCATCTACCATAGTGCCACCATTCATCTACCATAGAGACACCATTCATCTACCATAGAGCCACCATTCATCTAACATAGAGCCACCATGAAGCTACCATTCATCTACCATTCATCCACCACTCATCTACCATTCATCTACCATAGAGCCACCATTCATCTACCATAGAGCCACCATTCATCTACCATAGAGCCACCATTCATCTACCATAGAGCCAACATTCATCTACCATAGAGCTGCCATTCATCTACCATTCATCCACCACTCATCTACCATAGAGCCACCATTCATCTACCATAAAGGCAGCCGAACGCTCATTCTCTTATGCTGGACCATCCACCTGGAACACTCTCCCACAACACCTCCGCCTATGTAGTACAGAAGACACTTTCAAAAAGAAACTTAAAACCCAACTCTTTCCATCTTGAATCCATAATGTACATTTTGAGTAGCTAAATTTTCTTTTCGTTCATAATATCTTAATTACTGTTCCTTGTTTAATTGTTACGATTTGTATGTTTCTTTTCTGTTGTATAGCGCTCTGATCAGTTTCTCTGTAGTAGCGCTCAATAAGAATCAATTATTATTATTATTATTATTATAAAGCCACCATTCATCTATCATAGGGCCACATTTCATCTACCATGAAACTACCATTCATCTACCATTCATCCACCACTCATCTACCATTCATCTACCATAGAGCCACCATTCATCTACCATAGAGCCACCATTCATCTACCATAGAGCCACCATACATATCTACCATAGAGCCACAATTCTCCTACCATAGAGCCACCATTCATCTACCATAGAGCCACCATTCATCTACCATAGAGCCACCATTCATCTACCATAGAGCCACCATTCATCTACCATAGAGCCACCATTCATCTACCATAGAGCCATCATTCATCTACCATAGAGTCGCCATTCATCTTCCATAGAGTCGCCATTCATCTACCATAGAGCCGCCATTCATCTACCATAGAGCCACCATTCATCTACCATAGAGCCACCATTCATCTACCATAGAGCCACCATTCATCTACCATAGGGCTACCATAGGGCTACCATTCATCTAGCATTCATCCACTATTCATCTACCAAAGAGCCACCATTTATCTACCATAGAGCCACCATTCATCTACCATAGAGCCACCATTCATCCACCACTCATCTACCATTCATCTACCATCGAGCCACCATTCATCTACCCTAGAGCCACCATTCATCTAACATAGAGCCACCATTCATCTACCATAGAGCCACCATTCATCTACCATAAAGCCACCATTCATCTACCATAGAGCCACCATTCATCTACCATAGAGCCACCATTCATCTACCATAGGGCTACCATTAATCTACCATTCATCTACCATTCATCCACTATCCACCATTCATCTACCATTCATCTACCATTCATCCACTATTCCACCATTCATCTACCATAGAGCCACCATTCATCCACCACTCATCTACCATTCATCTACCATAGTGCCACCATTCATCTACCATAGAGACACCATTCATCTACCACTCATCTACCATTCATCTATTATAGAGCCACCATTCATCTACCATAGAGCCACCATTCATCTACCATAGAGCCATCATTCATCTACCATTCATCCACCACTCATCTACTATTCATCTACCCTAGAGCCACCATTCATCTAACATAGAGCCACCATTCATCTACCATAAAGCCACCATTCATCTACCATAGAGCCACCATTCATCTACCATAGAGCCACCATTCATCTACCATAGGGCTACCATTCATCTACCATTCATCTACCATTCATCCACTATCCACCATTCATCTACCATTCATCCACTCTCCACCATTCATCTACCATAGAGCCACCATTCATCCACCACTCATCTACCATTCATCTACCATAGAGCCACCATTCATCTACCATAGAGCCACCATTCATCTACCATAGAGCCACCATTCATCTACCATAGAGCCACCATTCATCTACCATAGGGCTACCATTCATCTACCATTCATCCACCACTCATCTACCATTCATCTACCATAGAGCCACCATTCATCTACCATAGAGCCACCATTCATCTACCACTCATCTACCATTCATCTACCATAGAGCCACCATTCATCTACCATAGAGCCACCATTCATCTACCATAGAGCCATCATTCATCTACCATAGGGCTACCATTCATCTACCATTCATCCACCACTCATCTACTATTCAACTACCCTAGAGCCACCATTCATCTAACATAGAGCCACCATTCATCTACCATAGAGCCACCATTCATCTACCATAAAGCCACCATTCATCTACCATAGAGCCACCATTCATCTACCATAGAGCCACCATTCATCTACCATAGGGCTACCATTCATCTACCATTCATCTACCATTCATCCACTATCCACCATTCATCTACCATTCATCTACCATTCATCCACTATCCACCATTCATCTACCATAGAGCCACCATTCATCCACCACTCATCTACCATTCATCTACCATAGAGCCACCATTCATCTACCATAGTGCTACCATTCATCTACCTTAGAGCCACCATTCATCTACCATAGAGCCATCATTCATCTACCATAGGGCTACCATTCATCTACCATTCATCCACCACTCATCTACCATTCATCTACCATAGAGCCACCATTCATCTACCGTAGAGCCACCATTCATCTACCATAGAGCTACCTTTCATCTAACATAGACCCACCATTCATATCTACCATAGAGCCACCATTCTCCTACCATAGAGCCACCATTCATCTACCATAGAGCCACCATTCATCTACCATAGAGCCACCATTCATCTACCATAGAGCCACCATTCATCTACCATAGAACCATCACTCATCTCCCATAGGGCTACCATTCCTCTCCCATACAGCCACCATAGGGCTACCATTCATCCACCATTCATCTACCATTCATCCACCACTCATCTACCATTCATCTACCATAGAGCCACCATTCATCTACCGTAGAGCCACCATTCATCTACCATAGAGCTACCTTTCAACTAACATAGACCCACCATTCATATCTACCATAGAGCCACCATTCTCCTACCATAGAGCCACCATTCATCTACCATAGAGCCACCATTCATCTACCATAGAGCCACCATTCATCTACCATAGAGCCACCATTCATCTACCATAGAGCCAACATTCATCTACCATAGAGCTGCCATTCATCTACCATTCATCCACCACTCATCTACCATAGAGCCACCATTCATCTACCATAAAGCCACCATTCATCTATCATAGGGCCACATTTCATCTACCATGAAACTACCATTCATCTACCATTCATCCACCACTCATCTACCATTCATCTACCATAGAGCCACCATTCATCTACCATAGAGCCACCATTCATCTACCATAGAGCCACCATACATATCTACCATAGAGCCACAATTCTCCTACCATAGAGCCACCATTCATCTACCATAGAGCCACCATTCATCTACCATAGAGCCACCATTCATCTACCATAGAGCCACCTTTCATCTACCATAGAGCCACCATTCATCTACCATAGAGCCATCATTCATCTACCATAGAGTCGCCATTCATCTTCCATAGAGTCGCCATTCATCTACCATAGAGCCGCCATTCATCTACCATAGAGCCACCATTCATCTACCATAGAGCCACCATTCATCTACCATAGAGCCACCATTCATCTACCATAGGGCTACCATAGGGCTACCATTCATCTACCATTCATCCACTATTCATCTACCAAAGAGCCACCATTTATCTACCATAGAGCCACCATTCATCTACCATAGAGCCACCATTCATCCACCACTCATCTACCATTCATCTACCATCGAGCCACCATTCATCTACCCTGGAGCCACCATTCATCTAACATAGAGCCACCATTCATCTACCATAGAGCCACCATTCATCTACCATAAAGCCACCATTCATCTACCATAGAGCCACCATTCATCTACCATAGAGCCACCATTCATCTACCATAGGGCTACCATTCATCTACCATTCATCTACCATTCATCCACTATCCACCATTCATCTACCATTCATCTACCATTCATCCACTATCCACCATTCATCTACCATAGAGCCACCATTCATCCACCACTCATCTACCATTCATCTACCATAGTGCCACCATTCATCTACCATAGAGACACCATTCATCTACCACTCATCTACCATTCATCTATTATAGAGCCACCATTCATCTACCATAGAGCCACCATTCATCTACCATAGAGCCATCATTCATCTACCATTCATCCACCACTCATCTACTATTCATCTACCCTAGAGCCACCATTCATCTAACATAGAGCCACCATTCATCTACCATAAAGCCACCATTCATCTACCATAGAGCCACCATTCATCTACCATAGAGCCACCATTCATCTACCATAGGGCTACCATTCATCTACCATTCATCTACCATTCATCCACTATCCACCATTCATCTACCATTCATCCACTATCCACCATTCATCTACCATAGAGCCACCATTCACCCACCTCTCATCTACCATTCATCTACCATAGAGCCACCATTCATCTACCATAGAGCCACCATTCATCTACCATAGAGCCACCATTCATCTACCATAGAGCCACCATTCATCTACCATAGGGCTACCATTCATCTACCATTCATCCACCACTCATCTACCATTCATCTACCATAGAGCCACCATTCATCTACCATAGAGCCACCATTCATCTACCACTCATCTACCATTCATCTACCATAGAGCCACCATTCATCTACCATAGAGCCACCATTCATCTACCATAGAGCCACCATTCATCTACCATAGAGCCACCATTCATCTACCATAGGGCTACCATTCATCTACCATTCATCCACCACTCATCTACCATTCATCTACCATAGAGCCACCATTCATCTACCATAGAGCCACCATTCATCTACCACTCATCTACCATAGAGCCACCATTCATCTACCATAGAGCCACCATTCATCTACCATAGAGCCATCATTCATCTACCATAGGGCTACCATTCATCTACCATTCATCCACCACTCATCTACTATTCATCTACCCTAGAGCCACCATTCATCTAACATAGAGCCACCATTCATCTACCATAGAGCCACCATTCATCTACCATAAAGCCACCATTCATCTACCATAGAGCCACCATTCATCTACCATAGAGCCACCATTCATCTACCATAGGGCTACCATTCATCTACCATTCATCTACCATTCATCCACTATCCACCATTCATCTACCATTCATCTACCATTCATCCACTATCCACCATTCATCTACCATAGAGCCACCATTCATCCACCACTCATCTACCATTCATCTACCATAGAGCCACCATTCATCTACCATAGTGCTACCATTCATCTACCTTAGAGCCACCATTCATCTACCATAGAGCCATCATTCATCTACCATAGGGCTACCATTCATCTACCATTCATCCACCACTCATCTACCATTCATCTACCATAGAGCCACCATTCATCTACCGTAGAGCCACCATTCATCTACCATAGAGCTACCTTTCATCTAACATAGACCCACCATTCATATCTACCATAGAGCCACCATTCTCCTACCATAGAGCCACCATTCATCTACCATAGAGCCACCATTCATCTAACATAGAGCCACCATTCATCTACCATAGAGCCACCATTCATCTACAATAGAGCCACAATTCATCTACCATAGAGCCACCATTCATCCACCACTCATCTACCATTCATCCACCATAGAGCCACCATTCATATACCATAGAGCCACCATTCATCTACCATAGAGCCACCATTCATCTATCATAGAGCCACCTTTCATCTACCAAAGCGCTACCATTCATCTACCATAGAGCCACCATTCATCTACCATAGAGCCAACATTCATCTACCATAGAGCCACCATTCATCTACCATAGAGCCACCATTCATCAACCATAGAGCCACCATTCATCTACCATAGGGCTATCATTCATCTACCATTCATCCACCACTCATCTACCATTCAACTACCTTAGAGCCACCATTCATCTACCATAGAGCCACCAATCATTTACCATAGAGCCACCATTCATCTACTATAGAGCCACCATTCATCTACCATAAGGCTACCATTCATCTACCATTCATCTACCATAGAGCCACCATTCATCTACCATAGAGCCACCATTCATCCACCACTCATCTACCATTCATCTACCATAGAGCCACCATTCATTTACCATAGAGCCACCATTCATCTACCATAGAGCCACCATTCATCTACCATAGAGCCGCCATTTATCTACCATAGAGCCACCATTCATCTACCATTGGGCTACCATTCATCTACCATTCATCCACCACTCATCTACCATTCATTTACCATAGAGCCACCATTCATCTTACATAGAGCCACCATTCATTTACCATAGAGCCACCATTCATCTACCATAGAGCCACCATTCATCTACCATAGAGCCACCATTCATCTACCATTGGGCTACCATTCATCTACCATTCATCCACCACTCATCTACCATTCATCCTACCATAGAGCCACCATTCATCTACCATAGAGCCACCATTCATCTACCATTGGGCTACCATTCATCTACCATTCATCCACCACTCATCTACCATTCATCTACCATAGAGCCACCATTCATGTAACATAGAGCCACCATGAAGCTACCATTCATCTACCATTCATCCACCACTCATCTACCATTCATCTACCATAGAGCCACCATTCATCTACCATAGAACCACCATTCATCTACCATAGAACCACCATTCATCCACCACTCATCTACCATTCATCTACCATAGAGCCACCATTCATCTACCATAGAGCCACCATTCATCTACCATAGAGCCACCATTCATCTACCATAGAGCCGCCATTTATCTACCATAGAGCCACCATTCATCCACTACTCATCTACCATTCATCTACTATAGAGCCACCATTCATTTACCATAGAGCCACCATTCATCTACCATAGAGCCACCATTCATTTACCATAGAGCCACCATTCATCTACCATAGAGCCACCATTCATCTACCATAGAGCCACCATTCATCTACCATTGGGCTACCATTCATCTACCATTCATCCACCACTCATCTACCATTCATCCTACCATAGAGCCACCATTCATCTACCATAGAGCCACCATTCATCTACCATTGGGCTACCATTCATCTACCATTCATCCACCACTCATCTACCATTCATCTACCATAGAGCCACCATTCATCTACCATAGAGCCACCATTCATCTAACATAGAGCCACCATGAAGCTACCACCATTCATCTACCATAGAGCCAACATTCATCTACCATAGAGCTGCCATTCATCTACCATTCATCCACCACTCATCTACCATAGAGCCACCATTCATCTACCATAAAGCCACCATTCATCTATCATAGGGCCACATTTCATCTACCATGAAACTACCATTCATCTACCATTCATCCACCACTCATCTACCATTCATCTACCATAGAGCCACCATTCATCTACCATAGAGCCACCATTCATCTACCATAGAGCCACCATACATATCTACCATAGAGCCACAATTCTCCTACCATAGAGCCACCATTCATCTACCATAGAGCTACCTTTCATCTAACATAGAGCCACCATTCATCTACCATAGAGCCACCATTCATCTACCATAGAGCCACCATTCATCTACCATAGAGCCATCATTCATCTACCATAGAGTCGCCATTCATCTTCCATAGAGTCGCCATTCATCTACCATAGAGCCGCCATTCATCTACCATAGAGCCACCATTCATCTACCATAGAGCCACCATTCATCTACCATAGAGCCACCATTCATCTACCATAGGGCTACCATAGGGCTACCATTCATCTACCATTCATCCACTATTCATCTACCAAAGAGCCACCATTTATCTACCATAGAGCCACCATTCATCTACCATAGAGCCACCATTCATCCACCACTCATCTACCATTCATCTACCATCGAGCCACCATTCATCTACCCTAGAGCCACCATTCATCTAACATAGAGCCACCATTCATCTACCATAGAGCCACCATTCTCCTACCATAGAGCCACCATTCATCTACCATAGAGCCACCATTCATCTACCATAGAGCCACCATTCATCTACCATAGAGCCACCATTCATCTACCATAGAGCCAACATTCATCTACCATAGAGCTGCCATTCATCTACCATTCATCCACCACTCATCTACCATAGAGCCACCATTCATCTACCATAAAGCCACCATTCATCTATCATAGGGCCACATTTCATCTACCATGAAACTACCATTCATCTACCATTCATCCACCACTCATCTACCATTCATCTACCATAGAGCCACCATTCATCTACCATAGAGCCACCATACATATCTACCATAGAGCCACAATTCTCCTACCATAGAGCCACCATTCATCTACCATAGAGCCACCATTCATCTACCATAGAGCCACCATTCATCTACCATAGAGCCACCATTCATCTACCATAGAGCCACCATTCATCTACCATAGAGCCATCATTCATCTACCATAGAGTCGCCATTCATCTTCCATAGAGTCGCCATTCATCTACCATAGAGCCGCCATTCATCTACCATAGAGCCACCATTCATCTACCATAGAGCCACCATTCATCTACCATAGAGCCACCATTCATCTACCATAGGGCTACCATAGGGCTACCATTCATCTACCATTCATCCACTATTCATCTACCAAAGAGCCACCATTTATCTACCATAGAGCCACCATTCATCTACCATAGAGCCACCATTCATCCACCACTCATCTACCATTCATCTACCATCGAGCCACCATTCATCTACCCTGGAGCCACCATTCATCTAACATAGAGCCACCATTCATCTACCATAGAGCCACCATTCATCTACCATAAAGCCACCATTCATCTACCATAGAGCCACCATTCATCTACCATAGAGCCACCATTCATCTACCATAGGGCTACCATTCATCTACCATTCATCTACCATTCATCCACTATCCACCATTCATCTACCATTCATCTACCATTCATCCACTATCCACCATTCATCTACCATAGAGCCACCATTCATCCACCACTCATCTACCATTCATCTACCATAGTGCCACCATTCATCTACCATAGAGACACCATTCATCTACCACTCATCTACCATTCATCTATTATAGAGCCACCATTCATCTACCATAGAGCCACCATTCATCTACCATAGAGCCATCATTCATCTACCATTCATCCACCACTCATCTACTATTCATCTACCCTAGAGCCACCATTCATCTAACATAGAGCCACCATTCAACTACCATAAAGCCACCATTCATCTACCATAGAGCCACCATTCATATCTACCATAGAGCCACCATTCTCCTACCATAGAGCCACCATTCATCTACCATAGAGCCACCATTCATCTAACATAGAGCCACCATTCATCTACCATAGAGCCACCATTCATCTACAATAGAGCCACAATTCATCTACCATAGAGCCACCATTCATCCACCACTCATCTACCATTCATCCACCATAGAGCCACCATTCATATACCATAGAGCCACCATTCATCTACCATAGAGCCACCATTCATCTATCATAGAGCCACCTTTCATCTACCAAAGCGCTACCATTCATCTACCATAGAGCCACCATTCATCTACCATAGAGCCAACATTCATCTACCATAGAGCCACCATTCATCTACCATAGAGCCACCATTCATCAACCATAGAGCCACCATTCATCTACCATAGGGCTATCATTCATCTACCATTCATCCACCACTCATCTACCATTCAACTACCTTAGAGCCACCATTCATCTACCATAGAGCCACCAATCATTTACCATAGAGCCACCATTCATCTACTATAGAGCCACCATTCATCTACCATAAGGCTACCATTCATCTACCATTCATCTACCATAGAGCCACCATTCATCTACCATAGAGCCACCATTCATCCACCACTCATCTACCATTCATCTACCATAGAGCCACCATTCATCTACCATAGAGCCACCATTCATCTACCATAGAGCCGCCATTTATCTACCATAGAGCCACCATTCATCTACCATTGGGCTACCATTCATCTACCATTCATCCACCACTCATCTACCATTCATTTACCATAGAGCCACCATTCATCTTACATAGAGCCACCATTCATTTACCATAGAGCCACCATTCATCTACCATAGAGCCACCATTCATCTACCATAGAGCCACCATTCATCTACCATTGGGCTACCATTCATCTACCATTCATCCACCACTCATCTACCATTCATCCTACCATAGAGCCACCATTCATCTACCATAGAGCCACCATTCATCTACCATTGGGCTACCATTCATCTACCATTCATCCACCACTCATCTACCATTCATCTACCATAGAGCCACCATTCATCTAACATAGAGCCACCATGAAGCTACCATTCATCTACCATTCATCCACCACTCATCTACCATTCATCTACCATAGAGCCACCATTCATCTACCATTCATCCACCACTCATCTACCATTCAACTACCTTAGAGCCACCATTCATCTACCATAGAGCCACCAATCATTTACCATAGAGCCACCATTCATCTACTATAGAGCCACCATTCATCTACCATAAGGCTACCATTCATCTACCATTCATCTACCATAGAGCCACCATTCATCTACCATAGAGCCACCATTCATCCACCACTCATCTACCATTCATCTACCATAGAGCCACCATTCATCTACCATAGAGCCACCATTCATCTACCATAGAGCCGCCATTTATCTACCATAGAGCCACCATTCATCTACCATTGGGCTACCATTCATCTACCATTCATCCACCACTCATCTACCATTCATTTACCATAGAGCCACCATTCATCTTACATAGAGCCACCATTCATTTACCATAGAGCCACCATTCATCTACCATAGAGCCACCATTCATCTACCATAGAGCCACCATTCATCTACCATTGGGCTACCATTCATCTACCATTCATCCACCACTCATCTACCATTCATCCTACCATAGAGCCACCATTCATCTACCATAGAGCCACCATTCATCTACCATTGGGCTACCATTCATCTACCATTCATCCACCACTCATCTACCATTCATCTACCATAGAGCCACCATTCATCTAACATAGAGCCACCATGAAGCTACCATTCATCTACCATTCATCCACCACTCATCTACCATTCATCTACCATAGAGCCACCATTCATCTACCATAGAACCACCATTCATCTACCATAGAACCACCATTCATCCACCACTCATCTACCATTCATCTACCATAGAGCCACCATTCATCTACCATAGAGCCACCATTCATCTACCATAGAGCCACCATTCATCTACCATAGAGCCGCCATTTATCTACCATAGAGCCACCATTCATCCACTACTCATCTACCATTCATCTACTATAGAGCCACCATTCATTTACCATAGAGCCACCATTCATCTACCATAGAGCCACCATTCATTTACCAAAGAGCCACCATTCATCTACCATAGAGCCACCATTCATCTACCATAGAGCCACCATTCATCTACCATTGGGCTACCATTCATCTACCATTCATCCACCACTCATCTACCATTCATCCTACCATAGAGCCACCATTCATCTACCATAGAGCCACCATTCATCTACCATTGGGCTACCATTCATCTACCATTCATCCACCACTCATCTACCATTCATCTACCATAGAGCCACCATTCATCTACCATAGAGCCACCATTCATCTAACATAGAGCCACCATGAAGCTACCATTCATCTACCATTCATCCACCACTCATCTACCATTCATCTACCATAGAGCCACCATTCATCTACCATAGAGCCACCATTCATCTACCATAGAGCCACCATTCATCTACCATAGAGCCAACATTCATCTACCATAGAGCTGCCATTCATCTACCATTCATCCACCACTCATCTACCATAGAGCCACCATTCATCTACCATAAAGCCACCATTCATCTATCATAGGGCCACATTTCATCTACCATGAAACTACCATTCATCTACCATTCATCCACCACTCATCTACCATTCATCTACCATAGAGCCACCATTCATCTACCATAGAGCCACCATTCATCTACCATAGAGCCACCATACATATCTACCATAGAGCCACAATTCTCCTACCATAGAGCCACCATTCATCTACCATAGAGCCACCATTCATCTACCATAGAGCCACCATTCATCTACCATAGAGCCACCATTCATCTACCATAGAGCCACCATTCATCTACCATAGAGCCATCATTCATCTACCATAGAGTCGCCATTCATCTTCCATAGAGTCGCCATTCATCTACCATAGAGCCGCCATTCATCTACCATAGAGCCACCATTCATCTACCATAGAGCCACCATTCATCTACCATAGAGCCACCATTCATCTACCATAGGGCTACCATAGGGCTACCATTCATCTACCATTCATCCACTATTCATCTACCAAAGAGCCACCATTTATCTACCATAGAGCCACCATTCATCTACCATAGAGCCACCATTCATCCACCACTCATCTACCATTCATCTACCATCGAGCCACCATTCATCTACCCTAGAGCCACCATTCATCTAACATAGAGCCACCATTCATCTACCATAGAGCCACCATTCTCCTACCATAGAGCCACCATTCATCTACCATAGAGCCACCATTCATCTACCATAGAGCCACCATTCATCTACCATAGAGCCACCATTCATCTACCATAGAGCCAACATTCATCTACCATAGAGCTGCCATTCATCTACCATTCATCCACCACTCATCTACCATAGAGCCACCATTCATCTACCATAAAGCCACCATTCATCTATCATAGGGCCACATTTCATCTACCATGAAACTACCATTCATCTACCATTCATCCACCACTCATCTACCATTCATCTACCATAGAGCCACCATTCATCTACCATAGAGCCACCATACATATCTACCATAGAGCCACAATTCTCCTACCATAGAGCCACCATTCATCTACCATAGAGCCACCATTCATCTACCATAGAGCCACCATTCATCTACCATAGAGCCACCATTCATCTACCATAGAGCCACCATTCATCTACCATAGAGCCATCATTCATCTACCATAGAGTCGCCATTCATCTTCCATAGAGTCGCCATTCATCTACCATAGAGCCGCCATTCATCTACCATAGAGCCACCATTCATCTACCATAGAGCCACCATTCATCTACCATAGAGCCACCATTCATCTACCATAGGGCTACCATAGGGCTACCATTCATCTACCATTCATCCACTATTCATCTACCAAAGAGCCACCATTTATCTACCATAGAGCCACCATTCATCTACCATAGAGCCACCATTCATCCACCACTCATCTACCATTCATCTACCATCGAGCCACCATTCACCTACCCTGGAGCCACCATTCATCTAACATAGAGCCACCATTCATCTACCATAGAGCCACCATTCATCTACCATAAAGCCACCATTCATCTACCATAGAGCCACCATTCATCCACCACTCATCTACCATTCATCTACCATCGAGCCACCATTCATCTACCCTAGAGCCACCATTCATCTAACATAGAGCCACCATTCATCTACCATAGAGCCACCATTCATCTACCATAGGGCTACCATTCATCTACCATTCATCTACCATTCATCCACTATCCACCATTCATCTACCATTCATCTACCATTCATCCACTATCCACCATTCATCTACCATAGAGCCACCATTCATCCACCACTCATCTACCATTCATCTACCATAGTGCCACCATTCATCTACCATAGAGACACCATTCATCTACCATAGAGCCACCATTCATCTAACATAGAGCCACCATGAAGCTACCATTCATCTACCATTCATCCACCACTCATCTACCATTCATCTACCATAGAGCCACCATTCATCTACCATAGAGCCACCATTCATCTACCATAGAGCCACCATTCATCTACCATAGAGCCAACATTCATCTACCATAGAGCTGCCATTCATCTACCATTCATCCACCACTCATCTACCATAGAGCCACCATTCATCTACCATAAAGCCACCATTCATCTATCATAGGGCCACATTTCATCTACCATGAAACTACCATTCATCTACCATTCATCCACCACTCATCTACCATTCATCTACCATAGAGCCACCATTCATCTACCATAGAGCCACCATTCATCTACCATAGAGCCACCATACATATCTACCATAGAGCCACAATTCTCCTACCATAGAGCCACCATTCATCTACCATAGAGCCACCATTCATCTACCATAGAGCCACCATTCATCTACCATAGAGCCACCATTCATCTACCATAGAGCCACCATTCATCTACCATAGAGCCATCATTCATCTACCATAGAGTCGCCATTCATCTTCCATAGAGTCGCCATTCATCTACCATAGAGCCGCCATTCATCTACCATAGAGCCACCATTCATCTACCATAGAGCCACCATTCATCTACCATAGAGCCACCATTCATCTACCATAGGGCTACCATAGGGCTACCATTCATCTAGCATTCATCCACTATTCATCTACCAAAGAGCCACCATTTATCTACCATAGAGCCACCATTCATCTACCATAGAGCCACCATTCATCCACCACTCATCTACCATTCATCTACCATCGAGCCACCATTCATCTACCCTAGAGCCACCATTCATCTAACATAGAGCCACCATTCATCTACCATAGAGCCACCATTCATCTACCATAAAGCCACCATTCATCTACCATAGAGCCACCATTCATCTACCATAGAGCCACCATTCATCTACCATAGGGCTACCATTAATCTACCATTCATCTACCATTCATCCACTATCCACCATTCATCTACCATTCATCTACCATTCATCCACTATTCCACCATTCATCTACCATAGAGCCACCATTCATCCACCACTCATCTACCATTCATCTACCATAGTGCCACCATTCATCTACCATAGAGACACCATTCATCTACCACTCATCTACCATTCATCTATTATAGAGCCACCATTCATCTACCATAGAGCCACCATTCATCTACCATAGAGCCATCATTCATCTACCATTCATCCACCACTCATCTACTATTCATCTACCCTAGAGCCACCATTCATCTAACATAGAGCCACCATTCATCTACCATAAAGCCACCATTCATCTACCATAGAGCCACCATTCATCTACCATAGAGCCACCATTCATCTACCATAGGGCTACCATTCATCTACCATTCATCTACCATTCATCCACTATCCACCATTCATCTACCATTCATCCACTCTCCACCATTCATCTACCATAGAGCCACCATTCATCCACCACTCATCTACCATTCATCTACCATAGAGCCACCATTCATCTACCATAGAGCCACCATTCATCTACCATAGAGCCACCATTCATCTACCATAGAGCCACCATTCATCTACCATAGGGCTACCATTCATCTACCATTCATCCACCACTCATCTACCATTCATCTACCATAGAGCCACCATTCATCTACCATAGAGCCACCATTCATCTACCACTCATCTACCATTCATCTACCATAGAGCCACCATTCATCTACCATAGAGCCACCATTCATCTACCATAGAGCCATCATTCATCTACCATAGGGCTACCATTCATCTACCATTCATCCACCACTCATCTACTATTCAACTACCCTAGAGCCACCATTCATCTAACATAGAGCCACCATTCATCTACCATAGAGCCACCATTCATCTACCATAAAGCCACCATTCATCTACCATAGAGCCACCATTCATCTACCATAGAGCCACCATTCATCTACCATAGGGCTACCATTCATCTACCATTCATCTACCATTCATCCACTATCCACCATTCATCTACCATTCATCTACCATTCATCCACTATCCACCATTCATCTACCATAGAGCCACCATTCATCCACCACTCATCTACCATTCATCTACCATAGAGCCACCATTCATCTACCATAGTGCTACCATTCATCTACCTTAGAGCCACCATTCATCTACCATAGAGCCATCATTCATCTACCATAGGGCTACCATTCATCTACCATTCATCCACCACTCATCTACCATTCATCTACCATAGAGCCACCATTCATCTACCGTAGAGCCACCATTCATCTACCATAGAGCTACCTTTCATCTAACATAGACCCACCATTCATATCTACCATAGAGCCACCATTCTCCTACCATAGAGCCACCATTCATCTACCATAGAGCCACCATTCATCTACCATAGAGCCACCATTCATCTACCATAGAGCCACCATTCATCTACCATAGAACCATCACTCATCTCCCATAGGGCTACCATTCCTCTCCCATACAGCCACCATAGGGCTACCATTCATCCACCATTCATCTACCATTCATCCACCACTCATCTACCATTCATCTACCATAGAGCCACCATTCATCTACCGTAGAGCCACCATTCATCTACCATAGAGCTACCTTTCAACTAACATAGACCCACCATTCATATCTACCATAGAGCCACCATTCTCCTACCATAGAGCCACCATTCATCTACCATAGAGCCACCATTCATCTACCATAGAGCCACCATTCATCTACCATAGAGCCACCATTCATCTACCATAGAGCCAACATTCATCTACCATAGAGCTGCCATTCATCTACCATTCATCCACCACTCATCTACCATAGAGCCACCATTCATCTACCATAAAGCCACCATTCATCTATCATAGGGCCACATTTCATCTACCATGAAACTACCATTCATCTACCATTCATCCACCACTCATCTACCATTCATCTACCATAGAGCCACCATTCATCTACCATAGAGCCACCATTCATCTACCATAGAGCCACCATACATATCTACCATAGAGCCACAATTCTCCTACCATAGAGCCACCATTCATCTACCATAGAGCCACCATTCATCTACCATAGAGCCACCATTCATCTACCATAGAGCCACCTTTCATCTACCATAGAGCCACCATTCATCTACCATAGAGCCATCATTCATCTACCATAGAGTCGCCATTCATCTTCCATAGAGTCGCCATTCATCTACCATAGAGCCGCCATTCATCTACCATAGAGCCACCATTCATCTACCATAGAGCCACCATTCATCTACCATAGAGCCACCATTCATCTACCATAGGGCTACCATAGGGCTACCATTCATCTACCATTCATCCACTATTCATCTACCAAAGAGCCACCATTTATCTACCATAGAGCCACCATTCATCTACCATAGAGCCACCATTCATCCACCACTCATCTACCATTCATCTACCATCGAGCCACCATTCATCTACCCTGGAGCCACCATTCATCTAACATAGAGCCACCATTCATCTACCATAGAGCCACCATTCATCTACCATAAAGCCACCATTCATCTACCATAGAGCCACCATTCATCTACCATAGAGCCACCATTCATCTACCATAGGGCTACCATTCATCTACCATTCATCTACCATTCATCCACTATCCACCATTCATCTACCATTCATCTACCATTCATCCACTATCCACCATTCATCTACCATAGAGCCACCATTCATCCACCACTCATCTACCATTCATCTACCATAGTGCCACCATTCATCTACCATAGAGACACCATTCATCTACCACTCATCTACCATTCATCTATTATAGAGCCACCATTCATCTACCATAGAGCCACCATTCATCTACCATAGAGCCATCATTCATCTACCATTCATCCACCACTCATCTACTATTCATCTACCCTAGAGCCACCATTCATCTAACATAGAGCCACCATTCATCTACCATAAAGCCACCATTCATCTACCATAGAGCCACCATTCATCTACCATAGAGCCACCATTCATCTACCATAGGGCTACCATTCATCTACCATTCATCTACCATTCATCCACTATCCACCATTCATCTACCATTCATCCACTATCCACCATTCATCTACCATAGAGCCACCATTCACCCACCTCTCATCTACCATTCATCTACCATAGAGCCACCATTCATCTACCATAGAGCCACCATTCATCTACCATAGAGCCACCATTCATCTACCATAGAGCCACCATTCATCTACCATAGGGCTACCATTCATCTACCATTCATCCACCACTCATCTACCATTCATCTACCATAGAGCCACCATTCATCTACCATAGAGCCACCATTCATCTACCACTCATCTACCATTCATCTACCATAGAGCCACCATTCATCTACCATAGAGCCACCATTCATCTACCATAGAGCCACCATTCATCTACCATAGAGCCACCATTCATCTACCATAGGGCTACCATTCATCTACCATTCATCCACCACTCATCTACCATTCATCTACCATAGAGCCACCATTCATCTACCATAGAGCCACCATTCATCTACCACTCATCTACCATAGAGCCACCATTCATCTACCATAGAGCCACCATTCATCTACCATAGAGCCATCATTCTTCTACCATAGGGCTACCATTCATCTACCATTCATCCACCACTCATCTACTATTCATCTACCCTAGAGCCACCATTCATCTAACATAGAGCCACCATTCATCTACCATAGAGCCACCATTCATCTACCATAAAGCCACCATTCATCTACCATAGAGCCACCATTCATCTACCATAGAGCCACCATTCATCTACCATAGGGCTACCATTCATCTACCATTCATCTACCATTCATCCACTATCCACCATTCATCTACCATTCATCTACCATTCATCCACTATCCACCATTCATCTACCATAGAGCCACCATTCATCCACCACTCATCTACCATTCATCTACCATAGAGCCACCATTCATCTACCATAGTGCTACCATTCATCTACCTTAGAGCCACCATTCATCTACCATAGAGCCATCATTCATCTACCATAGGGCTACCATTCATCTACCATTCATCCACCACTCATCTACCATTCATCTACCATAGAGCCACCATTCATCTACCGTAGAGCCACCATTCATCTACCATAGAGCTACCTTTCATCTAACATAGACCCACCATTCATATCTACCATAGAGCCACCATTCTCCTACCATAGAGCCACCATTCATCTACCATAGAGCCACCATTCATCTAACATAGAGCCACCATTCATCTACCATAGAGCCACCATTCATCTACAATAGAGCCACAATTCATCTACCATAGAGCCACCATTCATCCACCACTCATCTACCATTCATCCACCATAGAGCCACCATTCATATACCATAGAGCCACCATTCATCTACCATAGAGCCACCATTCATCTATCATAGAGCCACCTTTCATCTACCAAAGCGCTACCATTCATCTACCATAGAGCCACCATTCATCTACCATAGAGCCAACATTCATCTACCATAGAGCCACCATTCATCTACCATAGAGCCACCATTCATCAACCATAGAGCCACCATTCATCTACCATAGGGCTATCATTCATCTACCATTCATCCACCACTCATCTACCATTCAACTACCTTAGAGCCACCATTCATCTACCATAGAGCCACCAATCATTTACCATAGAGCCACCATTCATCTACTATAGAGCCACCATTCATC
Organism: Strongylocentrotus droebachiensis; assembly: GCA_035222895.1. Lineage (NCBI taxonomy): Eukaryota > Metazoa > Echinodermata > Echinoidea > Camarodonta > Strongylocentrotidae > Strongylocentrotus > Strongylocentrotus droebachiensis. Next base: position 202,424 of record JAVYIG010001191.1, read on the forward strand.
TACCATAAGGCTACCATTCATCTACCATTCATCTACCATAGAGCCACCATTCATCTACCATAGAGCCACCATTCATCCACCACTCATCTACCATTCATCTACCATAGAGCCACCATTCATCTACCATAGAGCCACCATTCATCTACCATAGAGCCACCATTCATCTACCATAGAGCCGCCATTTATCTACCATAGAGCCACCATTCATCTACCATTGGGCTACCATTCATCTACCATTCATCCACCACTCATCTACCATTCATTTACCATAGAGCCACCATTCATCTTACATAGAGCCACCATTCATTTACCATAGAGCCACCATTCATCTACCATAGAGCCACCATTCATCTACCATAGAGCCACCATTCATCTACCATTGGGCTACCATTCATCTACCATTCATCCACCACTCATCTACCATTCATCCTACCATAGAGCCACCATTCATCTACCATAGAGCCACCATTCATCTACCATTGGGCTACCATTCATCTACCATTCATCCACCACTCATCTACCATTCATCTACCATAGAGCCACCATTCATCTAACATAGAGCCACCATGAAGCTACCATTCATCTACCATTCATCCACCACTCATCTACCATTCATCTACCATAGAGCCACCATTCATCTACCATAGAACCACCATTCATCTACCATAGAACCACCATTCATCCACCACTCATCTACCATTCATCTACCATAGAGCCACCATTCATCTACCATAGAGCCACCATTCATCTACCATAGAGCCACCATTCATCTACCATAGAGCCGCCATTTATCTACCATAGAGCCACCATTCATCCACTACTCATCTACCATTCATCTACTATAGAGCCACCATTCATTTACCATAGAGCCACCATTCATCTACCATAGAGCCACCATTCATTTACCAAAGAGCCACCATTCATCTACCATAGAGCCACCATTCATCTACCATAGAGCCACCATTCATCTACCATTGGGCTACCATTCATCTACCATTCATCCACCACTCATCTACCATTCATCCTACCATAGAGCCACCATTCATCTACCATAGAGCCACCATTCATCTACCATTGGGCTACCATTCATCTACCATTCATCCACCACTCATCTACCATTCATCTACCATAGAGCCACCATTCATCTACCATAGAGCCACCATTCATCTAACATAGAGCCACCATGAAGCTACCATTCATCTACCATTCATCCACCACTCATCTACCATTCATCTACCATAGAGCCACCATTCATCTACCATAGAGCCACCATTCATCTACCATAGAGCCACCATTCATCTACCATAGAGCCAACATTCATCTACCATAGAGCTGCCATTCATCTACCATTCATCCACCACTCATCTACCATAGAGCCACCATTCATCTACCATAAAGCCACCATTCATCTATCATAGGGCCACATTTCATCTACCATGAAACTACCATTCATCTACCATTCATCCACCACTCATCTACCATTCATCTACCATAGAGCCACCATTCATCTACCATAGAGCCACCATTCATCTACCATAGAGCCACCATACATATCTACCATAGAGCCACAATTCTCCTACCATAGAGCCACCATTCATCTACCATAGAGCCACCATTCATCTACCATAGAGCCACCATTCATCTACCATAGAGCCACCATTCATCTACCATAGAGCCACCATTCATCTACCATAGAGCCATCATTCATCTACCATAGAGTCGCCATTCATCTTCCATAGAGTCGCCATTCATCTACCATAGAGCCGCCATTCATCTACCATAGAGCCACCATTCATCTACCATAGAGCCACCATTCATCTACCATAGAGCCACCATTCATCTACCATAGGGCTACCATAGGGCTACCATTCATCTACCATTCATCCACTATTCATCTACCAAAGAGCCACCATTTATCTACCATAGAGCCACCATTCATCTACCATAGAGCCACCATTCATCCACCACTCATCTACCATTCATCTACCATCGAGCCACCATTCATCTACCCTAGAGCCACCATTCATCTAACATAGAGCCACCATTCATCTACCATAGAGCCACCATTCTCCTACCATAGAGCCACCATTCATCTACCATAGAGCCACCATTCATCTACCATAGAGCCACCATTCATCTACCATAGAGCCACCATTCATCTACCATAGAGCCAACATTCATCTACCATAGAGCTGCCATTCATCTACCATTCATCCACCACTCATCTACCATAGAGCCACCATTCATCTACCATAAAGCCACCATTCATCTATCATAGGGCCACATTTCATCTACCATGAAACTACCATTCATCTACCATTCATCCACCACTCATCTACCATTCATCTACCATAGAGCCACCATTCATCTACCATGGAGCCACCATACATATCTACCATAGAGCCACAATTCTCCTACCATAGAGCCACCATTCATCTACCATAGAGCCACCATTCATCTACCATAGAGCCACCATTCATCTACCATAGAGCCACCATTCATCTACCATAGAGCCACCATTCATCTACCATAGAGCCATCATTCATCTACCATAGAGTCGCCATTCATCTTCCATAGAGTCGCCATTCATCTACCATAGAGCCGCCATTCATCTACCATAGAGCCACCATTCATCTACCATAGAGCCACCATTCATCTACCATAGAGCCACCATTCATCTACCATAGGGCTACCATAGGGCTACCATTCATCTACCATTCATCCACTATTCATCTACCAAAGAGCCACCATTTATCTACCATAGAGCCACCATTCATCTACCATAGAGCCACCATTCATCCACCACTCATCTACCATTCATCTACCATCGAGCCACCATTCACCTACCCTGGAGCCACCATTCATCTAACATAGAGCCACCATTCATCTACCATAGAGCCACCATTCATCTACCATAAAGCCACCATTCATCTACCATAGAGCCACCATTCATCTACCATAGAGCCACCATTCATCTACCATAGGGCTACCATTCATCTACCATTCATCTACCATTCATCCACTATCCACCATTCATCTACCATTCATCTACCATTCATCCACTATCCACCATTCATCTACCATAGAGCCACCATTCATCCACCACTCATCTACCATTCATCTACCATAGTGCCACCATTCATCTACCATAGAGACACCATTCATCTACCACTCATCTACCATTCATCTATTATAGAGCCACCATTCATCTACCATAGAGCCACCATTCATCTACCATAGAGCCATCATTCATCTACCATTCATCCACCACTCATCTACTATTCATCTACCCTAGAGCCACCATTCATCTAACATAGAGCCACCATTCATCTACCATAAAGCCACCATTCATCTACCATAGAGCCACCATTCATCTACCATAGAGCCACCATTCATCTACCATAGGGCTACCATTCATCTACCATTCATCTACCATTCATCCACTATCCACCATTCATCTACCATTCATCCACTATCCACCATTCATCTACCATAGAGCCACCATTCACCCACCACTCATCTACCATTCATCTACCATAGAGCCACCATTCATCTACCATAGAGCCACCATTCATCTACCATAGAGCCACCATTCATCTACCATAGAGCCACCATTCATCTACCATAGGGCTACCATTCATCTACCATTCATCCACCACTCATCTACCATTCATCTACCATAGAGCCACCATTCATCTACCATAGAGCCACCATTCATCTACCACTCATCTACCATTCATCTACCATAGAGCCACCATTCATCTACCATAGAGCCACCATTCATCTACCATAGAGCCATCATTCATCTACCATAGGGCTACCATTCATCTACCATTCATCCACCACTCATCTACTATTCATCTACCCTAGAGCCACCATTCATCTAACATAGAGCCACCATTCATCTACCATAGAGCCACCATTCATCTACCATAAAGCCACCATTCATCTACCATAGAGCCACCATTCATCTACCATAGAGCCACCATTCATCTACCATAGGGCTACCATTCATCTACCATTCATCTACCATTCATCCACTATCCACCATTCATCTACCATTCATCTACCATTCATCCACTATCCACCATTCATCTACCATAGAGCCACCATTCATCCACCACTCATCTACCATTCATCTACCATAGAGCCACCATTCATCTACCATAGTGCTACCATTCATCTACCTTAGAGCCACCATTCATCTACCATAGAGCCATCATTCATCTACCATAGGGCTACCATTCATCTACCATTCATCCACCACTCATCTACCATTCATCTACCATAGAGCCACCATTCATCTACCGTAGAGCCACCATTCATCTACCATAGAGCTACCTTTCATCTAACATAGACCCACCATTCATATCTACCATAGAGCCACCATTCTCCTACCATAGAGCCACCATTCATCTACCATAGAGCCACCATTCATCTAACATAGAGCCACCATTCATCTACCATAGAGCCACCATTCATCTACAATAGAGCCACAATTCATCTACCATAGAGCCACCATTCATCCACCACTCATCTACCATTCATCCACCATAGAGCCACCATTCATATACCATAGAGCCACCATTCATCTACCATAGAGCCACCATTCATCTATCATAGAGCCACCTTTCATCTACCAAAGCGCTACCATTCATCTACCATAGAGCCACCATTCATCTACCATAGAGCCAACATTCATCTACCATAGAGCCACCATTCATCTACCATAGAGCCACCATTCATCAACCATAGAGCCACCATTCATCTACCATAGGGCTATCATTCATCTACCATTCATCCACCACTCATCTACCATTCAACTACCTTAGAGCCACCATTCATCTACCATAGAGCCACCAATCATTTACCATAGAGCCACCATTCATCTACTATAGAGCCACCATTCATCTACCATAAGGCTACCATTCATCTACCATTCATCTACCATAGAGCCACCATTCATCTACCATAGAGCCACCATTCATCCACCACTCATCTACCATTCATCTACCATAGAGCCACCATTCATCTACCATAGAGCCACCATTCATCTACCATAGAGCCACCATTCATCTACCATAGAGCCGCCATTTATCTACCATAGAGCCACCATTCATCTACCATTGCGCTACCATTCATCTACCATTCATCCACCACTCATCTACCATTCATTTACCATAGAGCCACCATTCATTTACCATAGAGCCACCATTCATCTACCATAGAGCCACCATTCATCTACCATAGAGCCACCATTCATCTACCATTGGGCTACCATTCATCTACCATTCATCCACCACTCATCTACCATTCATCCTACCATAGAGCCACCATTCATCTACCATAGAGCCACCATTCATCTACCATTGGGCTACCATTCATCTACCATTCATCCACCACTCATCTACCATAGAGCCACCATTCATCTAACATAGAGCCACCATGAAGCTACCATTCATCTACCATTCATCCACCACTCATCTACCATTCATCTACCATAGAGCCACCATTCATCTACCATAGAACCACCATTCATCTACCATAGAACCACCATTCATCCACCACTCATCTACCATTCATCTACCATAGAGCCACCATTCATCTACCATAGAGCCACCATTCATCTACCATAGAGCCACCATTCATCTACCATAGAGCCGCCATTTATCTACCATAGAGCCACCATTCATCCACTACTCATCTACCATTCATCTACTATAGAGCCACCATTCATTTACCATAGAGCCACCATTCATCTACCATAGAGCCACCATTCATTTACCATAGAGCCACCATTCATCTACCATAGAGCCACCATTCATCTACCATAGAGCCACCATTCATCTACCATTGGGCTACCATTCATCTACCATTCATCCACCACTCATCTACCATTCATCCTACCATAGAGCCACCATTCATCTACCATAGAGCCACCATTCATCTACCATTGGGCTACCATTCATCTACCATTCATCCACCACTCATCTACCATTCATCTACCATAGAGCCACCATTCATCTACCATAGAGCCACCATTCATCTAACATAGAGCCACCATGAAGCTACCATTCATCTACCATTCATCCACCACTCATCTACCATTCATCTACCATAGAGCCACCATTCATCTACCATAGAGCCACCATTCATCTACCATAGAGCCACCATTCATCTACCATAGAGCCAACATTCATCTACCATAGAGCTGTCATTCATCTACCATTCATCCACCACTCATCTACCATAGAGCCACCATTCATCTACCATAAAGCCACCATTCATCTATCATAGGGCCACATTTCATCTACCATGAAACTACCATTCATCTACCATTCATCCACCACTCATCTACCATTCATCTACCATAGAGCCACCATTCATCTACCATAGAGCCACCATTCATCTACCATAGAGCCACCATACATATCTACCATAGAGCCACAATTCTCCTACCATAGAGCCACCATTCATCTACCATAGAGCCACCATTCATCTACCATAGAGCCACCATTCATCTACCATAGAGCCACCATTCATCTACCATAGAGCCACCATTCATCTACCATAGAGCCATCATTCATCTACCATAGAGTCGCCATTCATCTTCCATAGAGTCGCCATTCATCTACCATAGAGCCGCCATTCATCTACCATAGAGCCACCATTCATCTACCATAGAGCCACCATTCATCTACCATAGAGCCACCATTCATCTACCATAGGGCTACCATAGGGCTACCATTCATCTACCATTCATCCACTATTCATCTACCAAAGAGCCACCATTTATCTACCATAGAGCCACCATTCATCTACCATAGAGCCACCATTCATCCACCACTCATCTACCATTCATCTACCATCGAGCCACCATTCATCTACCCTAGAGCCACCATTCATCTAACATAGAGCCACCATTCATCTACCATAGAGCCACCATTCATCTACCATAAAGCCACCATTCATCTACCATAGAGCCACCATTCATCTACCATAGAGCCACCATTCATCTACCATAGGGCTACCATTCATCTACCATTCATCTACCATTCATCCACTATCCACCATTCATCTACCACTCATCTACCATTCATCTACCATAGTGCCACCATTCATCTACCATAGAGACACCATTCATCTACCACTCATCTACCATTCATCTATTATAGAGCCACCATTCATCTACCATAGAGCCACCGTTCATCTACCATAGAGCCACCATTCATCTACCATAGAGCCACCATTCATCTACCATAGGGCTACCATTCATCTACCATTCTTCTACCATTCATCCACTATCCACCATTCATCTACCATTCATCCACTATCCACCATTCATCTACCATAGAGCCACCATTCATCCACCACTCATCTACCATAGAGCCACCATTCATCTACCATAGAGCCACCATTCATCTACCATAGAGCCACCATTCATCTACCATAGAGCCACCATTCATCTACCATAGGGCTACCATTCATCTACCATTCATCCACCACTCATCTACCATTCATCTACCATAGAGCCACCATTCATCTACCATAGAGCCACCATTCATCTACCACTCATCTACCATTCATCTACCATAGAGCCACCATTCATCTACCATAGAGCCACCATTCATCTACCATAGAGCCATCATTCATCTACCATAGGGCTACCATTCATCTACCATTCATCCACCACTCATCTACTATTCATCTACCCTAGAGCCACCATTCATCTAACATAGAGCCACCATTCATCTACCATAGAGCCACCATTCATCTACCATAATGCCACCATTCATCTACCATAGAGCCACCATTCATCTACCATAGAGCCACCATTCATCTACCATAGGGCTACCATTCATCTACCATTCATCTACCATTCATCCACTATCCACCATTCATCTACCATAGAGCCACCATTCATCCACCACTCATCTACCATTCATCTACCATAGAGCCACCATTCATCTACCATAGAGCCATCATTCATCTACCATAGGGCTACCATTCATCTACCATTCATCCACCTCTCATCTACCATTCATCTACCATAGAGCCACCATTCATCTACCGTAGAGCCACCATTCATCTACCATAGAGCTACCTTTCATCTAACATAGACCCACCATTAATATCTACCATAGAGCCACCATTCTCCTACCATAGAGCCACCATTCATCTACCATAGAGCCACCATTCATCTACCATAGAGCCACCATTCATCTACCATAGAGCCACCATTCATCTACCATAGAACCATCACTCATCTCCGATAGGGCTACCATTCCTCTCCCATACAGCCACCATAGGGCTACCATTCATCCACCATTCATCTACCATTCATCCACCACTCATCTACCATTCATCTACCATAGAGCCACCATTCATATACCGTAGAGCCACCATTCATCTACCATAGAGCTACCTTTCATCTAACATAGACCCACCATTCATTTCTACCATAGAGCCACCATTCTCCTACCATAGAGCCACCATTCATCTACCATAGAGCCACCATTCATCTACCATAGAGCCACCATTCATCTACAATAGAGCCACAATTCATCTACCATAGAGCCACCATTCATCCACCACTCATCTACCATTCATCCACCATAGAGCCACCATTCATATACCATAGAGCCACCATTCATCTACCATAGAGCCACCATTCATCTATCATAGAGCCACCTTTCATCTACCAAAGCGCTACCATTCATCTACCATAGAGCCACCATTCATCTACCATAGAGCCAACATTCATCTACCATAGAGCCACCATTCATCTACCATAGAGCCACCATTCATCAACCATAGAGCCACCATTCATCTACCATAGGGCTATCATTCATCTACCATTCATCCACCACTCATCTACCATTCAACTACCTTAGAGCCACCATTCATCTACCATAGAGCCACCAATCATTTACCATAGAGCCACCATTCATCTACTATAGAGCCACCATTCATCTACCATAAGGCTACCATTCATCTACCATTCATCTACCATAGAGCCACCATTCATCTACCATAGAGCCACCATTCATCCACCACTCATCTACCATTCATCTACCATAGAGCCACCATTCATCTACCATAGAGCCACCATTCATCTACCATTGGGCTACCATTCATCTACCATTCATCCACCACTCATCTACCATTCATCTACCATAGAGCCACCATTCATCTAACATAGAGCCACCATGAAGCTACCATTCATCTACCATTCATCCACCACTCATCTACCATTCATCTACCATAGAGCCACCATTCATCTACCATAGAACCACCATTCATCTACCATAGAACCACCATTCATCCACCACTCATCTACCATTCATCTACCATAGAGCCACCATTCATCTACCATAGAGCCACCATTCATCTACCATAGAGCCACCATTCATCTACCATAGAGCCGCCATTTATCTACCATAGAGCCACCATTCATCCACTACTCATCTACCATTCATCTACTATAGAGCCACCATTCATTTACCATAGAGCCACCATTCATCTACCATAGAGCCACCATTCATTTACCATAGAGCCACCATTCATCTACCATAGAGCCACCATTCATCTACCATAGAGCCACCATTCATCTACCATTGGGCTACCATTCATCTACCATTCATCCACCACTCATCTACCATTCATCCTACCATAGAGCCACCATTCATCTACCATAGAGCCACCATTCATCTACCATTGGGCTACCATTCATCTACCATTCATCCACCACTCATCTACCATTCATCTACCATAGAGCCACCATGAAGCTACCATTCATCTACCATTCATCCACCACTCATCTACCATAGAGCCAACATTCATCTACCATAGAGCTGTCATTCATCTACCATTCATCCACCACTCATCTACCATAGAGCCACCATTCATCTACCATAAAGCCACCATTCATCTATCATAGGGCCACATTTCATCTACCATGAAACTACCATTCATCTACCATTCATCCACCACTCATCTACCATTCATCTACCATAGAGCCACCATTCATCTACCATAGAGCCACCATTCATCTACCATAGAGCCACCATACATATCTACCATAGAGCCACAATTCTCCTACCATAGAGCCACCATTCATCTACCATAGAGCCACCATTCATCTACCATAGAGCCACCATTCATCTACCATAGAGCCACCATTCATCTACCATAGAGCCACCATTCATCTACCATAGAGCCATCATTCATCTACCATAGAGTCGCCATTCATCTTCCATAGAGTCGCCATTCATCTACCATAGAGCCGCCATTCATCTACCATAGAGCCACCATTCATCTACCATAGAGCCACCATTCATCTACCATAGAGCCACCATTCATCTACCATAGGGCTACCATAGGGCTACCATTCATCTACCATTCATCCACTATTCATCTACCAAAGAGCCACCATTTATCTACCATAGAGCCACCATTCATCTACCATAGAGCCACCATTCATCCACCACTCATCTACCATTCATCTACCATCGAGCCACCATTCATCTACCATAGAGACACCATTCATCTACCATAGGGCTACCATTCATCTACCATTCATCTACCATTCATCCACTATCCACCATTCATCTACCATTCATCTACCATTCATCCACTATCCACCATTCATCTACCATAGAGCCACCATTCATCCACCACTCATCTACCATTCATCTACCATAGTGCCACCATTCATCTACCATAGAGACACCATTCATCTACCACTCATCTACCATTCATCTACCATAAAGTCACCATTCATCTACCATAGAGCCACCATTCATCTACCATAGAGACACCATTCATCTACCATAGGGCTACCATTCATCTACCATTCATCTACCATTCATCCACTATCCACCATTCATCTACCATTCATCTACCATTCATCCACTATCCACCATTCATCTACCATAGAGCCACCATTCATCCACCACTCATCTACCATTCATCTACCATAGTGCCACCATTCATCTACCATAGAGACACCATTCATCTACCACTCATCTACCATTCATCTATTATAGAGCCACCATTCATCTACCATAGAGCCACCATTCATCTACCATAGAGCCATCATTCATCTACCATTCATCCACCACTCATCTACTATTCATCTACCCTAGAGCCACCATTCATCTAACATAGAGCCACCATTCATCTACCATAAAGCCACCATTCATCTACCATAGAGCCACCATTCATCTACCATAGAGCCACCATTCATCTACCATAGGGCTACCATTCATCTACCATTCATCTACCTTTCATCCACTATCCACCATTCATCTACCATTCATCCACTATCCACCATTCATCTACCATAGAGCCACCATTCATCCACCACTCATCTACCATTCATCTACCATAGAGCCACCATTCATCTACCATAGAGCCACCATTCATCTACCATAGAGCCACCATTCATCTACCATAGAGCCACCATTCATCTACCATAGGGCTACCATTCATCTACCATTCATCCACCACTCATCTACCATTCATCTACCATAGAGCCACCATTCATCTACCATAGAGCCACCATTCATCTACCACTCATCTACCATTCATCTACCATAGAGCCACCATTCATCTACCATAGAGCCACCATTCATCTACCATAGAGCCATCATTCATCTACCATAGGGCTACCATTCATCTACCATTCATCCACCACTCATCTACTATTCATCTACCCTAGAGCCACCATTCATCTAACATAGAGCCACCATTCATCTACCATAGAGCCACCATTCATCTACCATAATGCCACCATTCATCTACCATAGAGCCACCATTCATCTACCATAGAGCCACCATTCATCTACCATAGGGCTACCATTCATCTACCATTCATCTACCATTCATCCACTATCCACCATTCATCTACCATTCATCTACCATTCATCCACTATCCACCATTCATCTACCATAGAGCCACCATTCATCCACCACTCATCTACCATTCATCTACCATAGAGTCGCCATTCATCTACCATAGTGCCGCCATTCATCTACCATAGAGCCACCATTCATCTACCATAGAGCCACCATTCATCTACCATAGAGCCACCATTCATCTACCATAGGGCTACCATAGGGCTACCATTCATCTACCATTCATCCACTATTCATCTACAAAAGAGCCACCATTTATCTACCATAGAGCCACCATTCATCTACCATAGAGCCACCATTCATCCACCACTCATCTACCATTCATCTACCATCGAGCCACCATTCATCTACCCTAGAGCCACCATTCATCTAACATAGAGCCACCATTCATCTACCATAGAGCCACCATTCATCTACCATAAAGCCACCATTCATCTACCATAGAGCCACCATTCATCTACCATAGAGCCACCATTCATCTACCATAGGGCTACCATTCATCTACCATTCATCTACCATTCATCCACTATCCACCATTCATCTACCATTCATCTACCATTCATCCACTATCCACCATTCATCTACCATAGAGCCACCATTCATCCACCACTCATCTACCATTCATCTACCATAGTGCCACCATTCATCTACCATAGAGACACCATTCATCTACCACTCATCTACCATTCATCTATTATAGAGCCACCATTCATCTACCATAGAGCCACCATTCATCTACCATAGAGCCACCATTCATCTACCATAGAGCCACCATTCATCTACCATAGGGCTACCATTCATCTACCATTCATCTACCATTCATCCACTATCCACCATTCATCTACCATTCATCCACTATCCACCATTCATCTACCATAGAGCCACCATTCATCCACCACTCATCTACCATTCATCTACCATAGAGCCACCATTCATCTACCATAGAGCCACCATTCATCTACCATAGAGCCACCATTCATCTACCATAGGGCTACCATTCATCTACCATTCATCCACCACTCATCTACCATTCATCTACCATAGAGCCACCATTCATCTACCATAGAGCCACCATTCATCTACCACTCATCTACCATTCATCTACCATAGAGCCACCATTCATCTACCATAGAGCCACCATTCATCTACCATAGAGCCATCATTCATCTACCATAGGGCTACCATTCATCTACCATTCATCCACCACTCATCTACTATTCATCTACCCTAGAGCCACCATTCATCTAACATAGAGCCACCATTCATCTACCATAGAGCCACCATTCATCTACCATAATGCCACCATTCATCTACCATAGAGCCACCATTCATCTACCATAGAGCCACCATTCATCTACCATAGGGCTACCATTCATCTACCATTCATCTACCATTCATCCACTATCCACCATTCATCTACCATTCATCTACCATTCATCCACTATCCACCATTCATCTACCATAGAGCCACCATTCATCCACCACTCATCTACCATTCATCTACCATAGAGCCACCATTCATCTACCATAGAGCCATCATTCATCTACCATAGGGCTACCATTCATCTACCATTCATCCACCACTCATCTACCATTCATCTACCATAGAGCCACCATTCATCTACCGTAGAGCCACCATTCATCTACCATAGAGCTACCTTTCATCTAACATAGACCCACAATTAATATCTACCATAGAGCCACCATTCTCCTACCATAGAGCCACAATTCATCTACCATAGAGCCACCATTCATCTACCATAGAGCCACCATTCATCTACCATAGAGCCACCATTCATCTACCATAGAACCATCACTCATCTCCGATAGGGCTACCATTCCTCTCCCATACAGCCACCATATGGCTACCATTCATCCACCATTCATCTACCATTCATCCACCACTCATCTACCATTCATCTACCATAGAGCCACCATTCATATACCGTAGAGCCACCATTCATCTACCATAGAGCTACCTTTCATCTAACATAGACCCACCATTCATTTCTACCATAGAGCCACCATTCTCCTACCATAGAGCCACCATTCATCTACCATAGAGCCACCATTCATCTACCATAGAGCCACCATTCATCTACCATAGAGCCACCATTCATCTACCATAGAGCCAACATTCATCTACCATAGAGCTGCCATTCATCTACCATTCATCCACCACTCATCTACCATAGAGCCACCATTCATCTACCATAAAGCCACCATTCATCTATCATAGGGCCACATTTCATCTACCATGAAACTACCATTCATCTACCATTCATCCACCACTCATCTACCATTCATCTACCATAGAGCCACCATTCATCTACCATAGAGCCACCATTCATCTACCATAGAGCCACCATTCATCTACCATAGAGCCACCATTCATCTACTATAGAGCCACCATTCATCTACCATAAGGCTACCATTCATCTACCATTCATCAACCACTCATCTATCATTCATCTACCATAGAGCCACTATTCATCTACCATAGAGCCACCATTCATATACCATAGAGCCACCATTCATCTACCATAGAGCCGCCATTCATCTACCATAGAACCACCATTCATCCACCACTCATCTACCATTCATCTACCATAGAGCCAACATTCATCTACCATAGAGCCGCCAATCATCTACCATAGAGCCACCATTCATCTACTATAGAGCCACCATTCATCTACCATAAGGCTACCATTCATTTACCATTCATCAACCACTCATCTACCATTCATCTACCATAGAGCCACCATTCATCTACCATAGAGCCGCCATTCATCTACCATAGAACCACCATTCATCCACCACTCATCTACCATTCATCTACCATAGAGCCACCATTCATCTACCATAGAGCCACCAATCATCTACCATAGAGCCACCATTCATCTACTATAGAGCCACCATTCATCTACCATAAGGCTACCGTTCATCTACCATTCATCAACCACTCATCTACCATTCAACTACCTTAGAGCCACCATTCATCTACCATAGAGCCACCAATCATTTACCATAGAGCCACCATTCATCTACTATAGAGCCACCATTCATCTACCATAAGGCTACCATTCATCTACCATTCATCTACCATAGAGCCACCATTCATCTACCATAGAGCCACCATTCATCCACCACTCATCTACCATTCATCTACCATAGAGCCACCATTCATCTACCATAGAGCCACCATTCATCTACCATAGAGCCATCATTCATCTACCATAGGGCTACCATTCATCTACCATTCATCCACCACTCATCTACTATTCATCTACCCTAGAGCCACCATTCATCTAACATAGAGCCACCATTCATCTACCATAGAGCCACCATTCATCTACCATAATGCCACCATTCATCTACCATAGAGCCACCATTCATCTACCATAGAGCCACCATTCATCTACCATAGGGCTACCATTCATCTACCATTCATCTACCATTCATCCACTATCCACCATTCATCTACCATTCATCTACCATTCATCCACTATCCACCATTCATCTACCATAGAGCCACCATTCATCCACCACTCATCTACCATTCATCTACCATAGAGCCACCATTCATCTACCATAGAGCCATCATTCATCTACCATAGGGCTACCATTCATCTACCATTCATCCACCACTCATCTACCATTCATCTACCATAGAGCCACCATTCATCTACCGTAGAGCCACCATTCATCTACCATAGAGCTACCTTTCATCTAACATAGACCCACCATTAATATCTACCATAGATCCACCATTCTCCTACCATAGAGCCACCATTCATCTACCATAGAGCCACCATTCATCTACCATAGAGCCACCATTCATCTACCATAGAGCCACCATTCATCTACCATAGAACCATCACTCATCTCCGATAGGGCTACCATTCCTCTCCCATACAGCCACCATAGGGCTACCATTCATCCACCATTCATCTACCATTCATCCACCACTCATCTACCATTCATCTACCATAGAGCCACCATTCATATACCGTAGAGCCACCATTCATCTACCATAGAGCTACCTTTCATCTAACATAGACCCACCATTCATTTCTACCATAGAGCCACCATTCTCCTACCATAGAGCCACCATTCATCTACCATAGAGCCACCATTCATCTACCATAGAGCCACCATTCATCTACCATAGAGCCACCATTCATCTACCATAGAGCCAACATTCATCTACCATAGAGCTGCCATTCATCTACCATTCATCCACCACTCATCTACCATAGAGCCACCATTCATCTACCATAAAGCCACCATTCATCTATCATAGGGCCACATTTCATCTACCATGAAACTACCATTCATCTACCATTCATCCACCACTCATCTACCATTCATCTACCATAGAGCCACCATTCATCTACCATAGAGCCACCATTCATCTACCATAGAGCCACCATTCATCTACCATAGAGCCACCATTCATCTACTATAGAGCCACCATTCATCTACCATAAGGCTACCATTCATCTACCATTCATCAACCACTCATCTATCATTCATCTACTATAGAGCCACTATTCATCTACCATAGAGCCACCATTCATATACCATAGAGCCACCATTCATCTACCATAGAGCCGCCATTCATCTACCATAGAACCACCATTCATCCACCACTCATCTACCATTCATCTACCATAGAGCCAACATTCATCTACCATAGAGCCGCCAATCATCTACCATAGAGCCACCATTCATCTACTATAGAGCCACCATTCATCTACCATAAGGCTACCATTCATCTACCATTCATCAACCACTCATCTACCATTCATCTACCATAGAGCCACCATTCATCTACCATAGAACCACCATTCATCCGCCACTCATCTACCATTCATCTACCATAGAGCCACCATTCATCTACCATAGAGCCACCAATCATCTACCATAGAGCCACCATTCATCTACTATAGAGCCACCATTCATCTACCATAAGGCTACCGTTCATCTACCATTCATCAACCACTCATCTACCATTCAACTACCTTAGAGCCACCATTCATCTACCATAGAGCCACCAATCATTTACCATAGAGCCACCATTCATCTACTATAGAGCCACCATTCATCTACCATAAAGCCACCATTCATCTATCATAGGGCCACATTTCATCTACCATGAAACTACCATTCATCTACCATTCATCCACCACTCATCTACCATTCATCTACCATAGAGCCACCATTCATCTACCATAGAGCCACCATTCATCTACCATAGAGCCACCATTCATCTACCATAGAGCCACCATTCATCTACTATAGAGCCACCATTCATCTACCATAAGGCTACCATTCATCTACCATTCATCAACCACTCATCTATCATTCATCTACCATAGAGCCACTATTCATCTACCATAGAGCCACCATTCATCTACCATAGAGCCACCATTCATCTACCATAGAGCCACCATTCATCTACCATAGAGCCACCATTCATCTACCATAGAGCCGCCATTTATCTACCATAGAGCCACCATTCATCTACCATTGGGCTACCATTCATCTACCATTCATCCACCACTCATCTACCATTCATTTACCATAGAGCCACCATTCATCTTACATAGAGCCACCATTCATTTACCATAGAGCCACCATTCATCTACCATAGAGCCACCATTCATCTACCATAGAGCCACCATTCATCTACCATTGGGCTACCATTCATCTACCATTCATCCACCACTCATCTACCATTCATCCTACCATAGAGCCACCATTCATCTACCATAGAGCCACCATTCATCTACCATTGGGCTACCATTCATCTACCATTCATCCACCACTCATCTACCATTCATCTACCATAGAGCCACCATTCATCTACCATAGAACCACCATTCATCTACCATATAACCACCATTCATCCACCACTCATCTACCATTCATCTACCATAGAGCCACCATTCATCTACCATAGAGCCACCATTCATCTACCATAGAGCCACCATTCATCTACCATAGAGCCGCCATTTATCTACCATAGAGCCACCATTCATCCACTACTCATCTACCATTCATCTACTATAGAGCCACCATTCATTTACCATAGAGCCACCATTCATCTACCATAGAGCCACCATTCATTTACCATAGAGCCACCATTCATCTACCATAGAGCCACCATTCATCTACCATAGAGCCACCATTCATCTACCATTGGGCTACCATTCATCTACCATTCATCCACCACTCATCTACCATTCATCCTACCATAGAGCCACCATTCATCTACCATAGAGCCACCATTCATCTACCATTGGGCTACCATTCATCTACCATTCATCCACCACTCATCTACCATTCATCTACCATAGAGCCACCATTCATCTACCATAGAGCCACCATTCATCTAACATAGAGCCACCATGAAGCTACCACCATTCATCTACCATAGAGCCAACATTCATCTACCATAGAGCTGCCATTCATCTACCATTCATCCACCACTCATCTACCATAGAGCCACCATTCATCTACCATAAAGCCACCATTCATCTATCATAGGGCCACATTTCATCTACCATGAAACTACCATTCATCTACCATTCATCCACCACTCATCTACCATTCATCTACCATAGAGCCACCATTCATCTACCATAGAGCCACCATTCATCTACCATAGAGCCACCATACATATCTACCATAGAGCCACAATTCTCCTACCATAGAGCCACCATTCATCTACCATAGAGCTACCTTTCATCTAACATAGAGCCACCATTCATCTACCATAGAGCCACCATTCATCTACCATAGAGCCACCATTCATCTACCATAGAGCCATCATTCATCTACCATAGAGTCGCCATTCATCTTCCATAGAGTCGCCATTCATCTACCATAGAGCCGCCATTCATCTACCATAGAGCCACCATTCATCTACCATAGAGCCACCATTCATCTACCATAGAGCCACCATTCATCTACCATAGGGCTACCATAGGGCTACCATTCATCTACCATTCATCCACTATTCATCTACCAAAGAGCCACCATTTATCTACCATAGAGCCACCATTCATCTACCATAGAGCCACCATTCATCCACCACTCATCTACCATTCATCTACCATCGAGCCACCATTCATCTACCCTAGAGCCACCATTCATCTAACATAGAGCCACCATTCATCTACCATAGAGCCACCATTCTCCTACCATAGAGCCACCATTCATCTACCATAGAGCCACCATTCATCTACCATAGAGCCACCATTCATCTACCATAGAGCCACCATTCATCTACCATAGAGCCAACATTCATCTACCATAGAGCTGCCATTTATCTACCATTCATCCACCACTCATCTACCATAGAGCCACCATTCATCTACCATAAAGCCACCATTCATCTATCATAGGGCCACATTTCATCTACCATGAAACTACCATTCATCTACCATTCATCCACCACTCATCTACCATTCATCTACCATAGAGCCACCATTCATCTACCATAGAGCCACCATACATATCTACCATAGAGCCACAATTCTCCTACCATAGAGCCACCATTCATCTACCATAGAGCCACCATTCATCTACCATAGAGCCACCATTCATCTACCATAGAGCCACCATTCATCTACCATAGAGCCACCATTCATCTACCATAGAGCCATCATTCATCTACCATAGAGTCGCCATTCATCTTCCATAGAGTCGCCATTCATCTACCATAGAGCCGCCATTCATCTACCATAGAGCCACCATTCATCTACCATAGAGCCACCATTCATCTACCATAGAGCCACCATTCATCTACCATAGGGCTACCATAGGGCTACCATTCATCTACCATTCATCCACTATTCATCTACCAAAGAGCCACCATTTATCTACCATAGAGCCACCATTCATCTACCATAGAGCCACCATTCATCCACCACTCATCTACCATTCATCTACCATCGAGCCACCATTCATCTACCCTGGAGCCACCATTCATCTAACATAGAGCCACCATTCATCTACCATAGAGCCACCATTCATCTACCATAAAGCCACCATTCATCTACCATAGAGCCACCATTCATCTACCATAGAGCCACCATTCATCTACCATAGGGCTACCATTCATCTACCATTCATCTACCATTCATCCACTATCCACCATTCATCTACCATTCATCTACCATTCATCCACTATCCACCATTCATCTACCATAGAGCCACCATTCATCCACCACTCATCTACCATTCATCTACCATAGTGCCACCATTCATCTACCATAGAGACACCATTCATCTACCACTCATCTACCATTCATCTATTATAGAGCCACCATTCATCTACCATAGAGCCACCATTCATCTACCATAGAGCCATCATTCATCTACCATTCATCCACCACTCATCTACTATTCATCTACCCTAGAGCCACCATTCATCTAACATAGAGCCACCATTCAACTACCATAAAGCCACCATTCATCTACCATAGAGCCACCATTCATCTACCATAGAGCCACCATTCATCTACCATAGGGCTACCATTCATCTACCATTCATCTACCATTCATCCACTATCCACCATTCATCTACCATTCATCCACTATCCACCATTCATCTACCATAGAGCCACCATTCACCCACCACTCATCTACCATTCATCTACCATAGAGCCACCATTCATCTACCATAGAGCCACCATTCATCTACCATAGAGCCACCATTCATCTACCATAGAGCCACCATTCATCTACCATAGGGCTACCATTCATCTACCATTCATCCACCACTCATCTACCATTCATCTACCATAGAGCCACCATTCATCTACCACTCATCTACCATTCATCTACCATAGAGCCACCATTCATCTACCATAGAGCCACCATTCATCTACCATAGAGCCATCATTCATCTACCATAGGGCTACCATTCATCTACCATTCATCCACCACTCATCTACTATTCATCTACCCTAGAGCCACCATTCATCTAACATAGAGCCACCATTCATCTACCATAGAGCCACCATTCATCTACCATAAAGCCACCATTCATCTACCATAGAGCCACCATTCATCTACCATAGAGCCACCATTCATCTAACATAGGGCTACCATTCATCTACCATTCATCTACCATTCATCCACTATCCACCATTCATCTACCATTCATCTACCATTCATCCACTATCCACCATTCATCTACCATAGAGCCACCATTCATCCACCACTCATCTACCATTCATCTACCATAGAGCCACCATTCATCTACCATAGTGCTACCATTCATCTACCTTAGAGCCACCATTCATCTACCATAGAGCCATCATTCATCTACCATAGGGCTACCATTCATCTACCATTCATCCACCACTCATCTACCATTCATCTACCATAGAGCCACCATTCATCTACCGTAGAGCCACCATTCATCTACCATAGAGCTACCTTTCATCTAACATAGACCCACCATTCATATCTACCATAGAGCCACCATTCTCCTACCATAGAGCCACCATTCATCTACCATAGAGCCACCATTCATCTAACATAGAGCCACCATTCATCTACCATAGAGCCACCATTCATCTACAATAGAGCCACAATTCATCTACCATAGAGCCACCATTCATCCACCACTCATCTACCATTCATCCACCATAGAGCCACCATTCATATACCATAGAGCCACCATTCATCTACCATAGAGCCACCATTCATCTATCATAGAGCCACCTTTCATCTACCAAAGCGCTACCATTCATCTACCATAGAGCCACCATTCATCTACCATAGAGCCAACATTCATCTACCATAGAGCCACCATTCATCTACCATAGAGCCACCATTCATCAACCATAGAGCCACCATTCATCTACCATAGGGCTATCATTCATCTACCATTCATCCACCACTCATCTACCATTCAACTACCTTAGAGCCACCATTCATCTACCATAGAGCCACCAATCATTTACCATAGAGCCACCATTCATCTACTATAGAGCCACCATTCATCTACCATAAGGCTACCATTCATCTACCATTCATCTACCATAGAGCCACCATTCATCTACCATAGAGCCACCATTCATCCACCACTCATCTACCATTCATCTACCATAGAGCCACCATTCATCTACCATAGAGCCACCATTCATCTACCATAGAGCCACCATTCATCTACCATAGAGCCGCCATTTATCTACCATAGAGCCACCATTCATCTACCATTGGGCTACCATTCATCTACCATTCATCCACCACTCATCTACCATTCATTTACCATAGAGCCACCATTCATTTACCATAGAGCCACCATTCATCTACCATAGAGCCACCATTCATCTACCATAGAGCCACCATTCATCTACCATTGGGCTACCATTCATCTACCATTCATCCACCACTCATCTACCATTCATCCTACCATAGAGCCACCATTCATCTACCATAGAGCCACCATTCATCTACCATTGGGCTACCATTCATCTACCATTCATCCACCACTCATCTACCATTCATCTACCATAGAGCCACCATTCATCTAACATAGAGCCACCATGAAGCTACCATTCATCTACCATTCATCCACCACTCATCTACCATTCATCTACCATAGAGCCACCATTCATCTACCATAGAACCACCATTCATCTACCATAGAACCACCATTCATCCACCACTCATCTACCATTCATCTACCATAGAGCCACCATTCATCTACCATAGAGCCACCATTCATCTACCATAGAGCCACCATTCATCTACCATAGAGCCGCCATTTATCTACCATAGAGCCACCATTCATCCACTACTCATCTACCATTCATCTACTATAGAGCCACCATTCATTTACCATAGAGCCACCATTCATCTACCATAGAGCCACCATTCATTTACCATAGAGCCACCATTCATCTACCATAGAGCCACCATTCATCTACCATAGAGCCACCATTCATCTACCATTGGGCTACCATTCATCTACCATTCATCCACCACTCATCTACCATTCATCCTACCATAGAGCCACCATTCATCTACCATAGAGCCACCATTCATCTACCATTGGGCTACCATTCATCTACCATTCATCCACCACTCATCTACCATTCATCTACCATAGAGCCACCATGAAGCTACCATTCATCTACCATTCATCCACCACTCATCTACCATTCATCTACCATAGAGCCACCATTCATCTACCATAGAGCCACCATTCATCTACCATAGAGCCAACATTCATCTACCATAGAGCTGTCATTCATCTACCATTCATCCACCACTCATCTACCATAGAGCCACCATTCATCTACCATAAAGCCACCATTCATCTATCATAGGGCCACATTTCATCTACCATGAAACTACCATTCATCTACCATTCATCCACCACTCATCTACCATTCATCTACCATAGAGCCACCATTCATCTACCATAGAGCCACCATTCATCTACCATAGAGCCACCATACATATCTACCATAGAGCCACAATTCTCCTACCATAGAGCCACCATTCATCTACCATAGAGCCACCATTCATCTACCATAGAGCCACCATTCATCTACCATAGAGCCACCATTCATCTACCATAGAGCCACCATTCATCTACCATAGAGCCATCATTCATCTACCATAGAGTCGCCATTCATCTTCCATAGAGTCGCCATTCATCTACCATAGAGCCGCCATTCATCTACCATAGAGCCACCATTCATCTACCATAGAGCCACCATTCATCTACCATAGAGCCACCATTCATCTACCATAGGGCTACCATAGGGCTACCATTCATCTACCATTCATCCACTATTCATCTACCAAAGAGCCACCATTTATCTACCATAGAGCCACCATTCATCTACCATAGAGCCACCATTCATCCACCACTCATCTACCATTCATCTACCATCGAGCCACCATTCATCTACCCTAGAGCCACCATTCATCTAACATAGAGCCACCATTCATCTACCATAGAGCCACCATTCATCTACCATAAAGTCACCATTCATCTACCATAGAGCCACCATTCATCTACCATAGAGCCACCATTCATCTACCATAGGGCTACCATTCATCTACCATTCATCTACCATTCATCCACTATCCACCATTCATCTACCATTCATCTACCATTCATCCACTATCCACCATTCATCTACCATAGAGCCACCATTCATCCACCACTCATCTACCATTCATCTACCATAGTGCCACCATTCATCTACCATAGAGACACCATTCATCTACCACTCATCTACCATTCATCTATTATAGAGCCACCATTCATCTACCATAGAGCCACCATTCATCTACCATAGAGCCATCATTCATCTACCATTCATCCACCACTCATCTACTATTCATCTACCCTAGAGCCACCATTCATCTAACATAGAGCCACCATTCATCTACCATAAAGCCACCATTCATCTACCATAGAGCCACCATTCATCTACCATAGAGCCACCATTCATCTACCATAGGGCTACCATTCATCTACCATTCATCTACCTTTCATCCACTATCCACCATTCATCTACCATTCATCCACTATCCACCATTCATCTACCATAGAGCCACCATTCATCCACCACTCATCTACCATTCATCTACCATAGAGCCACCATTCATCTACCATAGAGCCACCATTCATCTACCATAGAGCCACCATTCATCTACCATAGAGCCACCATTCATCTACCATAGGGCTACCATTCATCTACCATTCATCCACCACTCATCTACCATTCATCTACCATAGAGCCACCATTCATCTACCATAGAGCCACCATTCATCTACCACTCATCTACCATTCATCTACCATAGAGCCACCATTCATCTACCATAGAGCCACCATTCATCTACCATAGAGCCATCATTCATCTACCATAGGGCTACCATTCATCTACCATTCATCCACCACTCATCTACTATTCATCTACCCTAGAGCCACCATTCATCTAACATAGAGCCACCATTCATCTACCATAGAGCCACCATTCATCTACCATAATGCCACCATTCATCTACCATAGAGCCACCATTCATCTACCATAGAGCCACCATTCATCTACCATAGGGCTACCATTCATCTACCATTCATCCACTATCCACCATTCATCTACCATTCATCTACCATTCATCCACTATCCACCATTCATCTACCATAGAGCCACCATTCATCCACCACTCATCTACCATTCATCTACCATAGAGTCGCCATTCATCTACCATAGAGCCGCCATTCATCTACCATAGAGCCACCATTCATCTACCATAGAGCCACCATTCATCTACCATAGAGCCACCATTCATCTACCATAGGGCTACCATAGGGCTACCATTCATCTACCATTCATCCACTATTCATCTACAAAAGAGCCACCATTTATCTACCATAGAGCCACCATTCATCTACCATAGAGCCACCATTCATCCACCACTCATCTACCATTCATCTACCATCGAGCCACCATTCATCTACCCTAGAGCCACCATTCATCTAACATAGAGCCACCATTCATCTACCATAGAGCCACCATTCATCTACCATAAAGCCACCATTCATCTACCATAGAGCCACCATTCATCTACCATAGAGCCACCATTCATCTACCATAGGGCTACCATTCATCTACCATTCATCTACCATTCATCCACTATCCACCATTCATCTACCATTCATCTACCATTCATCCACTATCCACCATTCATCTACCATAGAGCCACCATTCATCCACCACTCATCTACCATTCATCTACCATAGTGCCACCATTCATCTACCATAGAGACACCATTCATCTACCACTCATCTACCATTCATCTATTATAGAGCCACCATTCATCTACCATAGAGCCACCATTCATCTACCATAGAGCCACCATTCATCTACCATAGAGCCACCATTCATCTACCATAGGGCTACCATTCATCTACCATTCATCTACCATTCATCCACTATCCACCATTCATCTACCATTCATCCACTATCCACCATTCATCTACCATAGAGCCACCATTCATCCACCACTCATCTACCATTCATCTACCATAGAGCCACCATTCATCTACCATAGAGCCACCATTCATCTACCATAGAGCCACCATTCATCTACCATAGGGCTACCATTCATCTACCATTCATCCACCACTCATCTACCATTCATCTACCATAGAGCCACCATTCATCTACCATAGAGCCACCATTCATCTACCACTCATCTACCATTCATCTACCATAGAGCCACCATTCATCTACCATAGAGCCACCATTCATCTACCATAGAGCCATCATTCATCTACCATAGGGCTACCATTCATCTACCATTCATCCACCACTCATCTACTATTCATCTACCCTAGAGCCACCATTCATCTAACATAGAGCCACCATTCATCTACCATAGAGCCACCATTCATCTACCATAATGCCACCATTCATCTACCATAGAGCCACCATTCATCTACCATAGAGCCACCATTCATCTACCATAGGGCTACCATTCATCTACCATTCATCTACCATTCATCTACCATTCATCCACTATCCACCATTCATCTACCATAGAGCCACCATTCATCCACCACTCATCTACCATTCATCTACCATAGAGCCACCATTCATCTACCATAGAGCCATCATTCATCTACCATAGGGCTACCATTCATCTACCATTCATCCACCACTCATCTACCATTCATCTACCATAGAGCCACCATTCATCTACCGTAGAGCCACCATTCATCTACCATAGAGCTACCTTTCATCTAACATAGACCCACCATTAATATCTACCATAGAGCCACCATTCTCCTACCATAGAGCCACCATTCATCTACCATAGAGCCACCATTCATCTACCATAGAGCCACCATTCATCTACCATAGAGCCACCATTCATCTACCATAGAACCATCACTCATCTCCGATAGGGCTACCATTCCTCTCCCATACAGCCACCATAGGGCTACCATTCATCCACCATTCATCTACCATTCATCCACCACTCATCTACCATTCATCTACCATAGAGCCACCATTCATATACCGTAGAGCCACCATTCATCTACCATAGAGCTACCTTTCATCTAACATAGACCCACCATTCATTTCTACCATAGAGCCACCATTCTCCTACCATAGAGCCACCATTCATCTACCATAGAGCCACCATTCATCTACCATAGAGCCACCATTCATCTACCATAGAGCCACCACTCATCTACCATAGAGCCACCATTCATCTACCATAAAGCCACCATTCATCTATCATAGGGCCACATTTCATCTACCATGAAACTACCATTCATCTACCATTCATCCACCACTCATCTACCATTCATCTACCATAGAGCCACCATTCATCTACCATAGAGCCACCATTCATCTACCATAGAGCCACCATTCATCTACCATAGAGCCACCATTCATCTACTATAGAGCCACCATTCATCTACCATAAGGCTACCATTCATCTACCATTCATCAACCACTCATCTATCATTCATCTACCATAGAGCCACTATTCATCTACCATAGAGCCACCATTCATATACCATAGAGCCACCATTCATCTACCATAGAGCCGCCATTCATCTACCATAGAACCACCATTCATCCACCACTCATCTACCATTCATCTACCATAGAGCCAACATTCATCTACCATAGAGCCGCCAATCATCTACCATAGAGCCACCATTCATCTACTATAGAGCCACCATTCATCTACCATAAGGCTACCATTCATTTACCATTCATCAACCACTCATCTACCATTCATCTACCATAGAGCCACCATTCATCTACCATAGAGCCGCCATTCATCTACCATAGAACCACCATTCATCCACCACTCATCTACCATTCATCTACCATAGAGCCACCATTCATCTACCATAGAGCCACCAATCATCTACCATAGAGCCACCATTCATCTACTATAGAGCCACCATTCATCTACCATAAGGCTACCGTTCATCTACCATTCATCAACCACTCATCTACCATTCAACTACCTTAGAGCCACCATTCATCTACCATAGAGCCACCAATCATTTACCATAGAGCCACCATTCATCTACTATAGAGCCACCATTCATCTACCATAAGGCTACCATTCATCTACCATTCATCTACCATAGAGCCACCATTCATCTACCATAGAGCCACCATTCATCCACCACTCATCTACCATTCATCTACCATAGAGCCACCATTCATCTACCATAGAGCCACCATTCATCTACCATAGAGCCATCATTCATCTACCATAGGGCTACCATTCATCTACCATTCATCCACCACTCATCTACTATTCATCTACCCTAGAGCCACCATTCATCTAACATAGAGCCACCATTCATCTACCATAGAGCCACCATTCATCTACCATAATGCCACCATTCATCTACCATAGAGCCACCATTCATCTACCATAGAGCCACCATTCATCTACCATAGGGCTACCATTCATCTACCATTCATCTACCATTCATCCACTATCCACCATTCATCTACCATTCATCTACCATTCATCCACTATCCACCATTCATCTACCATAGAGCCACCATTCATCCACCACTCATCTACCATTCATCTACCATAGAGCCACCATTCATCTACCATAGAGCCATCATTCATCTACCATAGGGCTACCATTCATCTACCATTCATCCACCACTCATCAACCATTCATCTACCATAGAGCCACCATTCATCTACCGTAGAGCCACCATTCATCTACCATAGAGCTACCTTTCATCTAACATAGACCCACCATTAATATCTACCATAGATCCACCATTCTCCTACCATAGAGCCACCATTCATCTACCATAGAGCCACCATTCATCTACCATAGAGCCACCATTCATCTACCATAGAGCCACCATTCATCTACCATAGAACCATCACTCATCTCCGATAGGGCTACCATTCCTCTCCCATACAGCCACCATAGGGCTACCATTCATCCACCATTCATCTACCATTCATCCACCACTCATCTACCATTCATCTACCATAGAGCCACCATTCATATACCGTAGAGCCACCATTCATCTACCATAGAGCTACCTTTCATCTAACATAGACCCACCATTCATTTCTACCATAGAGCCACCATTCTCCTACCATAGAGCCACCATTCATCTACCATAGAGCCACCATTCATCTACCATAGAGCCACCATTCATCTACCATAGAGCCACCATTCATCTACCATAGAGCCAACATTCATCTACCATAGAGCTGCCATTCATCTACCATTCATCCACCACTCATCTACCATAGAGCCACCATTCATCTACCATAAAGCCACCATTCATCTATCATAGGGCCACATTTCATCTACCATGAAACTACCATTCATCTACCATTCATCCACCACTCATCTACCATTCATCTACCATAGAGCCACCATTCATCTACCATAGAGCCACCATTCATCTACCATAGAGCCACCATTCATCTACCATAGAGCCACCATTCATCTACTATAGAGCCACCATTCATCTACCATAAGGCTACCATTCATCTACCATTCATCAACCACTCATCTATCATTCATCTACTATAGAGCCACTATTCATCTACCATAGAGCCACCATTCATATACCATAGAGCCACCATTCATCTACCATAGAGCCGCCATTCATCTACCATAGAACCACCATTCATCCACCACTCATCTACCATTCATCTACCATAGAGCCAACATTCATCTACCATAGAGCCGCCAATCATCTACCATAGAGCCACCATTCATCTACTATAGAGCCACCATTCATCTACCATAAGGCTACCATTCATCTACCATTCATCAACCACTCATCTACCATTCATCTACCATAGAGCCACCATTCATCTACCATAGAGCCGCCATTCATCTACCATAGAACCACCATTCATCCACCACTCATCTACCATTCATCTACCATAGAGCCACCATTCATCTACCATAGAGCCACCAATCATCTACCATAGAGCCACCATTCATCTACTATAGAGCCACCATTCATCTACCATAAGGCTACCGTTCATCTACCATTCATCAACCACTCATCTACCATTCAACTACCTTAGAGCCACCATTCATCTACCATAGAGCCACCAATCATTTACCATAGAGCCACCATTCATCTACTATAGAGCCACCATTCATCTACCATAAGGCTACCATTCATCTACCATTCATCTACCATAGAGCCACCATTCATCTACCATAGAGCCACCATTCATCCACCACTCATCTACCATTCATCTACCATAGAGCCACCATTCATCTACCATAGAGCCACCATTCATCTACCATAGAGCCACCATTCATCTACCATAGAGCCGCCATTTATCTACCATAGAGCCACCATTCATCCACTACTCATCTACCATTCATCTACTATAGAGCCACCATTCATTTACCATAGAGCCACCATTCATCTACCATAGAGCCACCATTCATTTACCATAGAGCCACCATTCATCTACCATAGAGCCACCATTCATCTACCATAGAGCCACCATTCATCTACCATTGGGCTACCATTCATCTACCATTCATCCACCACTCATCTACCATTCATCCTACCATAGAGCCACCATTCATCTACCATAGAGCCACCATTCATCTACCATTGGGCTACCATTCATCTACCATTCATCCACCACTCATCTACCATTCATCTACCATGGAGCCACCATTCATTTACCATAGAGCCACCATTCATCTAACATAGAGCCACCATGAAGCTACCATTCATCTACCATTCATCCACCACTCATCTACCATTCATCTACCATAGAGCCACCATTCATCTACCATAGAGCCACCATTCATCTAACATAGAGCCACCATGAAGCTACCATTCATCTACCATTCATCCACCACTCATCTACCATTCATCTACCATAGAGCCACCATTCATCTACCATAGAGCCACCATTCATCTACCATAGAGCCACCATTCATCTACCATAGAGCCAACATTCATCTACCATAGAGCTGCCATTCATCTACCATTCATCCACCACTCATCTACCATAGAGCCACCATTCATCTACCATAAAGCCACCATTCATCTATCATAGGGCCACATTTCATCTACCATGAAACTACCATTCATCTACCATTCATCCACCACTCATCTACCATTCATCTACCATAGAGCCACCATTCATCTACCATAAGGCTACCATTCATCTACCATTCATCAACCACTCATCTATCATTCATCTACCATAGAGCCACTATTCATCTACCATAGAGCCACCATTCATATACCATAGAGCCACCATTCATCTACCATAGAGCCGCCATTCATCTACCATAGAACCACCATTCATCCACCACTCATCTACCATTCATCTACCATAGAGCCAACATTCATCTACCATAGAGCCGCCAATCATCTACCATAGAGCCACCATTCATCTACTATAGAGCCACCATTCATCTACCATAAGGCTACCATTCATCTACCATTCATCAACCACTCATCTACCATTCATCTACCATAGAGCCACCATTCATCTACCATAGAGCCGCCATTCATCTACCATAGAACCACCATTCATCCACCACTCATCTACCATTCATCTACCATAGAGCCACCATTCATCTACCATAGAGCCACCAATCATCTACCATAGAGCCACCATTCATCTACTATAGAGCCACCATTCATCTACCATAAGGCTACCGTTCATCTACCATTCATCAACCACTCATCTACCATTCAACTACCTTAGAGCCACCATTCATCTACCATAGAGCCACCAATCATTTACCATAGAGCCACCATTCATCTACTATAGAGCCACCATTCATCTACCATAAGGCTACCATTCATCTACCATTCATCTACCATAGAGCCACCATTCATCTACCATAGAGCCGCCATTCATCCACCACTCATCTACCATTCATCTACCATAGAGCCACCATTCATCTACCATAGAGCCACCATTCATCTACCATAGAGCCATCATTCATCTACCATAGGGCTACCATTCATCTACCATTCATCCACCACTCATCTACTATTCATCTACCCTAGAGCCACCATTCATCTAACATAGAGCCACCATTCATCTACCATAGAGCCACCATTCATCTACCATAATGCCACCATTCATCTACCATAGAGCCACCATTCATCTACCATAGAGCCACCATTCATCTACCATAGGGCTACCATTCATCTACCATTCATCTACCATTCATCCACTATCCACCATTCATCTACCATTCAACTACCATTCATCCACTATCCACCATTCATCTACCATAGAGCCACCATTCATCCACCACTCATCTACCATTCATCTACCATAGAGCCACCATTCATCTACCATAGAGCCATCATTCATCTACCATAGGGCTACCATTCATCTACCATTCATCCACCACTCATCTACCATTCATCTACCATAGAGCCATCATTCATCTACCGTAGAGCCACCATTCATCTACCATAGAGCTACCTTTCATCTAACATAGACCCACCATTAATATCTACCATAGATCCACCATTCTCCTACCATAGAGCCACCATTCATCTACCATAGAGCCACCATTCATCTACCATAGAGCCACCATTCATCTACCATAGAGCCACCATTCATCTACCATAGAACCATCACTCATCTCCGATAGGGCTACCATTCCTCTCCCATACAGCCACCATAGGGCTACCATTCATCCACCATTCATCTACCATTCATCCACCACTCATCTACCATTCATCTACCATAGAGCCACCATTCATATACCGTAGAGCCACCATTCATCTACCATAGAGCTACCTTTCATCTAACATAGACCCACCATTCATTTCTACCATAGAGCCACCATTCTCCTACCATAGAGCCACCATTCATCTACCATAGAGCCACCATTCATCTACCATAGAGCCACCATTCATCTACCATAGAGCCACCATTCATCTACCATAGAGCCAACATTCATCTACCATAGAGCTGCCATTCATCTACCATTCATCCACCACTCATCTACCATAGAGCCACCATTCATCTACCATAAAGCCACCATTCATCTATCATAGGGCCACATTTCATCTACCATGAAACTACCATTCATCTACCATTCATCCACCACTCATCTACCATTCATCTACCATAGAGCCACCATTCATCTACCATAGAGCCACCATTCATCTACCATAGAGCCACCATTCATCTACCATAGAGCCACCATTCATCTACTATAGAGCCACCATTCATCTACCATAAGGCTACCATTCATCTACCATTCATCAACCACTCATCTATCATTCATCTACCATAGAGCCACTATTCATCTACCATAGAGCCACCATTCATATACCATAGAGCCACCATTCATCTACCATAGAGCCGCCATTCATCTACCATAGAACCACCATTCATCCACCACTCATCTACCATTCATCTACCATAGAGCCAACATTCATCTACCATAGAGCCGCCAATCATCTACCATAGAGCCACCATTCATCTACTATAGAGCCACCATTCATCTACCATAAGGCTACCATTCATCTACCATTCATCAACCACTCATCTACCATTCATCTACCATAGAGCCACCATTCATCTACCATAGAGCCGCCATTCATCTACCATAGAACCACCATTCATCCACCACTCATCTACCATTCATCTACCATAGAGCCACCATTCATCTACCATAGAGCCACCAATCATCTACCATAGAGCGACCATTCATCTACTATAGAGCCACCATTCATCTACCATAAGGCTACCGTTCATCTACCATTCATCAACCACTCATCTACCATTCAACTACCTTAGAGCCACCATTCATCTACCATAGAGCCACCAATCATTTACCATAGAGCCACCATTCATCTACTATAGAGCCACCATTCATCTACCATAAGGCTACCATTCATCTACCATTCATCTACCATAGAGCCACCATTCATCTACCATAGAGCCACCATTCATCCACCACTCATCTACCATTCATCTACCATAGAGCCACCATTCATCTACCATAGAGCCACCATTCATCTACCATAGAGCCACCATTCATCTACCATAGAGCCGCCATTTATCTACCATAGAGCCACCATTCATCCACTACTCATCTACCATTCATCTACTATAGAGCCACCATTCATTTACCATAGAGCCACCATTCATCTACCATAGAGCCACCATTCATTTACCATAGAGCCACCATTCATCTACCATAGAGCCACCATTCATCTACCATAGAGCCACCATTCATCTACCATTGGGCTACCATTCATCTACCATTCATCCACCACTCATCTACCATTCATCCTACCATAGAGCCACCATTCATCTACCATAGAGCCACCATTCATCTACCATTGGGCTACCATTCATCTACCATTCATCCACCACTCATCTACCATTCATCTACCAT
This sequence comes from Strongylocentrotus droebachiensis, assembly GCA_035222895.1. NCBI lineage: Eukaryota > Metazoa > Echinodermata > Echinoidea > Camarodonta > Strongylocentrotidae > Strongylocentrotus > Strongylocentrotus droebachiensis. The sequence goes on from JAVYIG010001191.1 coordinate 236,783, forward strand.
GGAGCCACCATTCATTTACCATAGAGCCACCATTCATCTAACATAGAGCCACCATGAAGCTACCATTCATCTACCATTCATCCACCACTCATCTACCATTCATCTACCATAGAGCCACCATTCATCTACCATAGAGCCACCATTCATCTAACATAGAGCCACCATGAAGCTACCATTCATCTACCATTCATCCACCACTCATCTACCATTCATCTACCATAGAGCCACCATTCATCTACCATAGAGCCACCATTCATCTACCATAGAGCCACCATTCATCTACCATAGAGCCAACATTCATCTACCATAGAGCTGCCATTCATCTACCATTCATCCACCACTCATCTACCATAGAGCCACCATTCATCTACCATAAAGCCACCATTCATCTATCATAGGGCCACATTTCATCTACCATGAAACTACCATTCATCTACCATTCATCCACCACTCATCTACCATTCATCTACCATAGAGCCACCATTCATCTACCATAGAGCCACCATTCATCTACCATAGAGCCACCATACATATCTACCATAGAGCCACAATTCTCCTACCATAGAGCCACCATTCATCTACCATAGAGCCACCATTCATCTACCATAGAGCCACCATTCATCTACCATAGAGCCACCATTCATCTACCATAGAGCCACCATTCATCTACCATAGAGCTATCATTCATCTACCATAGAGTCGCCATTCATCTTCCATAGAGTCGCCATTCATCTACCATAGAGCCGCCATTCATCTACCATAGAGCCACCATTCATCTACCATAGAGCCATCATTCATCTACCATAGAGCCACCATTCATCTACCATAAGGCTACCATAGGGCTACCATTCATCTACCATTCATCCACTATTCATCTACCACAGAGCCACCATTTATCTACCATAGAGCCACCATTCATCTACCATAGAGCCACCATTCATCTACCATAGAGCCAACATTCATCTACCATAGAGCCACCATTCATCTACCATAGAGCCACCATTCATCAACCATAGAGCCACCATTCATCTACCATAGGGCTATCATTCATCTACCATTCATCCACCACTCATCTACCATTCAACTACCTAAGAGCCACCATTCATCTACCATAGAGCCACCAATCATTTACCATAAAGCCACCATTCATCTACTATAGAGCCACCATTCATCTACCATAAGGCTACCATTCATCTACCATTCATCAACCACTCATCTACCATTCATCTACCATAGAGCCACCATTCATCTACCATAGAGCCACCATTCATCTACCATAGAGCCACCATTCATCTACCATAGAGCCGCCATTCATCTACCATAGAACCACCATTCATCCACCACTCATCTACCATTCATCTACCATAGAGCCACCATTCATCTACCATAGAGCCACCATTCATCTACCATAGAGCCACCATTCATCAACCATAGAGCCACCATTCATCTACCATAGGGCTACCATTCATCTACCATTCATCCACCACTCATCTACCATTCATCTACCTTAGAGCCACCATTCATCTACCATAGAGCCACCATTCATCTACCATAGAGCCACCATTCATCTACCATAAAGCCACCATTCATCTACCATAGAGCCACCATTCATCTACCATAGAGCCACCATTCATCTACCATAGGGCTACCATTCATCTACCATTCATCTACCATTCATCCACTATCCACCATTCATCTACAATTCATCTACCATTCATCCACTATCCACCATTCATCTACCATAGAGCCACCATTCATCCACCACTCATCTACCATTCATCTACCATAGAGCCACCATTCATCTACCATAGTGCTACCATTCATCTACCTTAGAGCCACCATTCATCTACCATAGAGCCATCATTCATCTACCATAGGGCTACCATTCATCTACCATTCATCCACCACTCATCTACCATTCATCTACCATAGAGCCACCATTCATATACCGTAGAGCCACCATTCATCTACCATAGAGCTACCTTTCATCTAACATAGACCCACCATTCATATCTACCATAGAGCCACCATTCTCCTACCATAGAGCCACCATTCATCTACCATAGAGCCACCATTCATCTAACATAGAGCCACCATTCATCTACCATAGAGCCACCATTCATCTACAATAGAGCCACAATTCATCTACCATAGAGCCACCATTCATCCACCACTCATCTACCATTCATCCACCATAGAGCCACCATTCATATACCATAGAGCCACCATTCATCTACCATAGAGCCACCATTCATCTATCATAGAGCCACCTTTCATCTACCAAAGCGCTACCATTCATCTACCATAGAGCCACCATTCATCTACCATAGAGCCAACATTCATCTACCATAGAGCCACCATTCATCTACCATAGAGCCACCATTCATCAACCATAGAGCCACCATTCATCTACCATAGGGCTATCATTCATCTACCATTCATCCACCACTCATCTACCATTCAACTACCTTAGAGCCACCATTCATCTACCATAGAGCCACCAATCATTTACCATAGAGCCACCATTCATCTACTATAGAGCCACCATTCATCTACCATAAGGCTACCATTCATCTACCATTCATCTACCATAGAGCCACCATTCATCTACCATAGAGCCACCATTCATCTACCATTGGGCTACCATTCATCTACCATTCATCCACCACTCATCTACCATTCATCCTACCATAGAGCCACCATTCATCTACCATAGAGCCACCATTCATCTACCATTGGGCTACCATTCATCTACCATTCATCCACCACTCATCTACCATTCATCTACCATAGAGCCACCATTCATCTACCATAGAACCACCATTCATCTACCATATAACCACCATTCATCCACCACTCATCTACCATTCATCTACCATAGAGCCACCATTCATCTACCATAGAGCCACCATTCATCTACCATAGAGCCACCATTCATCTACCATAGAGCCGCCATTTATCTACCATAGAGCCACCATTCATCCACTACTCATCTACCATTCATCTACTATAGAGCCACCATTCATTTACCATAGAGCCACCATTCATCTACCATAGAGCCACCATTCATTTACCATAGAGCCACCATTCATCTACCATAGAGCCACCATTCATCTACCATAGAGCCACCATTCATCTACCATTGGGCTACCATTCATCTACCATTCATCCACCACTCATCTACCATTCATCCTACCATAGAGCCACCATTCATCTACCATAGAGCCACCATTCATCTACCATTGGGCTACCATTCATCTACCATTCATCCACCACTCATCTACCATTCATCTACCATAGAGCCACCATTCATCTACCATAGAGCCACCATTCATCTAACATAGAGCCACCATGAAGCTACCACCATTCATCTACCATAGAGCCAACATTCATCTACCATAGAGCTGCCATTCATCTACCATTCATCCACCACTCATCTACCATAGAGCCACCATTCATCTACCATAAAGCCACCATTCATCTATCATAGGGCCACATTTCATCTACCATGAAACTACCATTCATCTACCATTCATCCACCACTCATCTACCATTCATCTACCATAGAGCCACCATTCATCTACCATAGAGCCACCATTCATCTACCATAGAGCCACCATACATATCTACCATAGAGCCACAATTCTCCTACCATAGAGCCACCATTCATCTACCATAGAGCTACCTTTCATCTAACATAGAGCCACCATTCATCTACCATAGAGCCACCATTCATCTACCATAGAGCCACCATTCATCTACCATAGAGCCATCATTCATCTACCATAGAGTCGCCATTCATCTTCCATAGAGTCGCCATTCATCTACCACAGAGCCGCCATTCATCTACCATAGAGCCACCATTCATCTACCATAGAGCCACCATTCATCTACCATAGAGCCACCATTCATCTACCATAGGGCTACCATAGGGCTACCATTCATCTACCATTCATCCACTATTCATCTACCAAAGAGCCACCATTTATCTACCATAGAGCCACCATTCATCTACCATAGAGCCACCATTCATCCACCACTCATCTACCATTCATCTACCATCGAGCCACCATTCATCTACCCTAGAGCCACCATTCATCTAACATAGAGCCACCATTCATCTACCATAGAGCCACCATTCTCCTACCATAGAGCCACCATTCATCTACCATAGAGCCACCATTCATCTACCATAGAGCCACCATTCATCTACCATAGAGCCACCATTCATCTACCATAGAGCCAACATTCATCTACCATAGAGCTGCCATTCATCTACCATTCATCCACCACTCATCTACCATAGAGCCACCATTCATCTACCATAAAGCCACCATTCATCTATCATAGGGCCACATTTCATCTACCATGAAACTACCATTCATCTACCATTCATCCACCACTCATCTACCATTCATCTACCATAGAGCCACCATTCATCTACCATAGAGCCACCATACATATCTACCATAGAGCCACAATTCTCCTACCATAGAGCCACCATTCATCTACCATAGAGCCACCATTCATCTACCATAGAGCCACCATTCATCTACCATAGAGCCACCATTCATCTACCATAGAGCCACCATTCATCTACCATAGAGCCATCATTCATCTACCATAGAGTCGCCATTCATCTTCCATAGAGTCGCCATTCATCTACCATAGAGCCGCCATTCATCTACCATAGAGCCACCATTCATCTACCATAGAGCCACCATTCATCTACCATAGAGCCACCATTCATCTACCATAGGGCTACCATAGGGCTACCATTCATCTACCATTCATCCACTATTCATCTACCAAAGAGCCACCATTTATCTACCATAGAGCCACCATTCATCTACCATAGAGCCACCATTCATCCACCACTCATCTACCATTCATCTACCATCGAGCCACCATTCATCTACCCTGGAGCCACCATTCATCTAACATAGAGCCACCATTCATCTACCATAGAGCCACCATTCATCTACCATAAAGCCACCATTCATCTACCATAGAGCCACCATTCATCTACCATAGAGCCACCATTCATCTACCATAGGGCTACCATTCATCTACCATTCATCTACCATTCATCCACTATCCACCATTCATCTACCATTCATCTACCATTCATCCACTATCCACCATTCATCTACCATAGAGCCACCATTCATCCACCACTCATCTACCATTCATCTACCATAGTGCCACCATTCATCTACCATAGAGACACCATTCATCTACCACTCATCTACCATTCATCTATTATAGAGCCACCATTCATCTACCATAGAGCCACCATTCATCTACCATAGAGCCATCATTCATCTACCATTCATCCACCACTCATCTACTATTCATCTACCCTAGAGCCACCATTCATCTAACATAGAGCCACCATTCAACTACCATAAAGCCACCATTCATCTACCATAGAGCCACCATTCATCTACCATAGAGCCACCATTCATCTACCATAGGGCTACCATTCATCTACCATTCATCTACCATTCATCCACTATCCACCATTCATCTACCATTCATCCACTATCCACCATTCATCTACCATAGAGCCACCATTCACCCACCACTCATCTACCATTCATCTACCATAGAGCCACCATTCATCTACCATAGAGCCACCATTCATCTACCATAGAGCCACCATTCATCTACCATAGAGCCACCATTCATCTACCATAGGGCTACCATTCATCTACCATTCATCCACCACTCATCTACCATTCATCTACCATAGAGCCACCATTCATCTACCACTCATCTACCATTCATCTACCATAGAGCCACCATTCATCTACCATAGAGCCACCATTCATCTACCATAGAGCCATCATTCATCTACCATAGGGCTACCATTCATCTACCATTCATCCACCACTCATCTACTATTCATCTACCCTAGAGCCACCATTCATCTAACATAGAGCCACCATTCATCTACCATAGAGCCACCATTCATCTACCATAAAGCCACCATTCATCTACCATAGAGCCACCATTCATCTACCATAGAGCCACCATTCATCTAACATAGGGCTACCATTCATCTACCATTCATCTACCATTCATCCACTATCCACCATTCATCTACCATTCATCTACCATTCATCCACTATCCACCATTCATCTACCATAGAGCCACCATTCATCCACCACTCATCTACCATTCATCTACCATAGAGCCACCATTCATCTACCATAGTGCTACCATTCATCTACCTTAGAGCCACCATTCATCTACCATAGAGCCATCATTCATCTACCATAGGGCTACCATTCATCTACCATTCATCCACCACTCATCTACCATTCATCTACCATAGAGCCACCATTCATCTACCATAGAGCCACCATTCATCTACCATAGAGCCGCCATTTATCTACCATAGAGCCACCATTCATCCACTACTCATCTACCATTCATCTACTATAGAGCCACCATTCATTTACCATAGAGCCACCATTCATCTACCATAGAGCCACCATTCATTTACCATAGAGCCACCATTCATCTACCATAGAGCCACCATTCATCTACCATAGAGCCACCATTCATCTACCATTGGGCTACCATTCATCTACCATTCATCCACCACTCATCTACCATTCATCCTACCATAGAGCCACCATTCATCTACCATAGAGCCACCATTCATCTACCATTGGGCTACCATTCATCTACCATTCATCCACCACTCATCTACCATTCATCTACCATAGAGCCACCATTCATCTACCATAGAGCCACCATTCATCTAACATAGAGCCACCATGAAGCTACCACCATTCATCTACCATAGAGCCAACATTCATCTACCATAGAGCTGCCATTCATCTACCATTCATCCACCACTCATCTACCATAGAGCCACCATTCATCTACCATAAAGCCACCATTCATCTATCATAGGGCCACATTTCATCTACCATGAAACTACCATTCATCTACCATTCATCCACCACTCATCTACCATTCATCTACCATAGAGCCACCATTCATCTACCATAGAGCCACCATTCATCTACCATAGAGCCACCATACATATCTACCATAGAGCCACAATTCTCCTACCATAGAGCCACCATTCATCTACCATAGAGCTACCTTTCATCTAACATAGAGCCACCATTCATCTACCATAGAGCCACCATTCATCTACCATAGAGCCACCATTCATCTACCATAGAGCCATCATTCATCTACCATAGAGTCGCCATTCATCTTCCATAGAGTCGCCATTCATCTACCATAGAGCCGCCATTCATCTACCATAGAGCCACCATTCATCTACCATAGAGCCACCATTCATCTACCATAGAGCCACCATTCATCTACCATAGGGCTACCATAGGGCTACCATTCATCTACCATTCATCCACTATTCATCTACCAAAGAGCCACCATTTATCTACCATAGAGCCACCATTCATCTACCATAGAGCCACCATTCATCCACCACTCATCTACCATTCATCTACCATCGAGCCACCATTCATCTACCCTAGAGCCACCATTCATCTAACATAGAGCCACCATTCATCTACCATAGAGCCACCATTCTCCTACCATAGAGCCACCATTCATCTACCATAGAGCCACCATTCATCTACCATAGAGCCACCATTCATCTACCATAGAGCCACCATTCATCTACCATAGAGCCAACATTCATCTACCATAGAGCTGCCATTCATCTACCATTCATCCACCACTCATCTACCATAGAGCCACCATTCATCTACCATAAAGCCACCATTCATCTATCATAGGGCCACATTTCATCTACCATGAAACTACCATTCATCTACCATTCATCCACCACTCATCTACCATTCATCTACCATAGAGCCACCATTCATCTACCATAGAGCCACCATACATATCTACCATAGAGCCACAATTCTCCTACCATAGAGCCACCATTCATCTACCATAGAGCCACCATTCATCTACCATAGAGCCACCATTCATCTACCATAGAGCCACCATTCATCTACCATAGAGCCACCATTCATCTACCATAGAGCCATCATTCATCTACCATAGAGTCGCCATTCATCTTCCATAGAGTCGCCATTCATCTACCATAGAGCCGCCATTCATCTACCATAGAGCCACCATTCATCTACCATAGAGCCACCATTCATCTACCATAGAGCCACCATTCATCTACCATAGGGCTACCATAGGGCTACCATTCATCTACCATTCATCCACTATTCATCTACCAAAGAGCCACCATTTATCTACCATAGAGCCACCATTCATCTACCATAGAGCCACCATTCATCCACCACTCATCTACCATTCATCTACCATCGAGCCACCATTCATCTACCCTGGAGCCACCATTCATCTAACATAGAGCCACCATTCATCTACCATAGAGCCACCATTCATCTACCATAAAGCCACCATTCATCTACCATAGAGCCACCATTCATCTACCATAGAGCCACCATTCATCTACCATAGGGCTACCATTCATCTACCATTCATCTACCATTCATCCACTATCCACCATTCATCTACCATTCATCTACCATTCATCCACTATCCACCATTCATCTACCATAGAGCCACCATTCATCCACCACTCATCTACCATTCATCTACCATAGTGCCACCATTCATCTACCATAGAGACACCATTCATCTACCACTCATCTACCATTCATCTATTATAGAGCCACCATTCATCTACCATAGAGCCACCATTCATCTACCATAGAGCCATCATTCATCTACCATTCATCCACCACTCATCTACTATTCATCTACCCTAGAGCCACCATTCATCTAACATAGAGCCACCATTCAACTACCATAAAGCCACCATTCATCTACCATAGAGCCACCATTCATATCTACCATAGAGCCACCATTCTCCTACCATAGAGCCACCATTCATCTACCATAGAGCCACCATTCATCTAACATAGAGCCACCATTCATCTACCATAGAGCCACCATTCATCTACAATAGAGCCACAATTCATCTACCATAGAGCCACCATTCATCCACCACTCATCTACCATTCATCCACCATAGAGCCACCATTCATATACCATAGAGCCACCATTCATCTACCATAGAGCCACCATTCATCTATCATAGAGCCACCTTTCATCTACCAAAGCGCTACCATTCATCTACCATAGAGCCACCATTCATCTACCATAGAGCCAACATTCATCTACCATAGAGCCACCATTCATCTACCATAGAGCCACCATTCATCAACCATAGAGCCACCATTCATCTACCATAGGGCTATCATTCATCTACCATTCATCCACCACTCATCTACCATTCAACTACCTTAGAGCCACCATTCATCTACCATAGAGCCACCAATCATTTACCATAGAGCCACCATTCATCTACTATAGAGCCACCATTCATCTACCATAAGGCTACCATTCATCTACCATTCATCTACCATAGAGCCACCATTCATCCACCACTCATCTACCATTCATCTACCATAGAGCCACCATTCATCTACCATAGAGCCACCATTCATCTACCATAGAGCCGCCATTTATCTACCATAGAGCCACCATTCATCTACCATTGGGCTACCATTCATCTACCATTCATCCACCACTCATCTACCATTCATTTACCATAGAGCCACCATTCATCTTACATAGAGCCACCATTCATTTACCATAGAGCCACCATTCATCTACCATAGAGCCACCATTCATCTACCATAGAGCCACCATTCATCTACCATTGGGCTACCATTCATCTACCATTCATCCACCACTCATCTACCATTCATCCTACCATAGAGCCACCATTCATCTACCATAGAGCCACCATTCATCTACCATTGGGCTACCATTCATCTACCATTCATCCACCACTCATCTACCATTCATCTACCATAGAGCCACCATTCATCTAACATAGAGCCACCATGAAGCTACCATTCATCTACCATTCATCCACCACTCATCTACCATTCATCTACCATAGAGCCACCATTCATCTACCATTCATCCACCACTCATCTACCATTCAACTACCTTAGAGCCACCATTCATCTACCATAGAGCCACCAATCATTTACCATAGAGCCACCATTCATCTACTATAGAGCCACCATTCATCTACCATAAGGCTACCATTCATCTACCATTCATCTACCATAGAGCCACCATTCATCTACCATAGAGCCACCATTCATCCACCACTCATCTACCATTCATCTACCATAGAGCCACCATTCATCTACCATAGAGCCACCATTCATCTACCATAGAGCCGCCATTTATCTACCATAGAGCCACCATTCATCTACCATTGGGCTACCATTCATCTACCATTCATCCACCACTCATCTACCATTCATTTACCATAGAGCCACCATTCATCTTACATAGAGCCACCATTCATTTACCATAGAGCCACCATTCATCTACCATAGAGCCACCATTCATCTACCATAGAGCCACCATTCATCTACCATTGGGCTACCATTCATCTACCATTCATCCACCACTCATCTACCATTCATCCTACCATAGAGCCACCATTCATCTACCATAGAGCCACCATTCATCTACCATTGGGCTACCATTCATCTACCATTCATCCACCACTCATCTACCATTCATCTACCATAGAGCCACCATTCATCTAACATAGAGCCACCATGAAGCTACCATTCATCTACCATTCATCCACCACTCATCTACCATTCATCTACCATAGAGCCACCATTCATCTACCATAGAACCACCATTCATCTACCATAGAACCACCATTCATCCACCACTCATCTACCATTCATCTACCATAGAGCCACCATTCATCTACCATAGAGCCACCATTCATCTACCATAGAGCCACCATTCATCTACCATAGAGCCGCCATTTATCTACCATAGAGCCACCATTCATCCACTACTCATCTACCATTCATCTACTATAGAGCCACCATTCATTTACCATAGAGCCACCATTCATCTACCATAGAGCCACCATTCATTTACCAAAGAGCCACCATTCATCTACCATAGAGCCACCATTCATCTACCATAGAGCCACCATTCATCTACCATTGGGCTACCATTCATCTACCATTCATCCACCACTCATCTACCATTCATCCTACCATAGAGCCACCATTCATCTACCATAGAGCCACCATTCATCTACCATTGGGCTACCATTCATCTACCATTCATCCACCACTCATCTACCATTCATCTACCATAGAGCCACCATTCATCTACCATAGAGCCACCATTCATCTAACATAGAGCCACCATGAAGCTACCATTCATCTACCATTCATCCACCACTCATCTACCATTCATCTACCATAGAGCCACCATTCATCTACCATAGAGCCACCATTCATCTACCATAGAGCCACCATTCATCTACCATAGAGCCAACATTCATCTACCATAGAGCTGCCATTCATCTACCATTCATCCACCACTCATCTACCATAGAGCCACCATTCATCTACCATAAAGCCACCATTCATCTATCATAGGGCCACATTTCATCTACCATGAAACTACCATTCATCTACCATTCATCCACCACTCATCTACCATTCATCTACCATAGAGCCACCATTCATCTACCATAGAGCCACCATTCATCTACCATAGAGCCACCATACATATCTACCATAGAGCCACAATTCTCCTACCATAGAGCCACCATTCATCTACCATAGAGCCACCATTCATCTACCATAGAGCCACCATTCATCTACCATAGAGCCACCATTCATCTACCATAGAGCCACCATTCATCTACCATAGAGCCATCATTCATCTACCATAGAGTCGCCATTCATCTTCCATAGAGTCGCCATTCATCTACCATAGAGCCGCCATTCATCTACCATAGAGCCACCATTCATCTACCATAGAGCCACCATTCATCTACCATAGAGCCACCATTCATCTACCATAGGGCTACCATAGGGCTACCATTCATCTACCATTCATCCACTATTCATCTACCAAAGAGCCACCATTTATCTACCATAGAGCCACCATTCATCTACCATAGAGCCACCATTCATCCACCACTCATCTACCATTCATCTACCATCGAGCCACCATTCATCTACCCTAGAGCCACCATTCATCTAACATAGAGCCACCATTCATCTACCATAGAGCCACCATTCTCCTACCATAGAGCCACCATTCATCTACCATAGAGCCACCATTCATCTACCATAGAGCCACCATTCATCTACCATAGAGCCACCATTCATCTACCATAGAGCCAACATTCATCTACCATAGAGCTGCCATTCATCTACCATTCATCCACCACTCATCTACCATAGAGCCACCATTCATCTACCATAAAGCCACCATTCATCTATCATAGGGCCACATTTCATCTACCATGAAACTACCATTCATCTACCATTCATCCACCACTCATCTACCATTCATCTACCATAGAGCCACCATTCATCTACCATAGAGCCACCATACATATCTACCATAGAGCCACAATTCTCCTACCATAGAGCCACCATTCATCTACCATAGAGCCACCATTCATCTACCATAGAGCCACCATTCATCTACCATAGAGCCACCATTCATCTACCATAGAGCCACCATTCATCTACCATAGAGCCATCATTCATCTACCATAGAGTCGCCATTCATCTTCCATAGAGTCGCCATTCATCTACCATAGAGCCGCCATTCATCTACCATAGAGCCACCATTCATCTACCATAGAGCCACCATTCATCTACCATAGAGCCACCATTCATCTACCATAGGGCTACCATAGGGCTACCATTCATCTACCATTCATCCACTATTCATCTACCAAAGAGCCACCATTTATCTACCATAGAGCCACCATTCATCTACCATAGAGCCACCATTCATCCACCACTCATCTACCATTCATCTACCATCGAGCCACCATTCACCTACCCTGGAGCCACCATTCATCTAACATAGAGCCACCATTCATCTACCATAGAGCCACCATTCATCTACCATAAAGCCACCATTCATCTACCATAGAGCCACCATTCATCTACCATAGAGCCACCATTCATCTACCATAGGGCTACCATTCATCTACCATTCATCTACCATTCATCCACTATCCACCATTCATCTACCATTCATCTACCATTCATCCACTATCCACCATTCATCTACCATAGAGCCACCATTCATCCACCACTCATCTACCATTCATCTACCATAGTGCCACCATTCATCTACCATAGAGACACCATTCATCTACCACTCATCTACCATTCATCTATTATAGAGCCACCATTCATCTACCATAGAGCCACCATTCATCTACCATAGAGCCATCATTCATCTACCATTCATCCACCACTCATCTACTATTCATCTACCCTAGAGCCACCATTCATCTAACATAGAGCCACCATTCATCTACCATAAAGCCACCATTCATCTACCATAGAGCCACCATTCATCTACCATAGAGCCACCTTTCATCTACCATAGGGCTACCATTCATCTACCATTCATCTACCATTCATCCACTATCCACCATTCATCTACCATTCATCCACTATCCACCATTCATCTACCATAGAGCCACCATTCACCCACCACTCATCTACCATTCATCTACCATAGAGCCACCATTCATCTACCATAGAGCCACCATTCATCTACCATAGAGCCACCATTCATCTACCATAGAGCCACCATTCATCTACCATAGGGCTACCATTCATCTACCATTCATCCACCACTCATCTACCATTCATCTACCATAGAGCCACCATTCATCTACCATAGAGCCACCATTCATCTACCACTCATCTACCATTCATCTACCATAGAGCCACCATTCATCTACCATAGAGCCACCATTCATCTACCATAGAGCCATCATTCATCTACCATAGGGCTACCATTCATCTACCATTCATCCACCACTCATCTACTATTCATCTACCCTAGAGCCACCATTCATCTAACATAGAGCCACCATTCATCTACCATAGAGCCACCATTCATCTACCATAAAGCCACCATTCATCTACCATAGAGCCACCATTCATCTACCATAGAGCCACCATTCATCTACCATAGGGCTACCATTCATCTACCATTCATCTACCATTCATCCACTATCCACCATTCATCTACCATTCATCTACCATTCATCCACTATCCACCATTCATCTACCATAGAGCCACCATTCATCCACCACTCATCTACCATTCATCTACCATAGAGCCACCATTCATCTACCATAGTGCTACCATTCATCTACCTTAGAGCCACCATTCATCTACCATAGAGCCATCATTCATCTACCATAGGGCTACCATTCATCTACCATTCATCCACCACTCATCTACCATTCATCTACCATAGAGCCACCATTCATCTACCGTAGAGCCACCATTCATCTACCATAGAGCTACCTTTCATCTAACATAGACCCACCATTCATATCTACCATAGAGCCACCATTCTCCTACCATAGAGCCACCATTCATCTACCATAGAGCCACCATTCATCTAACATAGAGCCACCATTCATCTACCATAGAGCCACCATTCATCTACAATAGAGCCACAATTCATCTACCATAGAGCCACCATTCATCCACCACTCATCTACCATTCATCCACCATAGAGCCACCATTCATATACCATAGAGCCACCATTCATCTACCATAGAGCCACCATTCATCTATCATAGAGCCACCTTTCATCTACCAAAGCGCTACCATTCATCTACCATAGAGCCACCATTCATCTACCATAGAGCCAACATTCATCTACCATAGAGCCACCATTCATCTACCATAGAGCCACCATTCATCAACCATAGAGCCACCATTCATCTACCATAGGGCTATCATTCATCTACCATTCATCCACCACTCATCTACCATTCAACTACCTTAGAGCCACCATTCATCTACCATAGAGCCACCAATCATTTACCATAGAGCCACCATTCATCTACTATAGAGCCACCATTCATCTACCATAAGGCTACCATTCATCTACCATTCATCTACCATAGAGCCACCATTCATCTACCATAGAGCCACCATTCATCCACCACTCATCTACCATTCATCTACCATAGAGCCACCATTCATCTACTATAGAGCCACCATTCATCTACCATAGAGCCACCATTCATCTACCATAGAGCCGCCATTTATCTACCATAGAGCCACCATTCATCTACCATTGGGCTACCATTCATCTACCATTCATCCACCACTCATCTACCATTCATTTACCATAGAGCCACCATTCATTTACCATAGAGCCACCATTCATCTACCATAGAGCCACCATTCATCTACCATAGAGCCACCATTCATCTACCATTGGGCTACCATTCATCTACCATTCATCCACCACTCATCTACCATTCATCCTACCATAGAGCCACCATTCATCTACCATAGAGCCACCATTCATCTACCATTGGGCTACCATTCATCTACCATTCATCCACCACTCATCTACCATAGAGCCACCATTCATCTAACATAGAGCCACCATGAAGCTACCATTCATCTACCATTCATCCACCACTCATCTACCATTCATCTACCATAGAGCCACCATTCATCTACCATAGAACCACCATTCATCTACCATAGAACCACCATTCATCCACCACTCATCTACCATTCATCTACCATAGAGCCACCATTCATCTACCATAGAGCCACCATTCATCTACCATAGAGCCACCATTCATCTACCATAGAGCCACCATTTATCTACCATAGAGCCACCATTCATCCACTACTCATCTACCATTCATCTACTATAGAGCCACCATTCATTTACCATAGAGCCACCATTCATCTACCATAGAGCCACCATTCATTTACCATAGAGCCACCATTCATCTACCATTGGGCTACCATTCATCTACCATTCATCCACCACTCATCTACCATTCATCTACCATAGAGCCACCATTCATCTAACATAGAGCCACCATGAAGCTACCATTCATCTACCATTCATCCACCACTCATCTACCATTCATCTACCATAGAGCCACCATTCATCTACCATAGAACCACCATTCATCTACCATAGAACCACCATTCATCCACCACTCATCTACCATTCATCTACCATAGAGCCACCATTCATCTACCATAGAGCCACCATTCATCTACCATAGAGCCACCATTCATCTACCATAGAGCCGCCATTTATCTACCATAGAGCCACCATTCATCCACTACTCATCTACCATTCATCTACTATAGAGCCACCATTCATTTACCATAGAGCCACCATTCATCTACCATAGAGCCACCATTCATTTACCAAAGAGCCACCATTCATCTACCATAGAGCCACCATTCATCTACCATAGAGCCACCATTCATCTACCATTGGGCTACCATTCATCTACCATTCATCCACCACTCATCTACCATTCATCCTACCATAGAGCCACCATTCATCTACCATAGAGCCACCATTCATCTACCATTGGGCTACCATTCATCTACCATTCATCCACCACTCATCTACCATTCATCTACCATAGAGCCACCATTCATCTACCATAGAGCCACCATTCATCTAACATAGAGCCACCATGAAGCTACCATTCATCTACCATTCATCCACCACTCATCTACCATTCATCTACCATAGAGCCACCATTCATCTACCATAGAGCCACCATTCATCTACCATAGAGCCACCATTCATCTACCATAGAGCCAACATTCATCTACCATAGAGCTGCCATTCATCTACCATTCATCCACCACTCATCTACCATAGAGCCACCATTCATCTACCATAAAGCCACCATTCATCTATCATAGGGCCACATTTCATCTACCATGAAACTACCATTCATCTACCATTCATCCACCACTCATCTACCATTCATCTACCATAGAGCCACCATTCATCTACCATAGAGCCACCATTCATCTACCATAGAGCCACCATACATATCTACCATAGAGCCACAATTCTCCTACCATAGAGCCACCATTCATCTACCATAGAGCCACCATTCATCTACCATAGAGCCACCATTCATCTACCATAGAGCCACCATTCATCTACCATAGAGCCACCATTCATCTACCATAGAGCCATCATTCATCTACCATAGAGTCGCCATTCATCTTCCATAGAGTCGCCATTCATCTACCATAGAGCCGCCATTCATCTACCATAGAGCCACCATTCATCTACCATAGAGCCACCATTCATCTACCATAGAGCCACCATTCATCTACCATAGGGCTACCATAGGGCTACCATTCATCTACCATTCATCCACTATTCATCTACCAAAGAGCCACCATTTATCTACCATAGAGCCACCATTCATCTACCATAGAGCCACCATTCATCCACCACTCATCTACCATTCATCTACCATCGAGCCACCATTCATCTACCCTAGAGCCACCATTCATCTAACATAGAGCCACCATTCATCTACCATAGAGCCACCATTCTCCTACCATAGAGCCACCATTCATCTACCATAGAGCCACCATTCATCTACCATAGAGCCACCATTCATCTACCATAGAGCCACCATTCATCTACCATAGAGCCAACATTCATCTACCATAGAGCTGCCATTCATCTACCATTCATCCACCACTCATCTACCATAGAGCCACCATTCATCTACCATAAAGCCACCATTCATCTATCATAGGGCCACATTTCATCTACCATGAAACTACCATTCATCTACCATTCATCCACCACTCATCTACCATTCATCTACCATAGAGCCACCATTCATCTACCATAGAGCCACCATACATATCTACCATAGAGCCACAATTCTCCTACCATAGAGCCACCATTCATCTACCATAGAGCCACCATTCATCTACCATAGAGCCACCATTCATCTACCATAGAGCCACCATTCATCTACCATAGAGCCACCATTCATCTACCATAGAGCCATCATTCATCTACCATAGAGTCGCCATTCATCTTCCATAGAGTCGCCATTCATCTACCATAGAGCCGCCATTCATCTACCATAGAGCCACCATTCATCTACCATAGAGCCACCATTCATCTACCATAGAGCCACCATTCATCTACCATAGGGCTACCATAGGGCTACCATTCATCTACCATTCATCCACTATTCATCTACCAAAGAGCCACCATTTATCTACCATAGAGCCACCATTCATCTACCATAGAGCCACCATTCATCCACCACTCATCTACCATTCATCTACCATCGAGCCACCATTCACCTACCCTGGAGCCACCATTCATCTAACATAGAGCCACCATTCATCTACCATAGAGCCACCATTCATCTACCATAAAGCCACCATTCATCTACCATAGAGCCACCATTCATCTACCATAGAGCCACCATTCATCTACCATAGGGCTACCATTCATCTACCATTCATCTACCATTCATCCACTATCCACCATTCATCTACCATTCATCTACCATTCATCCACTATCCACCATTCATCTACCATAGAGCCACCATTCATCCACCACTCATCTACCATTCATCTACCATAGTGCCACCATTCATCTACCATAGAGACACCATTCATCTACCACTCATCTACCATTCATCTATTATAGAGCCACCATTCATCTACCATAGAGCCACCATTCATCTACCATAGAGCCATCATTCATCTACCATTCATCCACCACTCATCTACTATTCATCTACCCTAGAGCCACCATTCATCTAACATAGAGCCACCATTCATCTACCATAAAGCCACCATTCATCTACCATAGAGCCACCATTCATCTACCATAGAGCCACCTTTCATCTACCATAGGGCTACCATTCATCTACCATTCATCTACCATTCATCCACTATCCACCATTCATCTACCATTCATCCACTATCCACCATTCATCTACCATAGAGCCACCATTCACCCACCACTCATCTACCATTCATCTACCATAGAGCCACCATTCATCTACCATAGAGCCACCATTCATCTACCATAGAGCCACCATTCATCTACCATAGAGCCACCATTCATCTACCATAGGGCTACCATTCATCTACCATTCATCCACCACTCATCTACCATTCATCTACCATAGAGCCACCATTCATCTACCATAGAGCCACCATTCATCTACCACTCATCTACCATTCATCTACCATAGAGCCACCATTCATCTACCATAGAGCCACCATTCATCTACCATAGAGCCATCATTCATCTACCATAGGGCTACCATTCATCTACCATTCATCCACCACTCATCTACTATTCATCTACCCTAGAGCCACCATTCATCTAACATAGAGCCACCATTCATCTACCATAGAGCCACCATTCATCTACCATAAAGCCACCATTCATCTACCATAGAGCCACCATTCATCTACCATAGAGCCACCATTCATCTACCATAGGGCTACCATTCATCTACCATTCATCTACCATTCATCCACTATCCACCATTCATCTACCATTCATCTACCATTCATCCACTATCCACCATTCATCTACCATAGAGCCACCATTCATCCACCACTCATCTACCATTCATCTACCATAGAGCCACCATTCATCTACCATAGTGCTACCATTCATCTACCTTAGAGCCACCATTCATCTACCATAGAGCCATCATTCATCTACCATAGGGCTACCATTCATCTACCATTCATCCACCACTCATCTACCATTCATCTACCATAGAGCCACCATTCATCTACCGTAGAGCCACCATTCATCTACCATAGAGCTACCTTTCATCTAACATAGACCCACCATTCATATCTACCATAGAGCCACCATTCTCCTACCATAGAGCCACCATTCATCTACCATAGAGCCACCATTCATCTAACATAGAGCCACCATTCATCTACCATAGAGCCACCATTCATCTACAATAGAGCCACAATTCATCTACCATAGAGCCACCATTCATCCACCACTCATCTACCATTCATCCACCATAGAGCCACCATTCATATACCATAGAGCCACCATTCATCTACCATAGAGCCACCATTCATCTATCATAGAGCCACCTTTCATCTACCAAAGCGCTACCATTCATCTACCATAGAGCCACCATTCATCTACCATAGAGCCAACATTCATCTACCATAGAGCCACCATTCATCTACCATAGAGCCACCATTCATCAACCATAGAGCCACCATTCATCTACCATAGGGCTATCATTCATCTACCATTCATCCACCACTCATCTACCATTCAACTACCTTAGAGCCACCATTCATCTACCATAGAGCCACCAATCATTTACCATAGAGCCACCATTCATCTACTATAGAGCCACCATTCATCTACCATAAGGCTACCATTCATCTACCATTCATCTACCATAGAGCCACCATTCATCTACCATAGAGCCACCATTCATCCACCACTCATCTACCATTCATCTACCATAGAGCCACCATTCATCTACTATAGAGCCACCATTCATCTACCATAGAGCCACCATTCATCTACCATAGAGCCGCCATTTATCTACCATAGAGCCACCATTCATCTACCATTGGGCTACCATTCATCTACCATTCATCCACCACTCATCTACCATTCATTTACCATAGAGCCACCATTCATTTACCATAGAGCCACCATTCATCTACCATAGAGCCACCATTCATCTACCATAGAGCCACCATTCATCTACCATTGGGCTACCATTCATCTACCATTCATCCACCACTCATCTACCATTCATCCTACCATAGAGCCACCATTCATCTACCATAGAGCCACCATTCATCTACCATTGGGCTACCATTCATCTACCATTCATCCACCACTCATCTACCATAGAGCCACCATTCATCTAACATAGAGCCACCATGAAGCTACCATTCATCTACCATTCATCCACCACTCATCTACCATTCATCTACCATAGAGCCACCATTCATCTACCATAGAACCACCATTCATCTACCATAGAACCACCATTCATCCACCACTCATCTACCATTCATCTACCATAGAGCCACCATTCATCTACCATAGAGCCACCATTCATCTACCATAGAGCCACCATTCATCTACCATAGAGCCACCATTTATCTACCATAGAGCCACCATTCATCCACTACTCATCTACCATTCATCTACTATAGAGCCACCATTCATTTACCATAGAGCCACCATTCATCTACCATAGAGCCACCATTCATTTACCATAGAGCCACCATTCATCTACCATAGAGCCACCATTCATCTACCATAGAGCCACCATTCATCTACCATTGGGCTACCATTCATCTACCATTCATCCACCACTCATCTACCATTCATCCTACCATAGAGCCACCATTCATCTACCATAGAGCCACCATTCATCTACCATTGGGCTACCATTCATCTACCATTCATCCACCACTCATCTACCATTCATCTACCATAGAGCCACCATTCATCTACCATAGAGCCACCATTCATCTAACATAGAGCCACCATGAAGCTACCATTCATCTACCATTCATCCACCACTCATCTACCATTCATCTACCATAGAGCCACCATTCATCTACCATAGAGCCACCATTCATCTACCATAGAGCCACCATTCATCTACCATAGAGCCAACATTCATCTACCATAGAGCTGTCATTCATCTACCATTCATCCACCACTCATCTACCATAGAGCCACCATTCATCTACCATAAAGCCACCATTCATCTATCATAGGGCCACATTTCATCTACCATGAAACTACCATTCATCTACCATTCATCCACCACTCATCTACCATTCATCTACCATAGAGCCACCATTCATCTACCATAGAGCCACCATTCATCTACCATAGAGCCACCATACATATCTACCATAGAGCCACAATTCTCCTACCATAGAGCCACCATTCATCTACCATAGAGCCACCATTCATCTACCATAGAGCCACCATTCATCTACCATAGAGCCACCATTCATCTACCATAGAGCCACCATTCATCTACCATAGAGCCATCATTCATCTACCATAGAGCCATCATTCATCTACCATAGAGTCGCCATTCATCTTCCATAGAGTCGCCATTCATCTACCATAGAGCCGCCATTCATCTACCATAGAGCCACCATTCATCTACCATAGAGCCACCATTCATCTACCATAGAGCCACCATTCATCTACCATAGGGCTACCATAGGGCTACCATTCATCTACCATTCATCCACTATTCATCTACCAAAGAGCCACCATTTATCTACCATAGAGCCACCATTCATCTACCATAGAGCCACCATTCATCCACCACTCATCTACCATTCATCTACCATCGAGCCACCATTCATCTACCATAGAGCCACCATTCATTTACCATAGAGCCACCATTCATCTACCATAGAGCCACCATTCATCTACCATAGAGCCACCATTCATCTACCATTGGGCTACCATTCATCTACCATTCATCCACCACTCATCTACCATTCATCCTACCATAGAGCCACCATTCATCTACCATAGAGCCACCATTCATCTACCATTGGGCTACCATTCATCTACCATTCATCCACCACTCATCTACCATTCATCTACCATAGAGCCACCATTCATCTACCATAGAGCCACCATTCATCTAACATAGAGCCACCATGAAGCTACCATTCATCTACCATTCATCCACCACTCATCTACCATTCATCTACCATAGAGCCACCATTCATCTACCATAGAGCCACCATTCATCTACCATAGAGCCACCATTCATCTACCATAGAGCCAACATTCATCTACCATAGAGCTGTCATTCATCTACCATTCATCCACCACTCATCTACCATAGAGCCACCATTCATCTACCATAAAGCCACCATTCATCTACCATAGAGCCACCATTCATCTACCATAGAGCCACCATACATATCTACCATAGAGCCACAATTCTCCTACCATAGAGCCACCATTCATCTACCATAGAGCCACCATTCATCTACCATAGAGCCACCATTCATCTACCATAGAGCCACCATTCATCTACCATAGAGCCACCATTCATCTACCATAGAGCCATCATTCATCTACCATAGAGTCGCCATTCATCTTCCATAGAGTCGCCATTCATCTACCATAGAGCCGCCATTCATCTACCATAGAGCCACCATTCATCTACCATAGAGCCACCATTCATCTACCATAGAGCCACCATTCATCTACCATAGGGCTACCATAGGGCTACCATTCATCTACCATTCATCCACTATTCATCTACCAAAGAGCCACCATTTATCTACCATAGAGCCACCATTCATCTACCATAGAGCCACCATTCATCCACCACTCATCTACCATTCATCTACCATCGAGCCACCATTCATCTACCCTAGAGCCACCATTCATCTAACATAGAGCCACCATTCATCTACCATAGAGCCACCATTCATCTACCATAAAGCCACCATTCATCTACCATAGAGCCACCATTCATCTACCATAGAGCCACCATTCATCTACCATAGGGCTACCATTCATCTACCATTCATCTACCATTCATCCACTATCCACCATTCATCTACCACTCATCTACCATTCATCTACCATAGTGCCACCATTCATCTACCATAGAGACACCATTCATCTACCACTCATCTACCATTCATCTATTATAGAGCCACCATTCATCTACCATAGAGCCACCGTTCATCTACCATAGAGCCACCATTCATCTACCATAGAGCCACCATTCATCTACCATAGGGCTACCATTCATCTACCATTCATCTACCATTCATCCACTATCCACCATTCATCTACCATTCATCCACTATCCACCATTCATCTACCATAGAGCCACCATTCATCCACCACTCATCTACCATAGAGCCACCATTCATCTACCATAGAGCCACCATTCATCTACCATAGAGCCACCATTCATCTACCATAGAGCCACCATTCATCTACCATAGGGCTACCATTCATCTACCATTCATCCACCACTCATCTACCATTCATCTACCATAGAGCCACCATTCATCTACCATAGAGCCACCATTCATCTACCACTCATCTACCATTCATCTACCATAGAGCCACCATTCATCTACCATAGAGCCACCATTCATCTACCATAGAGCCATCATTCATCTACCATAGGGCTACCATTCATCTACCATTCATCCACCACTCATCTACTATTCATCTACCCTAGAGCCACCATTCATCTAACATAGAGCCACCATTCATCTACCATAGAGCCACCATTCATCTACCATAATGCCACCATTCATCTACCATAGAGCCACCATTCATCTACCATAGAGCCACCATTCATCTACCATAGGGCTACCATTCATCTACCATTCATCTACCATTCATCCACTATCCACCATTCATCTACCATTCATCTACCATTCATCCACTATCCACCATTCATCTACCATAGAGCCACCATTCATCCACCACTCATCTACCATTCATCTACCATAGAGCCACCATTCATCTACCATAGAGCCATCATTCATCTACCATAGGGCTACCATTCATCTACCATTCATCCACCACTCATCTACCATTCATCTACCATAGAGCCACCATTCATCTACCGTAGAGCCACCATTCATCTACCATAGAGCTACCTTTCATCTAACATAGACCCACCATTAATATCTACCATAGAGCCACCATTCTCCTACCATAGAGCCACCATTCATCTACCATAGAGCCACCATTCATCTACCATAGAGCCACCATTCATCTACCATAGAGCCACCATTCATCTACCATAGAACCATCACTCATCTCCGATAGGGCTACCATTCCTCTCCCATACAGCCACCATAGGGCTACCATTCATCCACCATTCATCTACCATTCATCCACCACTCATCTACCATTCATCTACCATAGAGCCACCATTCATATACCGTAGAGCCACCATTCATCTACCATAGAGCTACCTTTCATCTAACATAGACCCACCATTCATTTCTACCATAGAGCCACCATTCTCCTACCATAGAGCCACCATTCATCTACCATAGAGCCACCATTCATCTACCATAGAGCCACCATTCATCTACAATAGAGCCACAATTCATCTACCATAGAGCCACCATTCATCCACCACTCATCTACCATTCATCCACCATAGAGCCACCATTCATATACCATAGAGCCACCATTCATCTACCATAGAGCCACCATTCATCTATCATAGAGCCACCTTTCATCTACCAAAGCGCTACCATTCATCTACCATAGAGCCACCATTCATCTACCATAGAGCCAACATTCATCTACCATAGAGCCACCATTCATCTACCATAGAGCCACCATTCATCAACCATAGAGCCACCATTCATCTACCATAGGGCTATCATTCATCTACCATTCATCCACCACTCATCTACCATTCAACTACCTTAGAGCCACCATTCATCTACCATAGAGCCACCAATCATTTACCATAGAGCCACCATTCATCTACTATAGAGCCACCATTCATCTACCATAAGGCTACCATTCATCTACCATTCATCTACCATAGGGCTATCATTCATCTACCATTCATCCACCACTCATCTACCATTCAACTACCTTAGAGCCACCATTCATCTACCATAGAGCCACCAATCATTTACCATAGAGCCACCATTCATCTACCATTGGGCTACCATTCATCTACCATTCATCCACCACTCATCTACCATTCATCCTACCATAGAGCCACCATTCATCTACCATAGAGCCACCATTCATCTACCATTGGGCTACCATTCATCTACCATTCATCCACCACTCATCTACCATAGAGCCACCATTCATCTAACATAGAGCCACCATGAAGCTACCATTCATCTACCATTCATCCACCACTCATCTACCATTCAACTACCTTAGAGCCACCATTCATCTACCATAGAGCCACCAATCATTTACCATAGAGCCACCATTCATCTACTATAGAGCCACCATTCATCTACCATAAGGCTACCATTCATCTACCATTCATCTACCATAGAGCCACCATTCATCTACCATAGAGCCACCATTCATCCACCACTCATCTACCATTCATCTACCATAGAGCCACCATTCATCTACTATAGAGCCACCATTCATCTACCATAGAGCCACCATTCATCTACCATAGAGCCGCCATTTATCTACCATAGAGCCACCATTCATCTACCATTGGGCTACCATTCATCTACCATTCATCCACCACTCATCTACCATTCATTTACCATAGAGCCACCATTCATTTACCATAGAGCCACCATTCATCTACCATAGAGCCACCATTCATCTACCATAGAGCCACCATTCATCTACCATTGGGCTACCATTCATCTACCATTCATCCACCACTCATCTACCATTCATCCTACCATAGAGCCACCATTCATCTACCATAGAGCCACCATTCATCTACCATTGGGCTACCATTCATCTACCATTCATCCACCACTCATCTACCATAGAGCCACCATTCATCTAACATAGAGCCACCATGAAGCTACCATTCATCTACCATTCATCCACCACTCATCTACCATTCATCTACCATAGAGCCACCATTCATCTACCATAGAACCACCATTCATCTACCATAGAACCACCATTCATCCACCACTCATCTACCATTCATCTACCATAGAGCCACCATTCATCTACCATAGAGCCACCATTCATCTACCATAGAGCCACCATTCATCTACCATAGAGCCACCATTTATCTACCATAGAGCCACCATTCATCCACTACTCATCTACCATTCATCTACTATAGAGCCACCATTCATTTACCATAGAGCCACCATTCATCTACCATAGAGCCACCATTCATTTACCATAGAGCCACCATTCATCTACCATAGAGCCACCATTCATCTACCATAGAGCCACCATTCATCTACCATTGGGCTACCATTCATCTACCATTCATCCACCACTCATCTACCATTCATCCTACCATAGAGCCACCATTCATCTACCATAGAGCCACCATTCATCTACCATTGGGCTACCATTCATCTACCATTCATCCACCACTCATCTACCATTCATCTACCATAGAGCCACCATTCATCTACCATAGAGCCACCATTCATCTAACATAGAGCCACCATGAAGCTACCATTCATCTACCATTCATCCACCACTCATCTACCATTCATCTACCATAGAGCCACCATTCATCTACCATAGAGCCACCATTCATCTACCATAGAGCCACCATTCATCTACCATAGAGCCAACATTCATCTACCATAGAGCTGTCATTCATCTACCATTCATCCACCACTCATCTACCATAGAGCCACCATTCATCTACCATAAAGCCACCATTCATCTATCATAGGGCCACATTTCATCTACCATGAAACTACCATTCATCTACCATTCATCCACCACTCATCTACCATTCATCTACCATAGAGCCACCATTCATCTACCATAGAGCCACCATTCATCTACCATAGAGCCACCATACATATCTACCATAGAGCCACAATTCTCCTACCATAGAGCCACCATTCATCTACCATAGAGCCACCATTCATCTACCATAGAGCCACCATTCATCTACCATAGAGCCACCATTCATCTACCATAGAGCCACCATTCATCTACCATAGAGCCATCATTCATCTACCATAGAGCCATCATTCATCTACCATAGAGTCGCCATTCATCTTCCATAGAGTCGCCATTCATCTACCATAGAGCCGCCATTCATCTACCATAGAGCCACCATTCATCTACCATAGAGCCACCATTCATCTACCATAGAGCCACCATTCATCTACCATAGGGCTACCATAGGGCTACCATTCATCTACCATTCATCCACTATTCATCTACCAAAGAGCCACCATTTATCTACCATAGAGCCACCATTCATCTACCATAGAGCCACCATTCATCCACCACTCATCTACCATTCATCTACCATCGAGCCACCATTCATCTACCATAGAGCCACCATTCATTTACCATAGAGCCACCATTCATCTACCATAGAGCCACCATTCATCTACCATAGAGCCACCATTCATCTACCATTGGGCTACCATTCATCTACCATTCATCCACCACTCATCTACCATTCATCCTACCATAGAGCCACCATTCATCTACCATAGAGCCACCATTCATCTACCATTGGGCTACCATTCATCTACCATTCATCCACCACTCATCTACCATTCATCTACCATAGAGCCACCATTCATCTACCATAGAGCCACCATTCATCTAACATAGAGCCACCATGAAGCTACCATTCATCTACCATTCATCCACCACTCATCTACCATTCATCTACCATAGAGCCACCATTCATCTACCATAGAGCCACCATTCATCTACCATAGAGCCACCATTCATCTACCATAGAGCCAACATTCATCTACCATAGAGCTGTCATTCATCTACCATTCATCCACCACTCATCTACCATAGAGCCACCATTCATCTACCATAAAGCCACCATTCATCTACCATAGAGCCACCATTCATCTACCATAGAGCCACCATACATATCTACCATAGAGCCACAATTCTCCTACCATAGAGCCACCATTCATCTACCATAGAGCCACCATTCATCTACCATAGAGCCACCATTCATCTACCATAGAGCCACCATTCATCTACCATAGAGCCACCATTCATCTACCATAGAGCCATCATTCATCTACCATAGAGTCGCCATTCATCTTCCATAGAGTCGCCATTCATCTACCATAGAGCCGCCATTCATCTACCATAGAGCCACCATTCATCTACCATAGAGCCACCATTCATCTACCATAGAGCCACCATTCATCTACCATAGGGCTACCATAGGGCTACCATTCATCTACCATTCATCCACTATTCATCTACCAAAGAGCCACCATTTATCTACCATAGAGCCACCATTCATCTACCATAGAGCCACCATTCATCCACCACTCATCTACCATTCATCTACCATCGAGCCACCATTCATCTACCCTAGAGCCACCATTCATCTAACATAGAGCCACCATTCATCTACCATAGAGCCACCATTCATCTACCATAAAGCCACCATTCATCTACCATAGAGCCACCATTCATCTACCATAGAGCCACCATTCATCTACCATAGGGCTACCATTCATCTACCATTCATCTACCATTCATCCACTATCCACCATTCATCTACCACTCATCTACCATTCATCTACCATAGTGCCACCATTCATCTACCATAGAGACACCATTCATCTACCACTCATCTACCATTCATCTATTATAGAGCCACCATTCATCTACCATAGAGCCACCGTTCATCTACCATAGAGCCACCATTCATCTACCATAGAGCCACCATTCATCTACCATAGGGCTACCATTCATCTACCATTCATCTACCATTCATCCACTATCCACCATTCATCTACCATTCATCCACTATCCACCATTCATCTACCATAGAGCCACCATTCATCCACCACTCATCTACCATAGAGCCACCATTCATCTACCATAGAGCCACCATTCATCTACCATAGAGCCACCATTCATCTACCATAGAGCCACCATTCATCTACCATAGGGCTACCATTCATCTACCATTCATCCACCACTCATCTACCATTCATCTACCATAGAGCCACCATTCATCTACCATAGAGCCACCATTCATCTACCACTCATCTACCATTCATCTACCATAGAGCCACCATTCATCTACCATAGAGCCACCATTCATCTACCATAGAGCCATCATTCATCTACCATAGGGCTACCATTCATCTACCATTCATCCACCACTCATCTACTATTCATCTACCCTAGAGCCACCATTCATCTAACATAGAGCCACCATTCATCTACCATAGAGCCACCATTCATCTACCATAATGCCACCATTCATCTACCATAGAGCCACCATTCATCTACCATAGAGCCACCATTCATCTACCATAGGGCTACCATTCATCTACCATTCATCTACCATTCATCCACTATCCACCATTCATCTACCATTCATCTACCATTCATCCACTATCCACCATTCATCTACCATAGAGCCACCATTCATCCACCACTCATCTACCATTCATCTACCATAGAGCCACCATTCATCTACCATAGAGCCATCATTCATCTACCATAGGGCTACCATTCATCTACCATTCATCCACCACTCATCTACCATTCATCTACCATAGAGCCACCATTCATCTACCGTAGAGCCACCATTCATCTACCATAGAGCTACCTTTCATCTAACATAGACCCACCATTAATATCTACCATAGAGCCACCATTCTCCTACCATAGAGCCACCATTCATCTACCATAGAGCCACCATTCATCTACCATAGAGCCACCATTCATCTACCATAGAGCCACCATTCATCTACCATAGAACCATCACTCATCTCCGATAGGGCTACCATTCCTCTCCCATACAGCCACCATAGGGCTACCATTCATCCACCATTCATCTACCATTCATCCACCACTCATCTACCATTCATCTACCATAGAGCCACCATTCATATACCGTAGAGCCACCATTCATCTACCATAGAGCTACCTTTCATCTAACATAGACCCACCATTCATTTCTACCATAGAGCCACCATTCTCCTACCATAGAGCCACCATTCATCTACCATAGAGCCACCATTCATCTACCATAGAGCCACCATTCATCTACAATAGAGCCACAATTCATCTACCATAGAGCCACCATTCATCCACCACTCATCTACCATTCATCCACCATAGAGCCACCATTCATATACCATAGAGCCACCATTCATCTACCATAGAGCCACCATTCATCTATCATAGAGCCACCTTTCATCTACCAAAGCGCTACCATTCATCTACCATAGAGCCACCATTCATCTACCATAGAGCCAACATTCATCTACCATAGAGCCACCATTCATCTACCATAGAGCCACCATTCATCAACCATAGAGCCACCATTCATCTACCATAGGGCTATCATTCATCTACCATTCATCCACCACTCATCTACCATTCAACTACCTTAGAGCCACCATTCATCTACCATAGAGCCACCAATCATTTACCATAGAGCCACCATTCATCTACTATAGAGCCACCATTCATCTACCATAAGGCTACCATTCATCTACCATTCATCTACCATAGGGCTATCATTCATCTACCATTCATCCACCACTCATCTACCATTCAACTACCTTAGAGCCACCATTCATCTACCATAGAGCCACCAATCATTTACCATAGAGCCACCATTCATCTACCATTGGGCTACCATTCATCTACCATTCATCCACCACTCATCTACCATTCATCCTACCATAGAGCCACCATTCATCTACCATAGAGCCACCATTCATCTACCATTGGGCTACCATTCATCTACCATTCATCCACCACTCATCTACCATAGAGCCACCATTCATCTAACATAGAGCCACCATGAAGCTACCATTCATCTACCATTCATCCACCACTCATCTACCATTCATCTACCATAGAGCCACCATTCATCTACCATAGAACCACCATTCATCTACCATAGAACCACCATTCATCCACCACTCATCTACCATTCATCTACCATAGAGCCACCATTCATCTACCATAGAGCCACCATTCATCTACCATAGAGCCACCATTCATCTACCATAGAGCCACCATTTATCTACCATAGAGCCACCATTCATCCACTACTCATCTACCATTCATCTACTATAGAGCCACCATTCATTTACCATAGAGCCACCATTCATCTACCATAGAGCCACCATTCATTTACCATAGAGCCACCATTCATCTACCATAGAGCCACCATTCATCTACCATAGAGCCACCATTCATCTACCATTGGGCTACCATTCATCTACCATTCATCCACCACTCATCTACCATTCATCCTACCATAGAGCCACCATTCATCTACCATAGAGCCACCATTCATCTACCATTGGGCTACCATTCATCTACCATTCATCCACCACTCATCTACCATTCATCTACCATAGAGCCACCATTCATCTACCATAGAGCCACCATTCATCTAACATAGAGCCACCATGAAGCTACCATTCATCTACCATTCATCCACCACTCATCTACCATTCATCTACCATAGAGCCACCATTCATCTACCATAGAGCCACCATTCATCTACCATAGAGCCACCATTCATCTACCATAGAGCCAACATTCATCTACCATAGAGCTGTCATTCATCTACCATTCATCCACCACTCATCTACCATAGAGCCACCATTCATCTACCATAAAGCCACCATTCATCTATCATAGGGCCACATTTCATCTACCATGAAACTACCATTCATCTACCATTCATCCACCACTCATCTACCATTCATCTACCATAGAGCCACCATTCATCTACCATAGAGCCACCATTCATCTACCATAGAGCCACCATACATATCTACCATAGAGCCACAATTCTCCTACCATAGAGCCACCATTCATCTACCATAGAGCCACCATTCATCTACCATAGAGCCACCATTCATCTACCATAGAGCCACCATTCATCTACCATAGAGCCACCATTCATCTACCATAGAGCCATCATTCATCTACCATAGAGTCGCCATTCATCTTCCATAGAGTCGCCATTCATCTACCATAGAGCCGCCATTCATCTACCATAGAGCCACCATTCATCTACCATAGAGCCACCATTCATCTACCATAGAGCCACCATTCATCTACCATAGGGCTACCATAGGGCTACCATTCATCTACCATTCATCCACTATTCATCTACCAAAGAGCCACCATTTATCTACCATAGAGCCACCATTCATCTACCATAGAGCCACCATTCATCCACCACTCATCTACCATTCATCTACCATCGAGCCACCATTCATCTACCCTAGAGCCACCATTCATCTAACATAGAGCCACCATTCATCTACCATAGAGCCACCATTCATCTACCATAAAGCCACCATTCATCTACCATAGAGCCACCATTCATCTACCATAGAGCCACCATTCATCTACCATAGGGCTACCATTCATCTACCATTCATCTACCATTCATCCACTATCCACCATTCATCTACCACTCATCTACCATTCATCTACCATAGTGCCACCATTCATCTACCATAGAGACACCATTCATCTACCACTCATCTACCATTCATCTATTATAGAGCCACCATTCATCTACCATAGAGCCACCGTTCATCTACCATAGAGCCACCATTCATCTACCATAGAGCCACCATTCATCTACCATAGGGCTACCATTCATCTACCATTCATCTACCATTCATCCACTATCCACCATTCATCTACCATTCATCCACTATCCACCATTCATCTACCATAGAGCCACCATTCATCCACCACTCATCTACCATAGAGCCACCATTCATCTACCATAGAGCCACCATTCATCTACCATAGAGCCACCATTCATCTACCATAGAGCCACCATTCATCTACCATAGGGCTACCATTCATCTACCATTCATCCACCACTCATCTACCATTCATCTACCATAGAGCCACCATTCATCTACCATAGAGCCACCATTCATCTACCACTCATCTATCATTCATCTACCATAGAGCCACCATTCATCTACCATAGAGCCACCATTCATCTACCATAGAGCCATCATTCATCTACCATAGGGCTACCATTCATCTACCATTCATCCACCACTCATCTACTATTCATCTACCCTAGAGCCACCATTCATCTAACATAGAGCCACCATTCATCTACCATAGAGCCACCATTCATCTACCATAATGCCACCATTCATCTACCATAGAGCCACCATTCATCTACCATAGAGCCACCATTCATCTACCATAGGGCTACCATTCATCTACCATTCATCTACCATTCATCCACTATCCACCATTCATCTACCATTCATCTACCATTCATCCACTATCCACCATTCATCTACCATAGAGCCACCATTCATCCACCACTCATCTACCATTCATCTACCATAGAGCCACCATTCATCTACCATAGAGCCATCATTCATCTACCATAGGGCTACCATTCATCTACCATTCATCCACCACTCATCTACCATTCATCTACCATAGAGCCACCATTCATCTACCGTAGAGCCACCATTCATCTACCATAGAGCTACCTTTCATCTAACATAGACCCACCATTAATATCTACCATAGAGCCACCATTCTCCTACCATAGAGCCACCATTCATCTACCATAGAGCCACCATTCATCTACCATAGAGCCACCATTCATCTACCATAGAGCCACCATTCATCTACCATAGAACCATCACTCATCTCCGATAGGGCTACCATTCCTCTCCCATACAGCCACCATAGGGCTACCATTCATCCACCATTCATCTACCATTCATCCACCACTCATCTACCATTCATCTACCATAGAGCCACCATTCATATACCGTAGAGCCACCATTCATCTACCATAGAGCTACCTTTCATCTAACATAGACCCACCATTCATTTCTACCATAGAGCCACCATTCTCCTACCATAGAGCCACCATTCATCTACCATAGAGCCACCATTCATCTACCATAGAGCCACCATTCATCTACAATAGAGCCACAATTCATCTACCATAGAGCCACCATTCATCCACCACTCATCTACCATTCATCCACCATAGAGCCACCATTCATATACCATAGAGCCACCATTCATCTACCATAGAGCCACCATTCATCTATCATAGAGCCACCTTTCATCTACCAAAGCGCTACCATTCATCTACCATAGAGCCACCATTCATCTACCATAGAGCCAACATTCATCTACCATAGAGCCACCATTCATCTACCATAGAGCCACCATTCATCAACCATAGAGCCACCATTCATCTACCATAGGGCTATCATTCATCTACCATTCATCCACCACTCATCTACCATTCAACTACCTTAGAGCCACCATTCATCTACCATAGAGCCACCAATCATTTACCATAGAGCCACCATTCATCTACTATAGAGCCACCATTCATCTACCATAAGGCTACCATTCATCTACCATTCATCTACCATAGAGCCACCATTCATCTACCATAGAGCCACCATTCATCCACCACTCATCTACCATTCATCTACCATAGAGCCACCATTCATCTACCATAGAGCCACCATTCATCTACCATTGGGCTACCATTCATCTACCATTCATCCACCACTCATCTACCATTCATCTACCATAGAGCCACCATTCATCTAACATAGAGCCACCATGAAGCTACCATTCATCTACCATTCATCCACCACTCATCTACCATTCATCTACCATAGAGCCACCATTCATCTACCATAGAACCACCATTCATCTACCATAGAACCACCATTCATCCACCACTCATCTACCATTCATCTACCATAGAGCCACCATTCATCTACCATAGAGCCACCATTCATCTACCATAGAGCCACCATTCATCTACCATAGAGCCGCCATTTATCTACCATAGAGCCACCATTCATCCACTACTCATCTACCATTCATCTACTATAGAGCCACCATTCATTTACCATAGAGCCACCATTCATCTACCATAGAGCCACCATTCATTTACCATAGAGCCACCATTCATCTACCATAGAGCCACCATTCATCTACCATAGAGCCACCATTCATCTACCATTGGGCTACCATTCATCTACCATTCATCCACCACTCATCTACCATTCATCCTACCATAGAGCCACCATTCATCTACCATAGAGCCACCATTCATCTACCATTGGGCTACCATTCATCTACCATTCATCCACCACTCATCTACCATTCATCTACCATAGAGCCACCATGAAGCTACCATTCATCTACCATTCATCCACCACTCATCTACCATAGAGCCAACATTCATCTACCATAGAGCTGTCATTCATCTACCATTCATCCACCACTCATCTACCATAGAGCCACCATTCATCTACCATAAAGCCACCATTCATCTATCATAGGGCCACATTTCATCTACCATGAAACTACCATTCATCTACCATTCATCCACCACTCATCTACCATTCATCTACCATAGAGCCACCATTCATCTACCATAGAGCCACCATTCATCTACCATAGAGCCACCATACATATCTACCATAGAGCCACAATTCTCCTACCATAGAGCCACCATTCATCTACCATAGAGCCACCATTCATCTACCATAGAGCCACCATTCATCTACCATAGAGCCACCATTCATCTACCATAGAGCCACCATTCATCTACCATAGAGCCATCATTCATCTACCATAGAGTCGCCATTCATCTTCCATAGAGTCGCCATTCATCTACCATAGAGCCGCCATTCATCTACCATAGAGCCACCATTCATCTACCATAGAGCCACCATTCATCTACCATAGAGCCACCATTCATCTACCATAGGGCTACCATAGGGCTACCATTCATCTACCATTCATCCACTATTCATCTACCAAAGAGCCACCATTTATCTACCATAGAGCCACCATTCATCTACCATAGAGCCACCATTCATCCACCACTCATCTACCATTCATCTACCATCGAGCCACCATTCATCTACCCTAGAGCCACCATTCATCTAACATAGAGCCACCATTCATCTACCATAGAGCCACCATTCATCTACCATAAAGTCACCATTCATCTACCATAGAGCCACCATTCATCTACCATAGAGACACCATTCATCTACCATAGGGCTACCATTCATCTACCATTCATCTACCATTCATCCACTATCCACCATTCATCTACCATTCATCTACCATTCATCCACTATCCACCATTCATCTACCATAGAGCCACCATTCATCCACCACTCATCTACCATTCATCTACCATAGTGCCACCATTCATCTACCATAGAGACACCATTCATCTACCACTCATCTACCATTCATCTATTATAGAGCCACCATTCATCTACCATAGAGCCACCATTCATCTACCATAGAGCCATCATTCATCTACCATTCATCCACCACTCATCTACTATTCATCTACCCTAGAGCCACCATTCATCTAACATAGAGCCACCATTCATCTACCATAAAGCCACCATTCATCTACCATAGAGCCACCATTCATCTACCATAGAGCCACCATTCATCTACCATAGGGCTACCATTCATCTACCATTCATCTACCTTTCATCCACTATCCACCATTCATCTACCATTCATCCACTATCCACCATTCATCTACCATAGAGCCACCATTCATCCACCACTCATCTACCATTCATCTACCATAGAGCCACCATTCATCTACCATAGAGCCACCATTCATCTACCATAGAGCCACCATTCATCTACCATAGAGCCACCATTCATCTACCATAGGGCTACCATTCATCTACCATTCATCCACCACTCATCTACCATTCATCTACCATAGAGCCACCATTCATCTACCATAGAGCCACCATTCATCTACCACTCATCTACCATTCATCTACCATAGAGCCACCATTCATCTACCATAGAGCCACCATTCATCTACCATAGAGCCATCATTCATCTACCATAGGGCTACCATTCATCTACCATTCATCCACCACTCATCTACTATTCATCTACCCTAGAGCCACCATTCATCTAACATAGAGCCACCATTCATCTACCATAGAGCCACCATTCATCTACCATAATGCCACCATTCATCTACCATAGAGCCACCATTCATCTACCATAGAGCCACCATTCATCTACCATAGGGCTACCATTCATCTACCATTCATCTACCATTCATCCACTATCCACCATTCATCTACCATTCATCTACCATTCATCCACTATCCACCATTCATCTACCATAGAGCCACCATTCATCCACCACTCATCTACCATTCATCTACCATAGAGTCGCCATTCATCTACCATAGTGCCGCCATTCATCTACCATAGAGCCACCATTCATCTACCATAGAGCCACCATTCATCTACCATAGAGCCACCATTCATCTACCATAGGGCTACCATAGGGCTACCATTCATCTACCATTCATCCACTATTCATCTACAAAAGAGCCACCATTTATCTACCATAGAGCCACCATTCATCTACCATAGAGCCACCATTCATCCACCACTCATCTACCATTCATCTACCATCGAGCCACCATTCATCTACCCTAGAGCCACCATTCATCTAACATAGAGCCACCATTCATCTACCATAGAGCCACCATTCATCTACCATAAAGCCACCATTCATCTACCATAGAGCCACCATTCATCTACCATAGAGCCACCATTCATCTACCATAGGGCTACCATTCATCTACCATTCATCTACCATTCATCCACTATCCACCATTCATCTACCATTCATCTACCATTCATCCACTATCCACCATTCATCTACCATAGAGCCACCATTCATCCACCACTCATCTACCATTCATCTACCATAGTGCCACCATTCATCTACCATAGAGACACCATTCATCTACCACTCATCTACCATTCATCTATTATAGAGCCACCATTCATCTACCATAGAGCCACCATTCATCTACCATAGAGCCACCATTCATCTACCATAGAGCCACCATTCATCTACCATAGGGCTACCATTCATCTACCATTCATCTACCATTCATCCACTATCCACCATTCATCTACCATTCATCCACTATCCACCATTCATCTACCATAGAGCCACCATTCATCCACCACTCATCTACCATTCATCTACCATAGAGCCACCATTCATCTACCATAGAGCCACCATTCATCTACCATAGAGCCACCATTCATCTACCATAGGGCTACCATTCATCTACCATTCATCCACCACTCATCTACCATTCATCTACCATAGAGCCACCATTCATCTACCATAGAGCCACCATTCATCTACCACTCATCTACCATTCATCTACCATAGAGCCACCATTCATCTACCATAGAGCCACCATTCATCTACCATAGAGCCATCATTCATCTACCATAGGGCTACCATTCATCTACCATTCATCCACCACTCATCTACTATTCATCTACCCTAGAGCCACCATTCATCTAACATAGAGCCACCATTCATCTACCATAGAGCCACCATTCATCTACCATAATGCCACCATTCATCTACCATAGAGCCACCATTCATCTACCATAGAGCCACCATTCATCTACCATAGGGCTACCATTCATCTACCATTCATCTACCATTCATCCACTATCCACCATTCATCTACCATTCATCTACCATTCATCCACTATCCACCATTCATCTACCATAGAGCCACCATTCATCCACCACTCATCTACCATTCATCTACCATAGAGCCACCATTCATCTACCATAGAGCCATCATTCATCTACCATAGGGCTACCATTCATCTACCATTCATCCACCACTCATCTACCATTCATCTACCATAGAGCCACCATTCATCTACCGTAGAGCCACCATTCATCTACCATAGAGCTACCTTTCATCTAACATAGACCCACAATTAATATCTACCATAGAGCCACCATTCTCCTACCATAGAGCCACCATTCATCTACCATAGAGCCACCATTCATCTACCATAGAGCCACCATTCATCTACCATAGAGCCACCATTCATCTACCATAGAACCATCACTCATCTCCGATAGGGCTACCATTCCTCTCCCATACAGCCACCATATGGCTACCATTCATCCACCATTCATCTACCATTCATCCACCACTCATCTACCATTCATCTACCATAGAGCCACCATTCATATACCGTAGAGCCACCATTCATCTACCATAGAGCTACCTTTCATCTAACATAGACCCACCATTCATTTCTACCATAGAGCCACCATTCTCCTACCATAGAGCCACCATTCATCTACCATAGAGCCACCATTCATCTACCATAGAGCCACCATTCATCTACCATAGAGCCACCATTCATCTACCATAGAGCCAACATTCATCTACCATAGAGCTGCCATTCATCTACCATTCATCCACCACTCATCTACCATAGAGCCACCATTCATCTACCATAAAGCCACCATTCATCTATCATAGGGCCACATTTCATCTACCATGAAACTACCATTCATCTACCATTCATCCACCACTCATCTACCATTCATCTACCATAGAGCCACCATTCATCTACCATAGAGCCACCATTCATCTACCATAGAGCCACCATTCATCTACCATAGAGCCACCATTCATCTACTATAGAGCCACCATTCATCTACCATAAGGCTACCATTCATCTACCATTCATCAACCACTCATCTATCATTCATCTACCATAGAGCCACTATTCATCTAC
Organism: Strongylocentrotus droebachiensis; assembly: GCA_035222895.1. Lineage (NCBI taxonomy): Eukaryota > Metazoa > Echinodermata > Echinoidea > Camarodonta > Strongylocentrotidae > Strongylocentrotus > Strongylocentrotus droebachiensis. Next base: position 277,098 of record JAVYIG010001191.1, read on the forward strand.
CATAGAGCCACCATTCATATACCATAGAGCCACCATTCATCTACCATAGAGCCGCCATTCATCTACCATAGAACCACCATTCATCCACCACTCATCTACCATTCATCTACCATAGAGCCAACATTCATCTACCATAGAGCCGCCAATCATCTACCATAGAGCCACCATTCATCTACTATAGAGCCACCATTCATCTACCATAAGGCTACCATTCATTTACCATTCATCAACCACTCATCTACCATTCATCTACCATAGAGCCACCATTCATCTACCATAGAGCCGCCATTCATCTACCATAGAACCACCATTCATCCACCACTCATCTACCATTCATCTACCATAGAGCCACCATTCATCTACCATAGAGCCACCAATCATCTACCATAGAGCCACCATTCATCTACTATAGAGCCACCATTCATCTACCATAAGGCTACCGTTCATCTACCATTCATCAACCACTCATCTACCATTCAACTACCTTAGAGCCACCATTCATCTACCATAGAGCCACCAATCATTTACCATAGAGCCACCATTCATCTACTATAGAGCCACCATTCATCTACCATAAGGCTACCATTCATCTACCATTCATCTACCATAGAGCCACCATTCATCTACCATAGAGCCACCATTCATCCACCACTCATCTACCATTCATCTACCATAGAGCCACCATTCATCTACCATAGAGCCACCATTCATCTACCATAGAGCCATCATTCATCTACCATAGGGCTACCATTCATCTACCATTCATCCACCACTCATCTACTATTCATCTACCCTAGAGCCACCATTCATCTAACATAGAGCCACCATTCATCTACCATAGAGCCACCATTCATCTACCATAATGCCACCATTCATCTACCATAGAGCCACCATTCATCTACCATAGAGCCACCATTCATCTACCATAGGGCTACCATTCATCTACCATTCATCTACCATTCATCCACTATCCACCATTCATCTACCATTCATCTACCATTCATCCACTATCCACCATTCATCTACCATAGAGCCACCATTCATCCACCACTCATCTACCATTCATCTACCATAGAGCCACCATTCATCTACCATAGAGCCATCATTCATCTACCATAGGGCTACCATTCATCTACCATTCATCCACCACTCATCTACCATTCATCTACCATAGAGCCACCATTCATCTACCGTAGAGCCACCATTCATCTACCATAGAGCTACCTTTCATCTAACATAGACCCACCATTAATATCTACCATAGATCCACCATTCTCCTACCATAGAGCCACCATTCATCTACCATAGAGCCACCATTCATCTACCATAGAGCCACCATTCATCTACCATAGAGCCACCATTCATCTACCATAGAACCATCACTCATCTCCGATAGGGCTACCATTCCTCTCCCATACAGCCACCATAGGGCTACCATTCATCCACCATTCATCTACCATTCATCCACCACTCATCTACCATTCATCTACCATAGAGCCACCATTCATATACCGTAGAGCCACCATTCATCTACCATAGAGCTACCTTTCATCTAACATAGACCCACCATTCATTTCTACCATAGAGCCACCATTCTCCTACCATAGAGCCACCATTCATCTACCATAGAGCCACCATTCATCTACCATAGAGCCACCATTCATCTACCATAGAGCCACCATTCATCTACCATAGAGCCAACATTCATCTACCATAGAGCTGCCATTCATCTACCATTCATCCACCACTCATCTACCATAGAGCCACCATTCATCTACCATAAAGCCACCATTCATCTATCATAGGGCCACATTTCATCTACCATGAAACTACCATTCATCTACCATTCATCCACCACTCATCTACCATTCATCTACCATAGAGCCACCATTCATCTACCATAGAGCCACCATTCATCTACCATAGAGCCACCATTCATCTACCATAGAGCCACCATTCATCTACTATAGAGCCACCATTCATCTACCATAAGGCTACCATTCATCTACCATTCATCAACCACTCATCTATCATTCATCTACTATAGAGCCACTATTCATCTACCATAGAGCCACCATTCATATACCATAGAGCCACCATTCATCTACCATAGAGCCGCCATTCATCTACCATAGAACCACCATTCATCCACCACTCATCTACCATTCATCTACCATAGAGCCAACATTCATCTACCATAGAGCCGCCAATCATCTACCATAGAGCCACCATTCATCTACTATAGAGCCACCATTCATCTACCATAAGGCTACCATTCATCTACCATTCATCAACCACTCATCTACCATTCATCTACCATAGAGCCACCATTCATCTACCATAGAGCCGCCATTCATCTACCATAGAACCACCATTCATCCGCCACTCATCTACCATTCATCTACCATAGAGCCACCATTCATCTACCATAGAGCCACCAATCATCTACCATAGAGCCACCATTCATCTACCATAGAGCCACCATTCATCTACCATAGAGCCACCGTTCATCTACCATTCATCAACCACTCATCTACCATTCAACTACCTTAGAGCAAACATTCATCTACCATAGAGCCACCAATCATTTACCATAGAGCCACCATTCATCTACTATAGAGCCACCATTCATCTACCATAAAGCCACCATTCATCTATCATAGGGCCACATTTCATCTACCATGAAACTACCATTCATCTACCATTCATCCACCACTCATCTACCATTCATCTACCATAGAGCCACCATTCATCTACCATAGAGCCACCATTCATCTACCATAGAGCCACCATTCATCTACCATAGAGCCACCATTCATCTACTATAGAGCCACCATTCATCTACCATAAGGCTACCATTCATCTACCATTCATCAACCACTCATCTATCATTCATCTACCATAGAGCCACTATTCATCTACCATAGAGCCACCATTCATCTACCATAGAGCCACCATTCATCTACCATAGAGCCACCATTCATCTACCATAGAGCCACCATTCATCTACCATAGAGCCGCCATTTATCTACCATAGAGCCACCATTCATCTACCATTGGGCTACCATTCATCTACCATTCATCCACCACTCATCTACCATTCATTTACTATAGAGCCACCATTCATCTTACATAGAGCCACCATTCATTTACCATAGAGCCACCATTCATCTACCATAGAGCCACCATTCATCTACCATAGAGCCACCATTCATCTACCATTGGGCTACCATTCATCTACCATTCATCCACCACTCATCTACCATTCATCCTACCATAGAGCCACCATTCATCTACCATAGAGCCACCATTCATCTACCATTGGGCTACCATTCATCTACCATTCATCCACCACTCATCTACCATTCATCTACCATAGAGCCACCATTCATCTACCATAGAACCACCATTCATCTACCATATAACCACCATTCATCCACCACTCATCTACCATTCATCTACCATAGAGCCACCATTCATCTACCATAGAGCCACCATTCATCTACCATAGAGCCACCATTCATCTACCATAGAGCCGCCATTTATCTACCATAGAGCCACCATTCATCCACTACTCATCTACCATTCATCTACTATAGAGCCACCATTCATTTACCATAGAGCCACCATTCATCTACCATAGAGCCACCATTCATTTACCATAGAGCCACCATTCATCTACCATAGAGCCACCATTCATCTACCATAGAGCCACCATTCATCTACCATTGGGCTACCATTCATCTACCATTCATCCACCACTCATCTACCATTCATCCTACCATAGAGCCACCATTCATCTACCATAGAGCCACCATTCATCTACCATTGGGCTACCATTCATCTACCATTCATCCACCACTCATCTACCATTCATCTACCATAGAGCCACCATTCATCTACCATAGAGCCACCATTCATCTAACATAGAGCCACCATGAAGCTACCACCATTCATCTACCATAGAGCCAACATTCATCTACCATAGAGCTGCCATTCATCTACCATTCATCCACCACTCATCTACCATAGAGCCACCATTCATCTACCATAAAGCCACCATTCATCTATCATAGGGCCACATTTCATCTACCATGAAACTACCATTCATCTACCATTCATCCACCACTCATCTACCATTCATCTACCATAGAGCCACCATTCATCTACCATAGAGCCACCATTCATCTACCATAGAGCCACCATACATATCTACCATAGAGCCACAATTCTCCTACCATAGAGCCACCATTCATCTACCATAGAGCTACCTTTCATCTAACATAGAGCCACCATTCATCTACCATAGAGCCACCATTCATCTACCATAGAGCCACCATTCATCTACCATAGAGCCATCATTCATCTACCATAGAGTCGCCATTCATCTTCCATAGAGTCGCCATTCATCTACCATAGAGCCGCCATTCATCTACCATAGAGCCACCATTCATCTACCATAGAGCCACCATTCATCTACCATAGAGCCACCATTCATCTACCATAGGGCTACCATAGGGCTACCATTCATCTACCATTCATCCACTATTCATCTACCAAAGAGCCACCATTTATCTACCATAGAGCCACCATTCATCTACCATAGAGCCACCATTCATCCACCACTCATCTACCATTCATCTACCATCGAGCCACCATTCATCTACCCTAGAGCCACCATTCATCTAACATAGAGCCACCATTCATCTACCATAGAGCCACCATTCTCCTACCATAGAGCCACCATTCATCTACCATAGAGCCACCATTCATCTACCATAGAGCCACCATTCATCTACCATAGAGCCACCATTCATCTACCATAGAGCCAACATTCATCTACCATAGAGCTGCCATTCATCTACCATTCATCCACCACTCATCTACCATAGAGCCACCATTCATCTACCATAAAGCCACCATTCATCTATCATAGGGCCACATTTCATCTACCATGAAACTACCATTCATCTACCATTCATCCACCACTCATCTACCATTCATCTACCATAGAGCCACCATTCATCTACCATAGAGCCACCATACATATCTACCATAGAGCCACAATTCTCCTACCATAGAGCCACCATTCATCTACCATAGAGCCACCATTCATCTACCATAGAGCCACCATTCATCTACCATAGAGCCACCATTCATCTACCATAGAGCCACCATTCATCTACCATAGAGCCATCATTCATCTACCATAGAGTCGCCATTCATCTTCCATAGAGTCGCCATTCATCTACCATAGAGCCGCCATTCATCTACCATAGAGCCACCATTCATCTACCATAGAGCCACCATTCATCTACCATAGAGCCACCATTCATCTACCATAGGGCTACCATAGGGCTACCATTCATCTACCATTCATCCACTATTCATCTACCAAAGAGCCACCATTTATCTACCATAGAGCCACCATTCATCTACCATAGAGCCACCATTCATCCACCACTCATCTACCATTCATCTACCATCGAGCCACCATTCATCTACCCTGGAGCCACCATTCATCTAACATAGAGCCACCATTCATCTACCATAGAGCCACCATTCATCTACCATAAAGCCACCATTCATCTACCATAGAGCCACCATTCATCTACCATAGAGCCACCATTCATCTACCATAGGGCTACCATTCATCTACCATTCATCTACCATTCATCCACTATCCACCATTCATCTACCATTCATCTACCATTCATCCACTATCCACCATTCATCTTCCATAGAGCCACCATTCATCCACCACTCATCTACCATTCATCTACCATAGTGCCACCATTCATCTACCATAGAGACACCATTCATCTACCACTCATCTACCATTCATCTATTATAGAGCCACCATTCATCTACCATAGAGCCACCATTCATCTACCATAGAGCCATCATTCATCTACCATTCATCCACCACTCATCTACTATTCATCTACCCTAGAGCCACCATTCATCTAACATAGAGCCACCATTCAACTACCATAAAGCCACCATTCATCTACCATAGAGCCACCATTCATCTACCATAGAGCCACCATTCATCTACCATAGGGCTACCATTCATCTACCATTCATCTACCATTCATCCACTATCCACCATTCATCTACCATTCATCCACTATCCACCATTCATCTACCATAGAGCCACCATTCACCCACCACTCATCTACCATTCATCTACCATAGAGCCACCATTCATCTACCATAGAGCCACCATTCATCTACCATAGAGCCACCATTCATCTACCATAGAGCCACCATTCATCTACCATAGGGCTACCATTCATCTACCATTCATCCACCACTCATCTACCATTCATCTACCATAGAGCCACCATTCATCTACCACTCATCTACCATTCATCTACCATAGAGCCACCATTCATCTACCATAGAGCCACCATTCATCTACCATAGAGCCATCATTCATCTACCATAGGGCTACCATTCATCTACCATTCATCCACCACTCATCTACTATTCATCTACCCTAGAGCCACCATTCATCTAACATAGAGCCACCATTCATCTACCATAGAGCCACCATTCATCTACCATAAAGCCACCATTCATCTACCATAGAGCCACCATTCATCTACCATAGAGCCACCATTCATCTAACATAGGGCTACCATTCATCTACCATTCATCTACCATTCATCCACTATCCACCATTCATCTACCATTCATCTACCATTCATCCACTATCCACCATTCATCTACCATAGAGCCACCATTCATCCACCACTCATCTACCATTCATCTACCATAGAGCCACCATTCATCTACCATAGTGCTACCATTCATCTACCTTAGAGCCACCATTCATCTACCATAGAGCCATCATTCATCTACCATAGGGCTACCATTCATCTACCATTCATCCACCACTCATCTACCATTCATCTACCATAGAGCCACCATTCATCTACCGTAGAGCCACCATTCATCTACCATAGAGCTACCTTTCATTTAACATAGACCCACCATTCATATCTACCATAGAGCCACCATTCTCCTACCATAGAGCCACCATTCATCTACCATAGAGCCACCATTCATCTAACATAGAGCCACCATTCATCTACCATAGAGCCACCATTCATCTACAATAGAGCCACAATTCATCTACCATAGAGCCACCATTCATCCACCACTCATCTACCATTCATCCACCATAGAGCCACCATTCATATACCATAGAGCCACCATTCATCTACCATAGAGCCACCATTCATCTATCATAGAGCCACCTTTCATCTACCAAAGCGCTACCATTCATCTACCATAGAGCCACCATTCATCTACCATAGAGCCAACATTCATCTACCATAGAGCCACCATTCATCTACCATAGAGCCACCATTCATCAACCATAGAGCCACCATTCATCTACCATAGGGCTATCATTCATCTACCATTCATCCACCACTCATCTACCATTCAACTACCTTAGAGCCACCATTCATCTACCATAGAGCCACCAATCATTTACCATAGAGCCACCATTCATCTACTATAGAGCCACCATTCATCTACCATAAGGCTACCATTCATCTACCATTCATCTACCATAGAGCCACCATTCATCTACCATAGAGCCACCATTCATCCACCACTCATCTACCATTCATCTACCATAGAGCCACCATTCATCTACCATAGAGCCACCATTCATCTACCATAGAGCCACCATTCATCTACCATAGAGCCGCCATTTATCTACCATAGAGCCACCATTCATCTACCATTGGGCTACCATTCATCTACCATTCATCCACCACTCATCTACCATTCATCCTACCATAGAGCCACCATTCATCTACCATAGAGCCACCATTCATCTACCATTGGGCTACCATTCATCTACCATTCATCCACCACTCATCTACCATTCATCTACCATAGAGCCACCATTCATCTAACATAGAGCCACCATGAAGCTACCATTCATCTACCATTCATCCACCACTCATCTACCATTCATCTACCATAGAGCCACCATTCATCTACCATAGAACCACCATTCATCTACCATAGAACCACCATTCATCCACCACTCATCTACCATTCATCTACCATAGAGCCACCATTCATCTACCATAGAGCCACCATTCATCTACCATAGAGCCACCATTCATCTACCATAGAGCCGCCATTTATCTACCATAGAGCCACCATTCATCCACTACTCATCTACCATTCATCTACTATAGAGCCACCATTCATTTACCATAGAGCCACCATTCATCTACCATAGAGCCACCATTCATTTACCATAGAGCCACCATTCATCTACCATAGAGCCACCATTCATCTACCATAGAGCCACCATTCATCTACCATTGGGCTACCATTCATCTACCATTCATCCACCACTCATCTACCATTCATCCTACCATAGAGCCACCATTCATCTACCATAGAGCCACCATTCATCTACCATTGGGCTACCATTCATCTACCATTCATCCACCACTCATCTACCATTCATCTACCATAGAGCCACCATGAAGCTACCATTCATCTACCATTCATCCACCACTCATCTACCATTCATCTACCATAGAGCCACCATTCATCTACCATAGAGCCACCATTCATCTACCATAGAGCCAACATTCATCTACCATAGAGCTGTAATTCATCTACCATTCATCCACCACTCATCTACCATAGAGCCACCATTCATCTACCATAAAGCCACCATTCATCTATCATAGGGCCACATTTCATCTACCATGAAACTACCATTCATCTACCATTCATCCACCACTCATCTACCATTCATCTACCATAGAGCCACCATTCATCTACCATAGAGCCACCATTCATCTACCATAGAGCCACCATACATATCTACCATAGAGCCACAATTCTCCTACCATAGAGCCACCATTCATCTACCATAGAGCCACCATTCATCTACCATAGAGCCACCATTCATCTACCATAGAGCCACCATTCATCTACCATAGAGCCACCATTCATCTACCATAGAGCCATCATTCATCTACCATAGAGTCGCCATTCATCTTCCATAGAGTCGCCATTCATCTACCATAGAGCCGCCATTCATCTACCATAGAGCCACCATTCATCTACCATAGAGCCACCATTCATCTACCATAGAGCCACCATTCATCTACCATAGGGCTACCATAGGGCTACCATTCATCTACCATTCATCCACTATTCATCTACCAAAGAGCCACCATTTATCTACCATAGAGCCACCATTCATCTACCATAGAGCCACCATTCATCCACCACTCATCTACCATTCATCTACCATCGAGCCACCATTCATCTACCCTAGAGCCACCATTCATCTAACATAGAGCCACCATTCATCTACCATAGAGCCACCATTCATCTACCATAAAGTCACCATTCATCTACCATAGAGCCACCATTCATCTACCATAGAGCCACCATTCATCTACCATAGGGCTACCATTCATCTACCATTCATCTACCATTCATCCACTATCCACCATTCATCTACCATTCATCTACCATTCATCCACTATCCACCATTCATCTACCATAGAGCCACCATTCATCCACCACTCATCTACCATTCATCTACCATAGTGCCACCATTCATCTACCATAGAGACACCATTCATCTACCACTCATCTACCATTCATCTATTATAGAGCCACCATTCATCTACCATAGAGCCACCATTCATCTACCATAGAGCCATCATTCATCTACCATTCATCCACCACTCATCTACTATTCATCTACCCTAGAGCCACCATTCATCTAACATAGAGCCACCATTCATCTACCATAAAGCCACCATTCATCTACCATAGAGCCACCATTCATCTACCATAGAGCCACCATTCATCTACCATAGGGCTACCATTCATCTACCATTCATCTACCTTTCATCCACTATCCACCATTCATCTACCATTCATCCACTATCCACCATTCATCTACCATAGAGCCACCATTCATCCACCACTCATCTACCATTCATCTACCATAGAGCCACCATTCATCTACCATAGAGCCACCATTCATCTACCATAGAGCCACCATTCATCTACCATAGAGCCACCATTCATCTACCATAGGGCTACCATTCATCTACCATTCATCCACCACTCATCTACCATTCATCTACCATAGAGCCACCATTCATCTACCATAGAGCCACCATTCATCTACCACTCATCTACCATTCATCTACCATAGAGCCACCATTCATCTACCATAGAGCCACCATTCATCTACCATAGAGCCATCATTCATCTACCATAGGGCTACCATTCATCTACCATTCATCCACCACTCATCTACTATTCATCTACCCTAGAGCCACCATTCATCTAACATAGAGCCACCATTCATCTACCATAGAGCCACCATTCATCTACCATAATGCCACCATTCATCTACCATAGAGCCACCATTCATCTACCATAGAGCCACCATTCATCTACCATAGGGCTACCATTCATCTACCATTCATCCACTATCCACCATTCATCTACCATTCATCTACCATTCATCCACTATCCACCATTCATCTACCATAGAGCCACCATTCATCCACCACTCATCTACCATTCATCTACCATAGAGTCGCCATTCATCTACCATAGAGCCGCCATTCATCTACCATAGAGCCACCATTCATCTACCATAGAGCCACCATTCATCTACCATAGAGCCACCATTCATCTACCATAGGGCTACCATAGGGCTACCATTCATCTACCATTCATCCACTATTCATCTACAAAAGAGCCACCATTTATCTACCATAGAGCCACCATTCATCTACCATAGAGCCACCATTCATCCACCACTCATCTACCATTCATCTACCATCGAGCCACCATTCATCTACCCTAGAGCCACCATTAATCTAACATAGAGCCACCATTCATCTACCATAGAGCCACCATTCATCTACCATAAAGCCACCATTCATCTACCATAGAGCCACCATTCATCTACCATAGAGCCACCATTCATCTACCATAGGGCTACCATTCATCTACCATTCATCTACCATTCATCCACTATCCACCATTCATCTACCATTCATCTACCATTCATCCACTATCCACCATTCATCTACCATAGAGCCACCATTCATCCACCACTCATCTACCATTCATCTACCATAGTGCCACCATTCATCTACCATAGAGACACCATTCATCTACCACTCATCTACCATTCATCTATTATAGAGCCACCATTCATCTACCATAGAGCCACCATTCATCTACCATAGAGCCACCATTCATCTACCATAGAGCCACCATTCATCTACCATAGGGCTACCATTCATCTACCATTCATCTACCATTCATCCACTATCCACCATTCATCTACCATTCATCCACTATCCACCATTCATCTACCATAGAGCCACCATTCATCCACCACTCATCTACCATTCATCTACCATAGAGCCACCATTCATCTACCATAGAGCCACCATTCATCTACCATAGAGCCACCATTCATCTACCATAGGGCTACCATTCATCTACCATTCATCCACCACTCATCTACCATTCATCTACCATAGAGCCACCATTCATCTACCATAGAGCCACCATTCATCTACCACTCATCTACCATTCATCTACCATAGAGCCACCATTCATCTACCATAGAGCCACCATTCATCTACCATAGAGCCATCATTCATCTACCATAGGGCTACCATTCATCTACCATTCATCCACCACTCATCTACTATTCATCTACCCTAGAGCCACCATTCATCTAACATAGAGCCACCATTCATCTACCATAGAGCCACCATTCATCTACCATAATGCCACCATTCATCTACCATAGAGCCACCATTCATCTACCATAGAGCCACCATTCATCTACCATAGGGCTACCATTCATCTACCATTCATCTACCATTCATCTACCATTCATCCACTATCCACCATTCATCTACCATAGAGCCACCATTCATCCACCACTCATCTACCATTCATCTACCATAGAGCCACCATTCATCTACCATAGAGCCATCATTCATCTACCATAGGGCTACCATTCATCTACCATTCATCCACCACTCATCTACCATTCATCTACCATAGAGCCACCATTCATCTACCGTAGAGCCACCATTCATCTACCATAGAGCTACCTTTCATCTAACATAGACCCACCATTAATATCTACCATAGAGCCACCATTCTCCTACCATAGAGCCACCATTCATCTACCATAGAGCCACCATTCATCTACCATAGAGCCACCATTCATCTACCATAGAGCCACCATTCATCTACCATAGAACCATCACTCATCTCCGATAGGGCTACCATTCCTCTCCCATACAGCCACCATAGGGCTACCATTCATCCACCATTCATCTACCATTCATCCACCACTCATCTACCATTCATCTACCATAGAGCCACCATTCATATACCGTAGAGCCACCATTCATCTACCATAGAGCTACCTTTCATCTAACATAGACCCACCATTCATTTCTACCATAGAGCCACCATTCTCCTACCATAGAGCCACCATTCATCTACCATAGAGCCACCATTCATCTACCATAGAGCCACCATTCATCTACCATAGAGCCACCATTCATCTACCATAGAGCCAACATTCATCTACCATAGAGCTGCCATTCATCTACCATTCATCCACCACTCATCTACCATAGAGCCACCATTCATCTACCATAAAGCCACCATTCATCTATCATAGGGCCACATTTCATCTACCATGAAACTACCATTCATCTACCATTCATCCACCACTCATCTACCATTCATCTATCATAGAGCCACCATTCATCTACCATAGAGCCACCATTCATCTACCATAGAGCCACCATTCATCTACCATAGAGCCACCATTCATCTACTATAGAGCCACCATTCATCTACCATAAGGCTACCATTCATCTACCATTCATCAACCACTCATCTATCATTCATCTACCATAGAGCCACTATTCATCTACCATAGAGCCACCATTCATATACCATAGAGCCACCATTCATCTACCATAGAGCCGCCATTCATCTACCATAGAACCACCATTCATCCACCACTCATCTACCATTCATCTACCATAGAGCCAACATTCATCTACCATAGAGCCGCCAATCATCTACCATAGAGCCACCATTCATCTACTATAGAGCCACCATTCATCTACCATAAGGCTACCATTCATTTACCATTCATCAACCACTCATCTACCATTCATCTACCATAGAGCCACCATTCATCTACCATAGAGCCGCCATTCATCTACCATAGAACCACCATTCATCCACCACTCATCTACCATTCATCTACCATAGAGCCACCATTCATCTACCATAGAGCCACCAATCATCTACCATAGAGCCACCATTCATCTACTATAGAGCCACCATTCATCTACCATCAGGCTACCGTTCATCTACCATTCATCAACCACTCATCTACCATTCAACTACCTTAGAGCCACCATTCATCTACCATAGAGCCACCAATCATTTACCATAGAGCCACCATTCATCTACTATAGAGCCACCATTCATCTACCATAAGGCTACCATTCATCTACCATTCATCTACCATAGAGCCACCATTCATCTACCATAGAGCCACCATTCATCCACCACTCATCTACCATTCATCTACCATAGAGCCACCATTCATCTACCATAGAGCCACCATTCATCTACCATAGAGCCATCATTCATCTACCATAGGGCTACCATTCATCTACCATTCATCCACCACTCATCTACTATTCATCTACCCTAGAGCCACCATTCATCTAACATAGAGCCACCATTCATCTACCATAGAGCCACCATTCATCTACCATAATGCCACCATTCATCTACCATAGAGCCACCATTCATCTACCATAGAGCCACCATTCATCTACCATAGGGCTACCATTCATCTACCATTCATCTACCATTCATCCACTATCCACCATTCATCTACCATTCATCTACCATTCATCCACTATCCACCATTCATCTACCATAGAGCCACCATTCATCCACCACTCATCTACCATTCATCTACCATAGAGCCACCATTCATCTACCATAGAGCCATCATTCATCTACCATAGGGCTACCATTCATCTACCATTCATCCACCACTCATCAACCATTCATCTACCATAGAGCCACCATTCATCTACCGTAGAGCCACCATTCATCTACCATAGAGCTACCTTTCATCTAACATAGACCCACCATTAATATCTACCATAGATCCACCATTCTCCTACCATAGAGCCACCATTCATCTACCATAGAGCCACCATTCATCTACCATAGAGCCACCATTCATCTACCATAGAGCCACCATTCATCTACCATAGAACCATCACTCATCTCCGATAGGGCTACCATTCCTCTCCCATACAGCCACCATAGGGCTACCATTCATCCACCATTCATCTACCATTCATCCACCACTCATCTACCATTCATCTACCATAGAGCCACCATTCATATACCGTAGAGCCACCATTCATCTACCATAGAGCTACCTTTCATCTAACATAGACCCACCATTCATTTCTACCATAGAGCCACCATTCTCCTACCATAGAGCCACCATTCATCTACCATAGAGCCACCATTCATCTACCATAGAGCCACCATTCATCTACCATAGAGCCACCATTCATCTACCATAGAGCCAACATTCATCTACCATAGAGCTGCCATTCATCTACCATTCATCCACCACTCATCTACCATAGAGCCACCATTCATCTACCATAAAGCCACCATTCATCTATCATAGGGCCACATTTCATCTACCATGAAACTACCATTCATCTACCATTCATCCACCACTCATCTACCATTCATCTACCATAGAGCCACCATTCATCTACCATAGAGCCACCATTCATCTACCATAGAGCCACCATTCATCTACCATAGAGCCACCATTCATCTACTATAGAGCCACCATTCATCTACCATAAGGCTACCATTCATCTACCATTCATCAACCACTCATCTATCATTCATCTACTATAGAGCCACTATTCATCTACCATAGAGCCACCATTCATATACCATAGAGCCACCATTCATCTACCATAGAGCCGCCATTCATCTACCATAGAACCACCATTCATCCACCACTCATCTACCATTCATCTACCATAGAGCCAACATTCATCTACCATAGAGCCGCCAATCATCTACCATAGAGCCACCATTCATCTACTATAGAGCCACCATTCATCTACCATAAGGCTACCATTCATCTACCATTCATCAACCACTCATCTACCATTCATCTACCATAGAGCCACCATTCATCTACCATAGAGCCGCCATTCATCTACCATAGAACCACCATTCATCCACCACTCATCTACCATTCATCTACCATAGAGCCACCATTCATCTACCATAGAGCCACCAATCATCTACCATAGAGCCACCATTCATCTACTATAGAGCCACCATTCATCTACCATAAGGCTACCGTTCATCTACCATTCATCAACCACTCATCTACCATTCAACTACCTTAGAGCCACCATTCATCTACCATAGAGCCACCAATCATTTACCATAGAGCCACCATTCATCTACTATAGAGCCACCATTCATCTACCATAAGGCTACCATTCATCTACCATTCATCTACCATAGAGCCACCATTCATCTACCATAGAGCCACCATTCATCCACCACTCATCTACCATTCATCTACCATAGAGCCACCATTCATCTACCATAGAGCCACCATTCATCTACCATAGAGCCACCATTCATCTACCATAGAGCCGCCATTTATCTACCATAGAGCCACCATTCATCCACTACTCATCTACCATTCATCTACTATAGAGCCACCATTCATTTACCATAGAGCCACCATTCATCTACCATAGAGCCACCATTCATTTACCATAGAGCCACCATTCATCTACCATAGAGCCACCATTCATCTACCATAGAGCCACCATTCATCTACCATTGGGCTACCATTCATCTACCATTCATCCACCACTCATCTACCATTCATCCTACCATAGAGCCACCATTCATCTACCATAGAGCCACCATTCATCTACCATTGGGCTACCATTCATCTACCATTCATCCACCACTCATCTACCATTCATCTACCATGGAGCCACCATTCATTTACCATAGAGCCACCATTCATCTAACATAGAGCCACCATGAAGCTACCATTCATCTACCATTCATCCACCACTCATCTACCATTCATCTACCATAGAGCCACCATTCATCTACCATAGAGCCACCATTCATCTAACATAGAGCCACCATGAAGCTACCATTCATCTACCATTCATCCACCACTCATCTACCATTCATCTACCATAGAGCCACCATTCATCTACCATAGAGCCACCATTCATCTACCATAGAGCCACCATTCATCTACCATAGAGCCAACATTCATCTACCATAGAGCTGCCATTCATCTACCATTCATCCACCACTCATCTACCATAGAGCCACCATTCATCTACCATAAAGCCACCATTCATCTATCATAGGGCCACATTTCATCTACCATGAAACTACCATTCATCTACCATTCATCCACCACTCATCTACCATTCATCTACCATAGAGCCACCATTCATCTACCATAAGGCTACCATTCATCTACCATTCATCAACCACTCATCTATCATTCATCTACCATAGAGCCACTATTCATCTACCATAGAGCCACCATTCATATACCATAGAGCCACCATTCATCTACCATAGAGCCGCCATTCATCTACCATAGAACCACCATTCATCCACCACTCATCTACCATTCATCTACCATAGAGCCAACATTCATCTACCATAGAGCCGCCAATCATCTACCATAGAGCCACCATTCATCTACTATAGAGCCACCATTCATCTACCATAAGGCTACCATTCATCTACCATTCATCAACCACTCATCTACCATTCATCTACCATAGAGCCACCATTCATCTACCATAGAGCCGCCATTCATCTACCATAGAACCACCATTCATCCACCACTCATCTACCATTCATCTACCATAGAGCCACCATTCATCTACCATAGAGCCACCAATCATCTACCATAGAGCCACCATTCATCTACTATAGAGCCACCATTCATCTACCATAAGGCTACCGTTCATCTACCATTCATCAACCACTCATCTACCATTCAACTACCTTAGAGCCACCATTCATCTACCATAGAGCCACCAATCATTTACCATAGAGCCACCATTCATCTACTATAGAGCCACCATTCATCTACCATAAGGCTACCATTCATCTACCATTCATCTACCATAGAGCCACCATTCATCTACCATAGAGCCACCATTCATCCACCACTCATCTACCATTCATCTACCATAGAGCCACCATTCATCTACCATAGAGCCACCATTCATCTACCATAGAGCCATCATTCATCTACCATAGGGCTACCATTCATCTACCATTCATCCACCACTCATCTACTATTCATCTACCCTAGAGCCACCATTCATCTAACATAGAGCCACCATTCATCTACCATAGAGCCACCATTCATCTACCATAATGCCACCATTCATCTACCATAGAGCCACCATTCATCTACCATAGAGCCACCATTCATCTACCATAGGGCTACCATTCATCTACCATTCATCTACCATTCATCCACTATCCACCATTCATCTACCATTCAACTACCATTCATCCACTATCCACCATTCATCTACCATAGAGCCACCATTCATCCACCACTCATCTACCATTCATCTACCATAGAGCCACCATTCATCTACCATAGAGCCATCATTCATCTACCATAGGGCTACCATTCATCTACCATTCATCCACCACTCATCTACCATTCATCTACCATAGAGCCATCATTCATCTACCGTAGAGCCACCATTCATCTACCATAGAGCTACCTTTCATCTAACATAGACCCACCATTAATATCTACAATAGATCCACCATTCTCCTACCATAGAGCCACCATTCATCTACCATAGAGCCACCATTCATCTACCATAGAGCCACCATTCATCTACCATAGAGCCACCATTCATCTACCATAGAACCATCACTCATCTCCGATAGGGCTACCATTCCTCTCCCATACAGCCACCATAGGGCTACCATTCATCCACCATTCATCTACCATTCATCCACCACTCATCTACCATTCATCTACCATAGAGCCACCATTCATATACCGTAGAGCCACCATTCATCTACCATAGAGCTACCTTTCATCTAACATAGACCCACCATTCATTTCTACCATAGAGCCACCATTCTCCTACCATAGAGCCACCATTCATCTACCATAGAGCCACCATTCATCTACCATAGAGCCACCATTCATCTACCATAGAGCCACCATTCATCTACCATAGAGCCAACATTCATCTACCATAGAGCTGCCATTCATCTACCATTCATCCACCACTCATCTACCATAGAGCCACCATTCATCTACCATAAAGCCACCATTCATCTATCATAGGGCCACATTTCATCTACCATGAAACTACCATTCATCTACCATTCATCCACCACTCATCTACCATTCATCTACCATAGAGCCACCATTCATCTACCATAGAGCCACCATTCATCTACCATAGAGCCACCATTCATCTACCATAGAGCCACCATTCATCTACTATAGAGCCACCATTCATCTACCATAAGGCTACCATTCATCTACCATTCATCAACCACTCATCTATCATTCATCTACCATAGAGCCACTATTCATCTACCATAGAGCCACCATTCATATACCATAGAGCCACCATTCATCTACCATAGAGCCGCCATTCATCTACCATAGAACCACCATTCATCCACCACTCATCTACCATTCATCTACCATAGAGCCAACATTCATCTACCATAGAGCCGCCAATCATCTACCATAGAGCCACCATTCATCTACTATAGAGCCACCATTCATCTACCATAAGGCTACCATTCATCTACCATTCATCAACCACTCATCTACCATTCATCTACCATAGAGCCACCATTCATCTACCATAGAGCCGCCATTCATCTACCATAGAACCACCATTCATCCACCACTCATCTACCATTCATCTACCATAGAGCCACCATTCATCTACCATAGAGCCACCAATCATCTACCATAGAGCGACCATTCATCTACTATAGAGCCACCATTCATCTACCATAAGGCTACCGTTCATCTACCATTCATCAACCACTCATCTACCATTCAACTACCTTAGAGCCACCATTCATCTACCATAGAGCCACCAATCATTTACCATAGAGCCACCATTCATCTACTATAGAGCCACCATTCATCTACCATAAGGCTACCATTCATCTACCATTCATCTACCATAGAGCCACCATTCATCTACCATAGAGCCACCATTCATCCACCACTCATCTACCATTCATCTACCATAGAGCCACCATTCATCTACCATAGAGCCACCATTCATCTACCATAGAGCCACCATTCATCTACCATAGAGCCGCCATTTATCTACCATAGAGCCACCATTCATCCACTACTCATCTACCATTCATCTACTATAGAGCCACCATACATTTACCATAGAGCCACCATTCATCTACCATAGAGCCACCATTCATTTACCATAGAGCCACCATTCATCTACCATAGAGCCACCATTCATCTACCATAGAGCCACCATTCATCTACCATTGGGCTACCATTCATCTACCATTCATCCACCACTCATCTACCATTCATCCTACCATAGAGCCACCATTCATCTACCATAGAGCCACCATTCATCTACCATTGGGCTACCATTCATCTACCATTCATCCACCACTCATCTACCATTCATCTACCATGGAGCCACCATTCATTTACCATAGAGCCACCATTCATCTAACATAGAGCCACCATGAAGCTACCATTCATCTACCATTCATCCACCACTCATCTACCATTCATCTACCATAGAGCCACCATTCATCTACCATAGAGCCACCATTCATCTAACATAGAGCCACCATGAAGCTACCATTCATCTACCATTCATCCACCACTCATCTACCATTCATCTACCATAGAGCCACCATTCATCTACCATAGAGCCACCATTCATCTACCATAGAGCCACCATTCATCTACCATAGAGCCAACATTCATCTACCATAGAGCTGCCATTCATCTACCATTCATCCACCACTCATCTACCATAGAGCCACCATTCATCTACCATAAAGCCACCATTCATCTATCATAGGGCCACATTTCATCTACCATGAAACTACCATTCATCTACCATTCATCCACCACTCATCTACCATTCATCTACCATAGAGCCACCATTCATCTACCATAGAGCCACCATTCATCTACCATAGAGCCACCATACATATCTACCATAGAGCCACAATTCTCCTACCATAGAGCCACCATTCATCTACTATAGAGCCACCATTCATCTACCATAAGGCTACCATTCATCTACCATTCATCTACCATAGAGCCACCATTCATCTACCATAGAGCCACCATTCATCCACCACTCATCTACCATTCATCTACCATAGAGCCACCATTCATCTACCATAGAGCCACCATTCATCTACCATAGAGCCACCATTCATCTACCATAGAGCCGCCATTTATCTACCATAGAGCCACCATTCATCCACTACTCATCTACCATTCATCTACTATAGAGCCACCATTCATTTACCATAGAGCCACCATTCATCTACCATAGAGCCACCATTCATTTACCATAGAGCCACCATTCATCTACCATAGAGCCACCATTCATCTACCATAGAGCCACCATTCATCTACCATTGGGCTACCATTCATCTACCATTCATCCACCACTCATCTACCATTCATCCTACCATAGAGCCACCATTCATCTACCATAGAGCCACCATTCATCTACCATTGGGCTACCATTCATCTACCATTCATCCACCACTCATCTACCATTCATCTACCATGGAGCCACCATTCATTTACCATAGAGCCACCATTCATCTAACATAGAGCCACCATGAAGCTACCATTCATCTACCATTCATCCACCACTCATCTACCATTCATCTACCATAGAGCCACCATTCATCTACCATAGAGCCACCATTCATCTAACATAGAGCCACCATGAAGCTACCATTCATCTACCATTCATCCACCACTCATCTACCATTCATCTACCATAGAGCCACCATTCATCTACCATAGAGCCACCATTCATCTACCATAGAGCCACCATTCATCTACCATAGAGCCAACATTCATCTACCATAGAGCTGCCATTCATCTACCATTCATCCACCACTCATCTACCATAGAGCCACCATTCATCTACCATAAAGCCACCATTCATCTATCATAGGGCCACATTTCATCTACCATGAAACTACCATTCATCTACCATTCATCCACCACTCATCTACCATTCATCTACCATAGAGCCACCATTCATCTACCATAGAGCCACCATTCATCTACCATAGAGCCACCATACATATCTACCATAGAGCCACAATTCTCCTACCATAGAGCCACCATTCATCTACCATAGAGCCACCATTCATCTACCATAGAGCCACCATTCATCTACCATAGAGCCACCATTCATCTACCATAGAGCCACCATTCATCTACCATAGAGCTATCATTCATCTACCATAGAGTCGCCATTCATCTTCCATAGAGTCGCCATTCATCTACCATAGAGCCGCCATTCATCTACCATAGAGCCACCATTCATCTACCATAGAGCCATCATTCATCTACCATAGAGCCACCATTCATCTACCATAAGGCTACCATAGGGCTACCATTCATCTACCATTCATCCACTATTCATCTACCACAGAGCCACCATTTATCTACCATAGAGCCACCATTCATCTACCATAGAGCCACCATTCATCTACCATAGAGCCAACATTCATCTACCATAGAGCCACCATTCATCTACCATAGAGCCACCATTCATCAACCATAGAGCCACCATTCATCTACCATAGGGCTATCATTCATCTACCATTCATCCACCACTCATCTACCATTCAACTACCTAAGAGCCACCATTCATCTACCATAGAGCCACCAATCATTTACCATAGAGCCACCATTCATCTACTATAGAGCCACCATTCATCTACCATAAGGCTACCATTCATCTACCATTCATCAACCACTCATCTACCATTCATCTACCATAGAGCCACCATTCATCTACCATAGAGCCACCATTCATCTACCATAGAGCCACCATTCATCTACCATAGAGCCGCCATTCATCTACCATAGAACCACCATTCATCCACCACTCATCTACCATTCATCTACCATAGAGCCACCATTCATCTACCATAGAGCCACCATTCATCTACCATAGAGCCACCATTCATCAACCATAGAGCCACCATTCATCTACCATAGGGCTACCATTCATCTACCATTCATCCACCACTCATCTACCATTCATCTACCTTAGAGCCACCATTCATCTACCATAGAGCCACCATTCATCTACCATAGAGCCACCATTCATCTACCATAAAGCCACCATTCATCTACCATAGAGCCACCATTCATCTACCATAGAGCCACCATTCATCTACCATAGGGCTACCATTCATCTACCATTCATCTACCATTCATCCACTATCCACCATTCATCTACAATTCATCTACCATTCATCAACTATCCACCATTCATCTACCATAGAGCCACCATTCATCCACCACTCATCTACCATTCATCTACCATAGAGCCACCATTCATCTACCATAGTGCTACCATTCATCTACCTTAGAGCCACCATTCATCTACCATAGAGCCATCATTCATCTACCATAGGGCTACCATTCATCTACCATTCATCCACCACTCATCTACCATTCATCTACCATAGAGCCACCATTCATATACCGTAGAGCCACCATTCATCTACCATAGAGCTACCTTTCATCTAACATAGACCCACCATTCATATCTACCATAGAGCCACCATTCTCCTACCATAGAGCCACCATTCATCTACCATAGAGCCACCATTCATCTAACATAGAGCCACCATTCATCTACCATAGAGCCACCATTCATCTACAATAGAGCCACAATTCATCTACCATAGAGCCACCATTCATCCACCACTCATCTACCATTCATCCACCATAGAGCCACCATTCATATACCATAGAGCCACCATTCATCTACCATAGAGCCACCATTCATCTATCATAGAGCCACCTTTCATCTACCAAAGCGCTACCATTCATCTACCATAGAGCCACCATTCATCTACCATAGAGCCAACATTCATCTACCATAGAGCCACCATTCATCTACCATAGAGCCACCATTCATCAACCATAGAGCCACCATTCATCTACCATAGGGCTATCATTCATCTACCATTCATCCACCACTCATCTACCATTCAACTACCTTAGAGCCACCATTCATCTACCATAGAGCCACCAATCATTTACCATAGAGCCACCATTCATCTACTATAGAGCCACCATTCATCTACCATAAGGCTACCATTCATCTACCATTCATCTACCATAGAGCCACCATTCATCTACCATAGAGCCACCATTCATCTACCATTGGGCTACCATTCATCTACCATTCATCCACCACTCATCTACCATTCATCCTACCATAGAGCCACCATTCATCTACCATAGAGCCACCATTCATCTACCATTGGGCTACCATTCATCTACCATTCATCCACCACTCATCTACCATTCATCTACCATAGAGCCACCATTCATCTACCATAGAACCACCATTCATCTACCATATAACCACCATTCATCCACCACTCATCTACCATTCATCTACCATAGAGCCACCATTCATCTACCATAGAGCCACCATTCATCTACCATAGAGCCACCATTCATCTACCATAGAGCCGCCATTTATCTACCATAGAGCCACCATTCATCCACTACTCATCTACCATTCATCTACTATAGAGCCACCATTCATTTACCATAGAGCCACCATTCATCTACCATAGAGCCACCATTCATTTACCATAGAGCCACCATTCATCTACCATAGAGCCACCATTCATCTACCATAGAGCCACCATTCATCTACCATTGGGCTACCATTCATCTACCATTCATCCACCACTCATCTACCATTCATCCTACCATAGAGCCACCATTCATCTACCATAGAGCCACCATTCATCTACCATTGGGCTACCATTCATCTACCATTCATCCACCACTCATCTACCATTCATCTACCATAGAGCCACCATTCATCTACCATAGAGCCACCATTCATCTAACATAGAGCCACCATGAAGCTACCACCATTCATCTACCATAGAGCCAACATTCATCTACCATAGAGCTGCCATTCATCTACCATTCATCCACCACTCATCTACCATAGAGCCACCATTCATCTACCATAAAGCCACCATTCATCTATCATAGGGCCACATTTCATCTACCATGAAACTACCATTCATCTACCATTCATCCACCACTCATCTACCATTCATCTACCATAGAGCCACCATTCATCTACCATAGAGCCACCATTCATCTACCATAGAGCCACCATACATATCTACCATAGAGCCACAATTCTCCTACCATAGAGCCACCATTCATCTACCATAGAGCTACCTTTCATCTAACATAGAGCCACCATTCATCTACCATAGAGCCACCATTCATCTACCATAGAGCCACCATTCATCTACCATAGAGCCATCATTCATCTACCATAGAGTCGCCATTCATCTTCCATAGAGTCGCCATTCATCTACCATAGAGCCGCCATTCATCTACCATAGAGCCACCATTCATCTACCATAGAGCCACCATTCATCTACCATAGAGCCACCATTCATCTACCATAGGGCTACCATAGGGCTACCATTCATCTACCATTCATCCACTATTCATCTACCAAAGAGCCACCATTTATCTACCATAGAGCCACCATTCATCTACCATAGAGCCACCATTCATCCACCACTCATCTACCATTCATCTACCATCGAGCCACCATTCATCTACCCTAGAGCCACCATTCATCTAACATAGAGCCACCAATCATCTACCATAGAGCCACCATTCTCCTACCATAGAGCCACCATTCATCTACCATAGAGCCACCATTCATCTACCATAGAGCCACCATTCATCTACCATAGAGCCACCATTCATCTACCATAGAGCCAACATTCATCTACCATAGAGCTGCCATTCATCTACCATTCATCCACCACTCATCTACCATAGAGCCACCATTCATCTACCATAAAGCCACCATTCATCTACCATAGAGCCACCATTCATCTACCATTGGGCTACCATTCATCTACCATTCATCCACCACTCATCTACCATTCATCTACCATAGAGCCACCATTCATCTAACATAGAGCCACCATGAAGCTACCATTCATCTACCATTCATCCACCACTCATCTACCATTCATCTACCATAGAGCCACCATTCATCTACCATAGAACCACCATTCATCTACCATAGAACCACCATTCATCCACCACTCATCTACCATTCATCTACCATAGAGCCACCATTCATCTACCATAGAGCCACCATTCATCTACCATAGAGCCACCATTCATCTACCATAGAGCCGCCATTTATCTACCATAGAGCCACCATTCATCCACTACTCATCTACCATTCATCTACTATAGAGCCACCATTCATTTACCATAGAGCCACCATTCATCTACCATAGAGCCACCATTCATTTACCATAGAGCCACCATTCATCTACCATAGAGCCACCATTCATCTACCATAGAGCCACCATTCATCTACCATTGGGCTACCATTCATCTACCATTCATCCACCACTCATCTACCATTCATCCTACCATAGAGCCACCATTCATCTACCATAGAGCCACCATTCATCTACCATTGGGCTACCATTCATCTACCATTCATCCACCACTCATCTACCATTCATCTACCATAGAGCCACCATGAAGCTACCATTCATCTACCATTCATCCACCACTCATCTACCATTCATCTACCATAGAGCCACCATTCATCTACCATAGAGCCACCATTCATCTACCATAGAGCCAACATTCATCTACCATAGAGCTGTCATTCATCTACCATTCATCCACCACTCATCTACCATAGAGCCACCATTCATCTACCATAAAGCCACCATTCATCTATCATAGGGCCACATTTCATCTACCATGAAACTACCATTCATCTACCATTCATCCACCACTCATCTACCATTCATCTACCATAGAGCCACCATTCATCTACCATAGAGCCACCATTCACCTACCATAGAGCCACCATACATATCTACCATAGAGCCACAATTCTCCTACCATAGAGCCACCATTCATCTACCATAGAGCCACCATTCATCTACCATAGAGCCACCATTCATCTACCATAGAGCCACCATTCATCTACCATAGAGCCACCATTCATCTACCATAGAGCCATCATTCATCTACCATAGAGTCGCCATTCATCTTCCATAGAGTCGCCATTCATCTACCATAGAGCCGCCATTCATCTACCATAGAGCCACCATTCATCTACCATAGAGCCACCATTCATCTACCATAGAGCCACCATTCATCTACCATAGGGCTACCATAGGGCTACCATTCATCTACCATTCATCCACTATTCATCTACCAAAGAGCCACCATTTATCTACCATAGAGCCACCATTCATCTACCATAGAGCCACCATTCATCCACCACTCATCTACCATTCATCTACCATCGAGCCACCATTCATCTACCCTAGAGCCACCATTCATCTAACATAGAGCCACCATTCATCTACCATAGAGCCACCATTCATCTACCATAAAGTCACCATTCATCTACCATAGAGCCACCATTCATCTACCATAGAGCCACCATTCATCTACCATAGGGCTACCATTCATCTACCATTCATCTACCATTCATCCACTATCCACCATTCATCTACCATTCATCTACCATTCATCCACTATCCACCATTCATCTACCATAGAGCCACCATTCATCCACCACTCATCTACCATTCATCTACCATAGTGCCACCATTCATCTACCATAGAGACACCATTCATCTACCACTCATCTACCATTCATCTATTATAGAGCCACCATTCATCTACCATAGAGCCACCATTCATCTACCATAGAGCCATCATTCATCTACCATTCATCCACCACTCATCTACTATTCATCTACCCTAGAGCCACCATTCATCTAACATAGAGCCACCATTCATCTACCATAAAGCCACCATTCATCTACCATAGAGCCACCATTCATCTACCATAGAGCCACCATTCATCTACCATAGGGCTACCATTCATCTACCATTCATCTACCTTTCATCCACTATCCACCATTCATCTACCATTCATCCACTATCCACCATTCATCTACCATAGAGCCACCATTCATCCACCACTCATCTACCATTCATCTACCATAGAGCCACCATTCATCTACCATAGAGCCACCATTCATCTACCATAGAGCCACCATTCATCTACCATAGAGCCACCATTCATCTACCATAGGGCTACCATTCATCTACCATTCATCCACCACTCATCTACCATTCATCTACCATAGAGCCACCATTCATCTACCATAGAGCCACCATTCATCTACCACTCATCTACCATTCATCTACCATAGAGCCACCATTCATCTACCATAGAGCCACCATTCATCTACCATAGAGCCATCATTCATCTACCATAGGGCTACCATTCATCTACCATTCATCCACCACTCATCTACTATTCATCTACCCTAGAGCCACCATTCATCTAACATAGAGCCACCATTCATCTACCATAGAGCCACCATTCATCTACCATAATGCCACCATTCATCTACCATAGAGCCACCATTCATCTACCATAGAGCCACCATTCATCTACCATAGGGCTACCATTCATCTACCATTCATCTACCATTCATCCACTATCCACCATTCATCTACCATTCATCTACCATTCATCCACTATCCACCATTCATCTACCATAGAGCCACCATTCATCCACCACTCATCTACCATTCATCTACCATAGAGTCGCCATTCATCTACCATAGAGCCGCCATTCATCTACCATAGAGCCACCATTCATCTACCATAGAGCCACCATGCATCTACCATAGAGCCACCATTCATCTACCATAGGGCTACCATAGGGCTACCATTCATCTACCATTCATCCACTATTCATCTACAAAAGAGCCACCATTTATCTACCATAGAGCCACCATTCATCCACCACTCATCTACCATTCATCTACCATCGAGCCACCATTCATCTACCCTAGAGCCACCATTCATCTAACATAGAGCCACCATTCATCTACCATAGAGCCACCATTCATCTACCATAAAGCCACCATTCATCTACCATAGAGCCACCATTCATCTACCATAGAGCCACCATTCATCTACCATAGGGCTACCATTCATCTACCATTCATCTACCATTCATCCACTATCCACCATTCATCTACCATTCATCTACCATTCATCCACTATCCACCATTCATCTACCATAGAGCCACCATTCATCCACCACTCATCTACCATTCATCTACCATAGTGCCACCATTCATCTACCATAGAGACACCATTCATCTACCACTCATCTACCATTCATCTATTATAGAGCCACCATTCATCTACCATAGAGCCACCATTCATCTACCATAGAGCCACCATTCATCTACCATAGAGCCACCATTCATCTACCATAGGGCTACCATTCATCTACCATTCATCTACCATTCATCCACTATCCACCATTCATCTACCATTCATCCACTATCCACCATTCATCTACCATAGAGCCACCATTCATCCACCACTCATCTACCATTCATCTACCATAGAGCCACCATTCATCTACCATAGAGCCACCATTCATCTACCATAGAGCCACCATTCATCTACCATAGGGCTACCATTCATCTACCATTCATCCACCACTCATCTACCATTCATCTACCATAGAGCCACCATTCATCTACCATAGGGCTACCATTCATCTACCATTCATCCACCACTCATCTACCATTCATCTACCATAGAGCCACCATTCATCTACCATAGAGCCACCATTCATCTACCATAGAGCCACCATTCATCTACCATAGGGCTACCATTCATCTACCATTCATCCACCACTCATCTACCATTCATCTACCATAGAGCCACCATTCATCTACCATAGAGCCACCATTCATCTACCACTCATCTACCATTCATCTACCATAGAGCCACCATTCATCTACCATAGAGCCACCATTCATCTACCATAGAGCCATCATTCATCTACCATAGGGCTACCATTCATCTACCATTCATCCACCACTCATCTACTATTCGTCTACCCTAGAGCCACCATTCATCTAACATAGAGCCACCATTCATCTACCATAGAGCCACCATTCATCTACCATAATGCCACCATTCATCTACCATAGAGCCACCATTCATCTACCATAGAGCCACCATTCATCTACCATAGGGCTACCATTCATCTACCATTCATCTACCATTCATCTACCATTCATCCACTATCCACCATTCATCTACCATAGAGCCACCATTCATCCACCACTCATCTACCATTCATCTACCATAGAGCCACCATTCATCTACCATAGAGCCATCATTCATCTACCATAGGGCTACCATTCATCTACCATTCATCCACCACTCATCTACCATTCATCTACCATAGAGCCACCATTCATCTACCGTAGAGCCACCATTCATCTACCATAGAGCTACCTTTCATCTAACATAGACCCACCATTAATATCTACCATAGAGCCACCATTCTCCTACCATAGAGCCACCATTCATCTACCATAGAGCCACCATTCATCTACCATAGAGCCACCATTCATCTACCATAGAGCCACCATTCATCTACCATAGAACCATCACTCATCTCCGATAGGGCTACCATTCCTCTCCCATACAGCCACCATAGGGCTACCATTCATCCACCATTCATCTACCATTCATCCACCACTCATCTACCATTCATCTACCATAGAGCCACCATTCATATACCGTAGAGCCACCATTCATCTACCATAGAGCTACCTTTCATCTAACATAGACCCACCATTCATTTCTACCATAGAGCCACCATTCTCCTACCATAGAGCCACCATTCATCTACCATAGAGCCACCATTCATCTACCATAGAGCCACCATTCATCTACCATAGAGCCACCATTCATCTACCATAGAGCCAACATTCATCTACCATAGAGCTGCCATTCATCTACCATTCATCCACCACTCATCTACCATAGAGCCACCATTCATCTACCATAAAGCCACCATTCATCTATCATAGGGCCACATTTCATCTACCATGAAACTACCATTCATCTACCATTCATCCACCACTCATCTACCATTCATCTACCATAGAGCCACCATTCATCTACCATAGAGCCACCATTCATCTACCATAGAGCCACCATTCATCTACCATAGAGCCACCATTCATCTACTATAGAGCCACCATTCATCTACCATAAGGCTACCATTCATCTACCATTCATCAACCACTCATCTATCATTCATCTACCATAGAGCCACTATTCATCTACCATAGAGCCACCATTCATATACCATAGAGCCACCATTCATCTACCATAGAGCCGCCATTCATCTACCATAGAACCACCATTCATCCACCACTCATCTACCATTCATCTACCATAGAGCCAACATTCATCTACCATAGAGCCGCCAATCATCTACCATAGAGCCACCATTCATCTACTATAGAGCCACCATTCATCTACCATAAGGCTACCATTCATTTACCATTCATCAACCACTCATCTACCATTCATCTACCATAGAGCCACCATTCATCTACCATAGAGCCGCCATTCATCTACCATAGAACCACCATTCATCCACCACTCATCTACCATTCATCTACCATAGAGCCACCATTCATCTACCATAGAGCCACCAATCATCTACCATAGAGCCACCATTCATCTACTATAGAGCCACCATTCATCTACCATAAGGCTACCGTTCATCTACCATTCATCAACCACTCATCTACCATTCAACTACCTTAGAGCCACCATTCATCTACCATAGAGCCACCAATCATTTACCATAGAGCCACCATTCATCTACTATAGAGCCACCATTCATCTACCATAAGGCTACCATTCATCTACCATTCATCTACCATAGAGCCACCATTCATCTACCATAGAGCCACCATTCATCCACCACTCATCTACCATTCATCTACCATAGAGCCACCATTCATCTACCATAGAGCCACCATTCATCTACCATAGAGCCATCATTCATCTACCATAGGGCTACCATTCATCTACCATTCATCCACCACTCATCTACTATTCATCTACCCTAGAGCCACCATTCATCTAACATAGAGCCACCATTCATCTACCATAGAGCCACCATTCATCTACCATAATGCCACCATTCATCTACCATAGAGCCACCATTCATCTACCATAGAGCCACCATTCATCTACCATAGGGCTACCATTCATCTACCATTCATCTACCATTCATCCACTATCCACCATTCATCTACCATTCATCTACCATTCATCCACTATCCACCATTCATCTACCATAGAGCCACCATTCATCCACCACTCATCTACCATTCATCTACCATAGAGCCACCATTCATCTACCATAGAGCCATCATTCATCTACCATAGGGCTACCATTCATCTACCATTCATCCACCACTCATCAACCATTCATCTACCATAGAGCCACCATTCATCTACCGTAGAGCCACCATTCATCTACCATAGAGCTACCTTTCATCTAACATAGACCCACCATTAATATCTACCATAGATCCACCATTCTCCTACCATAGAGCCACCATTCATCTACCATAGAGCCACCATTCATCTACCATAGAGCCACCATTCATCTACCATAGAGCCACCATTCATCTACCATAGAACCATCACTCATCTCCGATAGGGCTACCATTCCTCTCCCATACAGCCACCATAGGGCTACCATTCATCCACCATTCATCTACCATTCATCCACCACTCATCTACCATTCATCTACCATAGAGCCACCATTCATATACCGTAGAGCCACCATTCATCTACCATAGAGCTACCTTTCATCTAACATAGACCCACCATTCATTTCTACCATAGAGCCACCATTCTCCTACCATAGAGCCACCATTCATCTACCATAGAGCCACCATTCATCTACCATAGAGCCACCATTCATCTACCATAGAGCCACCATTCATCTACCATAGAGCCAACATTCATCTACCATAGAGCTGCCATTCATCTACCATTCATCCACCACTCATCTACCATAGAGCCACCATTCATCTACCATAAAGCCACCATTCATCTATCATAGGGCCACATTTCATCTACCATGAAACTACCATTCATCTACCATTCATCCACCACTCATCTACCATTCATCTACCATAGAGCCACCATTCATCTACCATAGAGCCACCATTCATCTACCATAGAGCCACCATTCATCTACCATAGAGCCACCATTCATCTACTATAGAGCCACCATTCATCTACCATAAGGCTACCATTCATCTACCATTCATCAACCACTCATCTATCATTCATCTACTATAGAGCCACTATTCATCTACCATAGAGCCACCATTCATATACCATAGAGCCACCATTCATCTACCATAGAGCCGCCATTCATCTACCATAGAACCACCATTCATCCACCACTCATCTACCATTCATCTACCATAGAGCCAACATTCATCTACCATAGAGCCGCCAATCATCTACCATAGAGCCACCATTCATCTACTATAGAGCCACCATTCATCTACCATAAGGCTACCATTCATCTACCATTCATCAACCACTCATCTACCATTCATCTACCATAGAGCCACCATTCATCTACCATAGAGCCGCCATTCATCTACCATAGAACCACCATTCATCCACCACTCATCTACCATTCATCTACCATAGAGCCACCATTCATCTACCATAGAGCCACCAATCATCTACCATAGAGCCACAATTCATCTACTATAGAGCCACCATTCATCTACCATAAGGCTACCGTTCATCTACCATTCATCAACCACTCATCTACCATTCAACTACCTTAGAGCCACCATTCATCTACCATAGAGCCACCAATCATTTACCATAGAGCCACCATTCATCTACTATAGAGCCACCATTCATCTACCATAAGGCTACCATTCATCTACCATTCATCTACCATAGAGCCACCATTCATCTACCATAGAGCCACCATTCATCCACCACTCATCTACCATTCATCTACCATAGAGCCACCATTCATCTACCATAGAGCCACCATTCATCTACCATAGAGCCACCATTCATCTACCATAGAGCCGCCATTTATCTACCATAGAGCCACCATTCATCCACTACTCATCTACCATTCATCTACTATAGAGCCACCATTCATTTACCATAGAGCCACCATTCATCTACCATAGAGCCACCATTCATTTACCATAGAGCCACCATTCATCTACCATAGAGCCACCATTCATCTACCATAGAGCCACCATTCATCTACCATTGGGCTACCATTCATCTACCATTCATCCACCACTCATCTACCATTCATCCTACCATAGAGCCACCATTCATCTACCATAGAGCCACCATTCATCTACCATTGGGCTACCATTCATCTACCATTCATCCACCACTCATCTACCATTCATCTACCATGGAGCCACCATTCATTTACCATAGAGCCACCATTCATCTAACATAGAGCCACCATGAAGCTACCATTCATCTACCATTCATCCACCACTCATCTACCATTCATCTACCATAGAGCCACCATTCATCTACCATAGAGCCACCATTCATCTAACATAGAGCCACCATGAAGCTACCATTCATCTACCATTCATCCACCACTCATCTACCATTCATCTACCATAGAGCCACCATTCATCTACCATAGAGCCACCATTCATCTACCATAGAGCCACCATTCATCTACCATAGAGCCAACATTCATCTACCATAGAGCTGCCATTCATCTACCATTCATCCACCACTCATCTACCATAGAGCCACCATTCATCTACCATAAAGCCACCATTCATCTATCATAGGGCCACATTTCATCTACCATGAAACTACCATTCATCTACCATTCATCCACCACTCATCTACCATTCATCTACCATAGAGCCACCATTCATCTACCATAAGGCTACCATTCATCTACCATTCATCAACCACTCATCTATCATTCATCTACCATAGAGCCACTATTCATCTACCATAGAGCCACCATTCATATACCATAGAGCCACCATTCATCTACCATAGAGCCGCCATTCATCTACCATAGAACCACCATTCATCCACCACTCATCTACCATTCATCTACCATAGAGCCAACATTCATCTACCATAGAGCCGCCAATCATCTACCATAGAGCCACCATTCATCTACTATAGAGCCACCATTCATCTACCATAAGGCTACCATTCATCTACCATTCATCAACCACTCATCTACCATTCATCTACCATAGAGCCACCATTCATCTACCATAGAGCCGCCATTCATCTACCATAGAACCACCATTCATCCACCACTCATCTACCATTCATCTACCATAGAGCCACCATTCATCTACCATAGAGCCACCAATCATCTACCATAGAGCCACCATTCATCTACTATAGAGCCACCATTCATCTACCATAAGGCTACCGTTCATCTACCATTCATCAACCACTCATCTACCATTCAACTACCTTAGAGCCACCATTCATCTACCATAGAGCCACCAATCATTTACCATAGAGCCACCATTCATCTACTATAGAGCCACCATTCATCTACCATAAGGCTACCATTCATCTACCATTCATCTACCATAGAGCCACCATTCATCTACCATAGAGCCACCATTCATCCACCACTCATCTACCATTCATCTACCATAGAGCCACCATTCATCTACCATAGAGCCACCATTCATCTACCATAGAGCCATCATTCATCTACCATAGGGCTACCATTCATCTACCATTCATCCACCACTCATCTACTATTCATCTACCCTAGAGCCACCATTCATCTAACATAGAGCCACCATTCATCTACCATAGAGCCACCATTCATCTACCATAATGCCACCATTCATCTACCATAGAGCCACCATTCATCTACCATAGAGCCACCATTCATCTACCATAGGGCTACCATTCATCTACCATTCATCTACCATTCATCCACTATCCACCATTCATCTACCATTCATCTACCATTCATCCACTATCCACCATTCATCTACCATAGAGCCACCATTCATCCACCACTCATCTACCATTCATCTACCATAGAGCCACCATTCATCTACCATAGAGCCATCATTCATCTACCATAGGGCTACCATTCATCTACCATTCATCCACCACTCATCTACCATTCATCTACCATAGAGCCATCATTCATCTACCGTAGAGCCACCATTCATCTACCATAGAGCTACCTTTCATCTAACATAGACCCACCATTAATATCTACCATAGATCCACCATTCTCCTACCATAGAGCCACCATTCATCTACCATAGAGCCACCATTCATCTACCATAGAGCCACCATTCATCTACCATAGAGCCACCATTCATCTACCATAGAACCATCACTCATCTCCGATAGGGCTACCATTCCTCTCCCATACAGCCACCATAGGGCTACCATTCATCCACCATTCATCTACCATTCATCCACCACTCATCTACCATTCATCTACCATAGAGCCACCATTCATATACCGTAGAGCCACCATTCATCTACCATAGAGCTACCTTTCATCTAACATAGACCCACCATTCATTTCTACCATAGAGCCACCATTCTCCTACCATAGAGCCACCATTCATCTACCATAGAGCCACCATTCATCTACCATAGAGCCACCATTCATCTACCATAGAGCCACCATTCATCTACCATAGAGCCAACATTCATCTACCATAGAGCTGCCATTCATCTACCATTCATCCACCACTCATCTACCATAGAGCCACCATTCATCTACCATAAAGCCACCATTCATCTATCATAGGGCCACATTTCATCTACCATGAAACTACCATTCATCTACCATTCATCCACCACTCATCTACCATTCATCTACCATAGAGCCACCATTCATCTACCATAGAGCCACCATTCATCTACCATAGAGCCACCATTCATCTACCATAGAGCCACCATTCATCTACTATAGAGCCACCATTCATCTACCATAAGGCTACCATTCATCTACCATTCATCAACCACTCATCTATCATTCATCTACCATAGAGCCACTATTCATCTACCATAGAGCCACCATTCATATACCATAGAGCCACCATTCATCTACCATAGAGCCGCCATTCATCTACCATAGAACCACCATTCATCCACCACTCATCTACCATTCATCTACCATAGAGCCAACATTCATCTACCATAGAGCCGCCAATCATCTACCATAGAGCCACCATTCATCTACTATAGAGCCACCATTCATCTACCATAAGGCTACCATTCATCTACCATTCATCAACCACTCATCTACCATTCATCTACCATAGAGCCACCATTCATCTACCATAGAGCCGCCATTCATCTACCATAGAACCACCATTCATCCACCACTCATCTACCATTCATCTACCATAGAGCCACCATTCATCTACCATAGAGCCACCAATCATCTACCATAGAGCGACCATTCATCTACTATAGAGCCACCATTCATCTACCATAAGGCTACCGTTCATCTACCATTCATCAACCACTCATCTACCATTCAACTACCTTAGAGCCACCATTCATCTACCATAGAGCCACCAATCATTTACCATAGAGCCACCATTCATCTACTATAGAGCCACCATTCATCTACCATAAGGCTACCATTCATCTACCATTCATCTACCATAGAGCCACCATTCATCTACCATAGAGCCACCATTCATCCACCACTCATCTACCATTCATCTACCATAGAGCCACCATTCATCTACCATAGAGCCACCATTCATCTACCATAGAGCCACCATTCATCTACCATAGAGCCGCCATTTATCTACCATAGAGCCACCATTCATCCACTACTCATCTACCATTCATCTACTATAGAGCCACCATTCATTTACCATAGAGCCACCATTCATCTACCATAGAGCCACCATTCATTTACCATAGAGCCACCATTCATCTACCATAGAGCCACCATTCATCTACCATAGAGCCACCATTCATCTACCATTGGGCTACCATTCATCTACCATTCATCCACCACTCATCTACCATTCATCCTACCATAGAGCCACCATTCATCTACCATAGAGCCACCATTCATCTACCAT
The DNA here is from genome assembly GCA_035222895.1 of Strongylocentrotus droebachiensis. Taxonomy (NCBI): domain Eukaryota; kingdom Metazoa; phylum Echinodermata; class Echinoidea; order Camarodonta; family Strongylocentrotidae; genus Strongylocentrotus; species Strongylocentrotus droebachiensis. Next base: position 314,636 of record JAVYIG010001191.1, read on the forward strand.
TGGGCTACCATTCATCTACCATTCATCCACCACTCATCTACCATTCATCTACCATGGAGCCACCATTCATTTACCATAGAGCCACCATTCATCTAACATAGAGCCACCATGAAGCTACCATTCATCTACCATTCATCCACCACTCATCTACCATTCATCTACCATAGAGCCACCATTCATCTACCATAGAGCCACCATTCATCTAACATAGAGCCACCATGAAGCTACCATTCATCTACCATTCATCCACCACTCATCTACCATTCATCTACCATAGAGCCACCATTCATCTACCATAGAGCCACCATTCATCTACCATAGAGCCACCATTCATCTACCATAGAGCCAACATTCATCTACCATAGAGCTGCCATTCATCTACCATTCATCCACCACTCATCTACCATAGAGCCACCATTCATCTACCATAAAGCCACCATTCATCTATCATAGGGCCACATTTCATCTACCATGAAACTACCATTCATCTACCATTCATCCACCACTCATCTACCATTCATCTACCATAGAGCCACCATTCATCTACCATAGAGCCACCATTCATCTACCATAGAGCCACCATACATATCTACCATAGAGCCACAATTCTCCTACCATAGAGCCACCATTCATCTACCATAGAGCCACCATTCATCTACCATAGAGCCACCATTCATCTACCATAGAGCCACCATTCATCTACCATAGAGCCACCATTCATCTACCATAGAGCTATCATTCATCTACCATAGAGTCGCCATTCATCTTCCATAGAGTCGCCATTCATCTACCATAGAGCCGCCATTCATCTACCATAGAGCCACCATTCATCTACCATAGAGCCATCATTCATCTACCATAGAGCCACCATTCATCTACCATAAGGCTACCATAGGGCTACCATTCATCTACCATTCATCCACTATTCATCTACCACAGAGCCACCATTTATCTACCATAGAGCCACCATTCATCTACCATAGAGCCACCATTCATCTACCATAGAGCCAACATTCATCTACCATAGAGCCACCATTCATCTACCATAGAGCCACCATTCATCAACCATAGAGCCACCATTCATCTACCATAGGGCTATCATTCATCTACCATTCATCCACCACTCATCTACCATTCAACTACCTAAGAGCCACCATTCATCTACCATAGAGCCACCAATCATTTACCATAGAGCCACCATTCATCTACTATAGAGCCACCATTCATCTACCATAAGGCTACCATTCATCTACCATTCATCAACCACTCATCTACCATTCATCTACCATAGAGCCACCATTCATCTACCATAGAGCCACCATTCATCTACCATAGAGCCACCATTCATCTACCATAGAGCCGCCATTCATCTACCATAGAACCACCATTCATCCACCACTCATCTACCATTCATCTACCATAGAGCCACCATTCATCTACCATAGAGCCACCATTCATCTATCATAGGGCCACATTTCATCTACCATGAAACTACCATTCATCCACCACTCATCTACCATAGAGCCACCATTCATCTACCATAAAGCCACCATTCATCTATCATAGGGCCACATTTCATCTACCATGAAACTACCATTCATCTACCATTCATCCACCACTCATCTACCATTCATCTACCATAGAGCCACCATTCATCTACCATAAGGCTACCATTCATCTACCATTCATCAACCACTCATCTATCATTCATCTACCATAGAGCCACTATTCATCTACCATAGAGCCACCATTCATATACCATAGAGCCACCATTCATCTACCATAGAGCCGCCATTCATCTACCATAGAACCACCATTCATCCACCACTCATCTACCATTCATCTACCATAGAGCCAACATTCATCTACCATAGAGCCGCCAATCATCTACCATAGAGCCACCATTCATCTACTATAGAGCCACCATTCATCTACCATAAGGCTACCATTCATCTACCATTCATCAACCACTCATCTACCATTCATCTACCATAGAGCCACCATTCATCTACCATAGAACCACCATTCATCCACCACTCATCTACCATTCATCTACCATAGAGCCACCATTCATCTACCATAGAGCCACCAATCATCTACCATAGAGCCACCATTCATCTACTATAGAGCCACCATTCGTCTACCATAAGGCTACCGTTCATCTACCATTCATCAACCACTCATCTACCATTCAACTACCTTAGAGCCACCATTCATCTACCATAGAGCCACCAATCATTTACCATAGAGCCACCATTCATCTACTATAGAGCCACCATTCATCTACCATAAGGCTACCATTCATCTACCATTCATCTACCATAGAGCCACCATTCATCTACCATAGAGCCACCATTCATCCACCACTCATCTACCATTCATCTACCATAGAGCCACCATTCATCTACCATAGAGCCACCATTCATCTACCATAGAGCCATCATTCATCTACCATAGGGCTACCATTCATCTACCATTCATCCACCACTCATCTACTATTCATCTACCCTAGAGCCACCATTCATCTAACATAGAGCCACCATTCATCTACCATAGAGCCACCATTCATCTACCATAATGCCACCATTCATCTACCATAGAGCCACCATTCATCTACCATAGAGCCACCATTCATCTACCATAGGGCTACCATTCATCTACCATTCATCTACCATTCATCCACTATCCACCATTCATCTACCATTCATCTACCATTCATCCACTATCCACCATTCATCTACCATAGAGCCACCATTCATCCACCACTCATCTACCATTCATCTACCATAGAGCCACCATTCATCTACCATAGAGCCATCATTCATCTACCATAGGGCTACCATTCATCTACCATTCATCCACCACTCATCTACCATTCATCTACCATAGAGCCATCATTCATCTACCGTAGAGCCACCATTCATCTACCATAGAGCTACCTTTCATCTAACATAGACCCACCATTAATATCTACCATAGATCCACCATTCTCCTACCATAGAGCCACCATTCATCTACCATAGAGCCACCATTCATCTACCATAGAGCCACCATTCATCTACCATAGAGCCACCATTCATCTACCATAGAACCATCACTCATCTCCGATAGGGCTACCATTCCTCTCCCATACAGCCACCATAGGGCTACCATTCATCCACCATTCATCTACCATTCATCCACCACTCATCTACCATTCATCTACCATAGAGCCACCATTCATATACCGTAGAGCCACCATTCATCTACCATAGAGCTACCTTTCATCTAACATAGACCCACCATTCATTTCTACCATAGAGCCACCATTCTCCTACCATAGAGCCACCATTCATCTACCATAGAGCCACCATTCATCTACCATAGAGCCACCATTCATCTACCATAGAGCCACCATTCATCTACCATAGAGCCAACATTCATCTACCATAGAGCTGCCATTCATCTACCATTCATCCACCACTCATCTACCATAGAGCCACCATTCATCTACCATAAAGCCACCATTCATCTATCATAGGGCCACATTTCATCTACCATGAAACTACCATTCATCTACCATTCATCCACCACTCATCTACCATTCATCTACCATAGAGCCACCATTCATCTACCATAGAGCCACCATTCATCTACCATAGAGCCACCATTCATCTACCATAGAGCCACCATTCATCTACTATAGAGCCACCATTCATCTACCATAAGGCTACCATTCATCTACCATTCATCAACCACTCATCTATCATTCATCTACCATAGAGCCACTATTCATCTACCATAGAGCCACCATTCATATACCATAGAGCCACCATTCATCTACCATAGAGCCGCCATTCATCTACCATAGAACCACCATTCATCCACCACTCATCTACCATTCATCTACCATAGAGCCAACATTCATCTACCATAGAGCCGCCAATCATCTACCATAGAGCCACCATTCATCTACTATAGAGCCACCATTCATCTACCATAAGGCTACCATTCATCTACCATTCATCAACCACTCATCTACCATTCATCTACCATAGAGCCACCATTCATCTACCATAGAGCCGCCATTCATCTACCATAGAACCACCATTCATCCACCACTCATCTACCATTCATCTACCATAGAGCCACCATTCATCTACCATAGAGCCACCAATCATCTACCATAGAGCGACCATTCATCTACTATAGAGCCACCATTCATCTACCATAAGGCTACCGTTCATCTACCATTCATCAACCACTCATCTACCATTCAACTACCTTAGAGCCACCATTCATCTACCATAGAGCCACCAATCATTTACCATAGAGCCACCATTCATCTACTATAGAGCCACCATTCATCTACCATAAGGCTACCATTCATCTACCATTCATCTACCATAGAGCCACCATTCATCTACCATAGAGCCACCATTCATCCACCACTCATCTACCATTCATCTACCATAGAGCCACCATTCATCTACCATAGAGCCACCATTCATCTACCATAGAGCCACCATTCATCTACCATAGAGCCGCCATTTATCTACCATAGAGCCACCATTCATCCACTACTCATCTACCATTCATCTACTATAGAGCCACCATTCATTTACCATAGAGCCACCATTCATCTACCATAGAGCCACCATTCATTTACCATAGAGCCACCATTCATCTACCATAGAGCCACCATTCATCTACCATAGAGCCACCATTCATCTACCATTGGGCTACCATTCATCTACCATTCATCCACCACTCATCTACCATTCATCCTACCATAGAGCCACCATTCATCTACCATAGAGCCACCATTCATCTACCATTGGGCTACCATTCATCTACCATTCATCCACCACTCATCTACCATTCATCTACCATGGAGCCACCATTCATTTACCATAGAGCCACCATTCATCTAACATAGAGCCACCATGAAGCTACCATTCATCTACCATTCATCCACCACTCATCTACCATTCATCTACCATAGAGCCACCATTCATCTACCATAGAGCCACCATTCATCTAACATAGAGCCACCATGAAGCTACCATTCATCTACCATTCATCCACCACTCATCTACCATTCATCTACCATAGAGCCACCATTCATCTACCATAGAGCCACCATTCATCTACCATAGAGCCACCATTCATCTACCATAGAGCCAACATTCATCTACCATAGAGCTGCCATTCATCTACCATTCATCCACCACTCATCTACCATAGAGCCACCATTCATCTACCATAAAGCCACCATTCATCTATCATAGGGCCACATTTCATCTACCATGAAACTACCATTCATCTACCATTCATCCACCACTCATCTACCATTCATCTACCATAGAGCCACCATTCATCTACCATAGAGCCACCATTCATCTACCATAGAGCCACCATACATATCTACCATAGAGCCACAATTCTCCTACCATAGAGCCACCATTCATCTACCATAGAGCCACCATTCATCTACCATAGAGCCACCATTCATCTACCATAGAGCCACCATTCATCTACCATAGAGCCACCATTCATCTACCATAGAGCTATCATTCATCTACCATAGAGTCGCCATTCATCTTCCATAGAGTCGCCATTCATCTACCATAGAGCCGCCATTCATCTACCATAGAGCCACCATTCATCTACCATAGAGCCATCATTCATCTACCATAGAGCCACCATTCATCTACCATAAGGCTACCATAGGGCTACCATTCATCTACCATTCATCCACTATTCATCTACCACAGAGCCACCATTTATCTACCATAGAGCCACCATTCATCTACCATAGAGCCACCATTCATCTACCATAGAGCCAACATTCATCTACCATAGAGCCACCATTCATCTACCATAGAGCCACCATTCATCAACCATAGAGCCACCATTCATCTACCATAGGGCTATCATTCATCTACCATTCATCCACCACTCATCTACCATTCAACTACCTAAGAGCCACCATTCATCTACCATAGAGCCACCAATCATTTACCATAGAGCCACCATTCATCTACTATAGAGCCACCATTCATCTACCATAAGGCTACCATTCATCTACCATTCATCAACCACTCATCTACCATTCATCTACCATAGAGCCACCATTCATCTACCATAGAGCCACCATTCATCTACCATAGAGCCACCATTCATCTACCATAGAGCCGCCATTCATCTACCATAGAACCACCATTCATCCACCACTCATCTACCATTCATCTACCATAGAGCCACCATTCATCTACCATAGAGCCACCATTCATCTACCATAGAGCCACCATTCATCAACCATAGAGCCACCATTCATCTACCATAGGGCTACCATTCATCTACCATTCATCCACCACTCATCTACCATTCATCTACCTTAGAGCCACCATTCATCTACCATAGAGCCACCATTCATCTACCATAGAGCCACCATTCATCTACCATAAAGCCACCATTCATCTACCATAGAGCCACCATTCATCTACCATAGAGCCACCATTCATCTACCATAAAGCCACCATTCATCTATCATAGGGCCACATTTCATCTACCATGAAACTACCATTCATCTACCATTCATCCACCACTCATCTACCATTCATCTACCATAGAGCCACCATTCATCTACCATAGAGCCACCATTCATCTACCATAGAGCCACCATACATATCTACCATAGAGCCACAATTCTCCTACCATAGAGCCACCATTCATCTACCATAGAGCCACCATTCATCTACCATAGAGCCACCATTCATCTACCATAGAGCCACCATTCATCTACCATAGAGCCACCATTCATCTACCATAGAGCTATCATTCATCTACCATAGAGTCGCCATTCATCTTCCATAGAGTCGCCATTCATCTACCATAGAGCCGCCATTCATCTACCATAGAGCCACCATTCATCTACCATAGAGCCATCATTCATCTACCATAGAGCCACCATTCATCTACCATAAGGCTACCATAGGGCTACCATTCATCTACCATTCATCCACTATTCATCTACCACAGAGCCACCATTTATCTACCATAGAGCCACCATTCATCTACCATAGAGCCACCATTCATCTACCATAGAGCCAACATTCATCTACCATAGAGCCACCATTCATCTACCATAGAGCCACCATTCATCAACCATAGAGCCACCATTCATCTACCATAGGGCTATCATTCATCTACCATTCATCCACCACTCATCTACCATTCAACTACCTAAGAGCCACCATTCATCTACCATAGAGCCACCAATCATTTACCATAGAGCCACCATTCATCTACTATAGAGCCACCATTCATCTACCATAAGGCTACCATTCATCTACCATTCATCAACCACTCATCTACCATTCATCTACCATAGAGCCACCATTCATCTACCATAGAGCCACCATTCATCTACCATAGAGCCACCATTCATCTACCATAGAGCCGCCATTCATCTACCATAGAACCACCATTCATCCACCACTCATCTACCATTCATCTACCATAGAGCCACCATTCATCTACCATAGAGCCACCATTCATCTACCATAGAGCCACCATTCATCAACCATAGAGCCACCATTCATCTACCATAGGGCTACCATTCATCTACCATTCATCCACCACTCATCTACCATTCATCTACCTTAGAGCCACCATTCATCTACCATAGAGCCACCATTCATCTACCATAGAGCCACCATTCATCTACCATAAAGCCACCATTCATCTACCATAGAGCCACCATTCATCTACCATAGAGCCACCATTCATCTACCATAGGGCTACCATTCATCTACCATTCATCTACCATTCATCCACTATCCACCATTCATCTACCATTCATCTACCATTCATCCACTATCCACCATTCATCTACCATAGAGCCACCATTCATCTACCATAGTGCTACCATTCATCTACCTTAGAGCCACCATTCATCTACCATAGAGCCATCATTCATCTACCATAGGGCTACCATTCATCTACCATTCATCCACCACTCATCTACCATTCATCTACCATAGAGCCACCATTCATATACCGTAGAGCCACCATTCATCTACCATAGAGCTACCTTTCATCTAACATAGACCCACCATTCATATCTACCATAGAGCCACCATTCTCCTACCATAGAGCCACCATTCATCTACCATAGAGCCACCATTCATCTAACATAGAGCCACCATTCATCTACCATAGAGCCACCATTCATCTACAATAGAGCCACAATTCATCTACCATAGAGCCACCATTCATCCACCACTCATCTACCATTCATCCACCATAGAGCCACCATTCATATACCATAGAGCCACCATTCATCTACCATAGAGCCACCATTCATCTACCATAGAGCCACCTTTCATCTACCAAAGCGCTACCATTCATCTACCATAGAGCCACCATTCATCTACCATAGAGCCAACATTCATCTACCATAGAGCCACCATTCATCTACCATAGAGCCACCATTCATCAACCATAGAGCCACCATTCATCTACCATAGGGCTATCATTCATCTACCATTCATCCACCACTCATCTACCATTCAACTACCTTAGAGCCACCATTCATCTACCATAGAGCCACCAATCATTTACCATAGAGCCACCATTCATCTACTATAGAGCCACCATTCATCTACCATAAGGCTACCATTCATCTACCATTCATCTACCATAGAGCCACCATTCATCTACCATAGAGCCACCATTCATCCACCACTCATCTACCATTCATCTACCATAGAGCCACCATTCATCTACCATAGAGCCACCATTCATCTACCATAGAGCCACCATTCATCTACCATAGAGCCGCCATTTATCTACCATAGAGCCACCATTCATCTACCATTGGGCTACCATTCATCTACCATTCATCCACCACTCATCTACCATTCATTTACCATAGAGCCACCATTCATCTAACATAGAGCCACCATTCATTTACCATAGAGCCACCATTCATCTACCATAGAGCCACCATTCATCTACCATAGAGCCACCATTCATCTACCATTGGGCTACCATTCATCTACCATTCATCCACCACTCATCTACCATTCATCCTACCATAGAGCCACCATTCATCTACCATAGAGCCACCATTCATCTACCATTGGGCTACCATTCATCTACCATTCATGCACCACTCATCTACCATTCATCTACCATAGAGCCACCATTCATCTAACATAGAGCCACCATGAAGCTACCATTCATCTACCATTCATCCACCACTCATCTACCATTCATCTACCATAGAGCCACCATTCATCTACCATAGAACCACCATTCATCTACCATAGAACCACCATTCATCCACCACTCATCTACCATTCATCTACCATAGAGCCACCATTCATCTACCATAGAGCCACCATTCATCTACCATAGAGCCACCATTCATCTACCATAGAGCCGCCATTTATCTACCATAGAGCCACCATTCATCCACTACTCATCTACCATTCATCTACTATAGAGCCAACCATTCATTTACCATAGAGCCACCATTCATCTACCATAGAGCCACCATTCATTTACCATAGAGCCACCATTCATCTACCATAGAGCCACCATTCATCTACCATAGAGCCACCATTCATCTACCATTGGGCTACCATTCATCTACCATTCATCCACCACTCATCTACCATTCATCCTACCATAGAGCCACCATTCATCTACCATAGAGCCACCATTCATCTACCATTGGGCTACCATTCATCTACCATTCATCCACCACTCATCTACCATTCATCAACCATAGAGCCACCATTCATCTACCATAGAGCCACCATTCATCTAACATAGAGCCACCATGAAGCTACCATTCATCTACCATTCATCCACCACTCATCTACCATTCATCTACCATAGAGCCACCATTCATCTACCATAGAGCCACCATTCATCTACCATAGAGCCACCATTCATCTACCATAGAGCCAACATTCATCTACCATAGAGCTGCCATTCATCTACCATTCATCCACCACTCATCTACCATAGAGCCACCATTCATCTACCATAAAGCCACCATTCATCTATCATAGGGCCACATTTCATCTACCATGAAACTACCATTCATCTACCATTCATCCACCACTCATCTACCATTCATCTACCATAGAGCCACCATTCATCTACCATAGAGCCACCATTCATCTACCACAGAGCCACCATACATATCTACCATAGAGCCACAATTCTCCTACCATAGAGCCACCATTCATCTACCATAGAGCCACCATTCATCTACCATAGAGCCACCATTCATCTACCATAGAGCCACCATTCATCTACCATAGAGCCACCATTCATCTACCATAGAGCCATCATTCATCTACCATAGAGTCGCCATTCATCTTCCATAGAGTCGCCATTCATCTACCATAGAACCGCCATTCATCTACCATAGAGCCACCATTCATCTACCATAGAGCCACCATTCATCTACCATAGAGCCACCATTCATCTACCATAGGGCTACCATAGGGCTACCATTCATCTACCATTCATCCACTATTCATCTACCAAAGAGCCACCATTTATCTACCATAGAGCCACCATTCATCTACCATAGAGCCACCATTCATCCACCACTCATCTACCATTGATCTACCATCGAGCCACCATTCATCTACCCTAGAGCCACCATTCATCTAACATAGAGCCACCATTCATCTACCATAGAGCCACCATTCTCCTACCATAGAGCCACCATTCATCTACCATAGAGCCACCATTCATCTACCATAGAGCCACCATTCATCTACCATAGAGCCACCATTCATCTACCATAGAGCCAACATTCATCTACCATAGAGCTGCCATTCATCTACCATTCATCCACCACTCATCTACCATAGAGCCACCATTCATCTACCATAAAGCCACCATTCATCTATCATAGGGCCACATTTCATCTACCATGAAACTACCATTCATCTACCATTCATCCACCACTCATCTACCATTCATCTACCATAGAGCCACCATACATATCTACCATAGAGCCACAATTCTCCTACCATAGAGCCACCATTCATCTACCATAGAGCCACCATTCATCTACCATAGAGCCACCATTCATCTACCATAGAGCCACCATTCATCTACCATAGAGCCACCATTCATCTACCATAGAGCCATCATTCATCTACCATAGAGTCGCCATTCATCTTCCATAGAGTCGCCATTCATCTACCATAGAGCCGCCATTCATCTACCATAGAGCCACCATTCATCTACCATAGAGCCACCATTCATCTACCATAGAGCCACCATTCATCTACCATAGGGCTACCATAGGGCTACCATTCATCTACCATTCATCCACTATTCATCTACCAAAGAGCCACCATTTATCTACCATAGAGCCACCATTCATCTACCATAGAGCCACCATTCATCCACCACTCATCTACCATTCATCTACCATCGAGCCACCATTCATCTACCCTGGAGCCACCATTCATCTAACATAGAGCCACCATTCATCTACCATAGAGCCACCATTCATCTACCATAAAGCCACCATTCATCTACCATAGAGCCACCATTCATCTACCATAGAGCCACCATTCATCTACCATAGGGCTACCATTCATCTACCATTCATCTACCATTCATCCACTATCCACCATTCATCTACCATTCATCTACCATTCATCCACTATCCACCATTCATCTACCATAGAGCCACCATTCATCCACCACTCATCTACCATTCATCTACCATAGTGCCACCATTCATCTACCATAGAGACACCATTCATCTACCACTCATCTACCATTCATCTATTATAGAGCCACCATTCATCTACCATAGAGCCACCATTCATCTACCATAGAGCCATCATTCATCTACCATTCATCCACCACTCATCTACTATTCATCTACCCTAGAGCCACCATTCATCTAACATAGAGCCACCATTCATCTACCATAAAGCCACCATTCATCTACCATAGAGCCACCATTCATCTACCATAGAGCCACCATTCATCTACCATAGGGCTACCATTCATCTACCATTCATCTACCATTCATCCACTATCCACCATTCATCTACCATTCATCCACTATCCACCATTCATCTACCATAGAGCCACCATTCACCCACCACTCATCTACCATTCATCTACCATAGAGCCACCATTCATCTACCATAGAGCCACCATTCATCTACCATAGAGGCACCATTCATCTACCATAGAGCCACCATTCATCTACCATAGAGCCACCATTCATCTACCATAGAGCCACCATTCATCTACCATAGAGCCATCATTCATCTACCATAGAGTCGCCATTCATCTTCCATAGAGTCGCCATTCATCTACCATAGAACCGCCATTCATCTACCATAGAGCCACCATTCATCTACCATAGAGCCACCATTCATCTACCATAGAGCCACCATTCATCTACCATAGGGCTACCATAGGGCTACCATTCATCTACCATTCATCCACTATTCATCTACCAAAGAGCCACCATTTATCTACCATAGAGCCACCATTCATCTACCATAGAGCCACCATTCATCCACCACTCATCTACCATTGATCTACCATCGAGCCACCATTCATCTACCCTAGAGCCACCATTCATCTAACATAGAGCCACCATTCATCTACCATAGAGCCACCATTCTCCTACCATAGAGCCACCATTCATCTACCATAGAGCCACCATTCATCTACCATAGAGCCACCATTCATCTACCATAGAGCCACCATTCATCTACCATAGAGCCAACATTCATCTACCATAGAGCTGCCATTCATCTACCATTCATCCACCACTCATCTACCATAGAGCCACCATTCATCTACCATAAAGCCACCATTCATCTATCATAGGGCCACATTTCATCTACCATGAAACTACCATTCATCTACCATTCATCCACCACTCATCTACCATTCATCTACCATAGAGCCACCATACATATCTACCATAGAGCCACAATTCTCCTACCATAGAGCCACCATTCATCTACCATAGAGCCACCATTCATCTACCATAGAGCCACCATTCATCTACCATAGAGCCACCATTCATCTACCATAGAGCCACCATTCATCTACCATAGAGCCATCATTCATCTACCATAGAGTCGCCATTCATCTTCCATAGAGTCGCCATTCATCTACCATAGAGCCGCCATTCATCTACCATAGAGCCACCATTCATCTACCATAGAGCCACCATTCATCTACCATAGAGCCACCATTCATCTACCATAGGGCTACCATAGGGCTACCATTCATCTACCATTCATCCACTATTCATCTACCAAAGAGCCACCATTTATCTACCATAGAGCCACCATTCATCTACCATAGAGCCACCATTCATCCACCACTCATCTACCATTCATCTACCATCGAGCCACCATTCATCTACCCTGGAGCCACCATTCATCTAACATAGAGCCACCATTCATCTACCATAGAGCCACCATTCATCTACCATAAAGCCACCATTCATCTACCATAGAGCCACCATTCATCTACCATAGAGCCACCATTCATCTACCATAGGGCTACCATTCATCTACCATTCATCTACCATTCATCCACTATCCACCATTCATCTACCATTCATCTACCATTCATCCACTATCCACCATTCATCTACCATAGAGCCACCATTCATCCACCACTCATCTACCATTCATCTACCATAGTGCCACCATTCATCTACCATAGAGACACCATTCATCTACCACTCATCTACCATTCATCTATTATAGAGCCACCATTCATCTACCATAGAGCCACCATTCATCTACCATAGAGCCATCATTCATCTACCATTCATCCACCACTCATCTACTATTCATCTACCCTAGAGCCACCATTCATCTAACATAGAGCCACCATTCATCTACCATAGAGCCACCATTCATCTACCATAGAGCCACCATTCATCTACCATAGAGCCACCATTCATCTACCATAAAGCCAACATTCATCTACCATAGAGCTGCCATTCATCTACCATTCATCCACCACTCATCTACCATAGAGCCACCATTCATCTACCATAAAGCCACCATTCATCTATCATAGGGCCACATTTCATCTACCATGAAACTACCATTCATCTACCATTCATCCACCACTCATCTACCATTCATCTACCATAGAGCCACCATACATATCTACCATAGAGCCACAATTCTCCTACCATAGAGCCACCATTCATCTACCATAGAGCCACCATTCATCTACCATAGAGCCACCATTCATCTACCATAGAGCCACCATTCATCTACCATAGAGCCACCATTCATCTACCATAGAGCCATCATTCATCTACCATAGAGTCGCCATTCATCTTCCATAGAGTCGCCATTCATCTACCATAGAGCCGCCATTCATCTACCATAGAGCCACCATTCATCTACCATAGAGCCACCATTCATCTACCATAGAGCCACCATTCATCTACCATAGGGCTACCATAGGGCTACCATTCATCTACCATTCATCCACTATTCATCTACCAAAGAGCCACCATTTATCTACCATAGAGCCACCATTCATCTACCATAGAGCCACCATTCATCCACCACTCATCTACCATTCATCTACCATCGAGCCACCATTCATCTACCCTGGAGCCACCATTCATCTAACATAGAGCCACCATTCATCTACCATAGAGCCACCATTCATCTACCATAAAGCCACCATTCATCTACCATAGAGCCACCATTCATCTACCATAGAGCCACCATTCATCTACCATAGGGCTACCATTCATCTACCATTCATCTACCATTCATCCACTATCCACCATTCATCTACCATTCATCTACCATTCATCCACTATCCACCATTCATCTACCATAGAGCCACCATTCATCCACCACTCATCTACCATTCATCTACCATAGTGCCACCATTCATCTACCATAGAGACACCATTCATCTACCACTCATCTACCATTCATCTATTATAGAGCCACCATTCATCTACCATAGAGCCACCATTCATCTACCATAGAGCCATCATTCATCTACCATTCATCCACCACTCATCTACTATTCATCTACCCTAGAGCCACCATTCATCTAACATAGAGCCACCATTCATCTACCATAAAGCCACCATTCATCTACCATAGAGCCACCATTCATCTACCATAGAGCCACCATTCATCTACCATAGGGCTACCATTCATCTACCATTCATCTACCATTCATCCACTATCCACCATTCATCTACCATTCATCCACTATCCACCATTCATCTACCATAGAGCCACCATTCACCCACCACTCATCTACCATTCATCTACCATAGAGCCACCATTCATCTACCATAGAGCCACCATTCATCTACCATAGAGGCACCATTCATCTACCATAGAGCCACCATTCATCTACCATAGCGCTACCATTCATCTACCATTCATCCACCACTCATCTACCATTCATCTACCATAGAGCCACCATTCATCTACCATAGAGCCACCATTCATCTACCACTCATCTACCATTCATCTACCATAGAGCCACCATTCATCTACCATAGAGCCACCATTCATCTACCATAGAGCCACCATTCATCTACCATAGGGCTACCATTCATCTACCATTCATCCACCACTCATCTACTATTCATCTACCCTAGAGCCACCATTCATCTAACATAGAGCCACCATTCATCTACCATAGAGCCACCATTCATCTACCATAAAGCCACCATTCATCTACCATAGAGCCACCATTCATCTACCATAGAGCCACCATTCATCTACCATAGGGCTACCATTCATCTACCATTCATCTACCATTCATCCACTATCCACCATTCATCTACCATTCATCTACCATTCATCCACTATCCACCATTCATCTACCATAGAGCCACCATTCATCCACCACTCATCTACCATTCATCTACCATAGAGCCACCATTCATCTACCATAGTGCTACCATTCATCTACCTTAGAGCCACCATTCATCTACCATAGAGCCATCATTCATCTACCATAGGGCTACCATTCATCTACCATTCATCCACCACTCATCTACCATTCATCTACCATAGAGCCACCATTCATCTACCGTAGAGCCACCATTCATCTACCATAGAGCTACCTTTCATCTAACATAGACCCACCATTCATATCTACCATAGAGCCACCATTCTCCTACCATAGAGCCACCATTCATCTACCATAGAGCCACCATTCATCTAACATAGAGCCACCATTCATCTACCATAGAGCCACCATTCATCTACAATAGA
Organism: Strongylocentrotus droebachiensis; assembly: GCA_035222895.1. Classification (NCBI taxonomy): domain Eukaryota; kingdom Metazoa; phylum Echinodermata; class Echinoidea; order Camarodonta; family Strongylocentrotidae; genus Strongylocentrotus; species Strongylocentrotus droebachiensis. The sequence continues at coordinate 330,925 of JAVYIG010001191.1, forward strand.
GCCACAATTCATCTACCATAGAGCCACCATTCATCCACCACTCATCTACCATTCATCCACCATAGAGCCACCATTCATATACCATAGAGCCACCATTCATCTACCATAGAGCCACCATTCATCTATCATAGAGCCACCTTTCATCTACCAAAGCGCTACCATTCATCTACCATAGAGCCACCATTCATCTACCATAGAGCCAACATTCATCTACCATAGAGCCACCATTCATCTACCATAGAGCCACCATTCATCAACCATAGAGCCACCATTCATCTAGCATAGGGCTATCATTCATCTACCATTCATCCACCACTCATCTACCATTCAACTACCTTAGAGCCACCATTCATCTACCATAGAGCCACCAATCATTTACCATAGAGCCACCATTCATCTACTATAGAGCCACCATTCATCTACCATAAGGCTACCATTCATCTACCATTCATCTACCATAGAGCCACCATTCATCTACCATAGAGCCACCATTCATCCACCACTCATCTACCATTCATCTACCATAGAGCCACCATTCATCTACCATAGAGCCACCATTCATCTACCATAGAGCCACCATTCATCTACCATAGAGCCGCCATTTATCTACAATAGAGCCACCATTCATCTACCATTGGGCTACCATTCCGCTACCATTCATCCACCACTCATATACCATTCATTTACCATAGAGCCACCATTCATCTAACATAGAGCCACCATTCATTTACCATAGAGCCACCATTCATCTACCATAGAGCCACCATTCATCTACCATAGAGCCACCATTCATCTACCATTGGGCTACCATTCATCTACCATTCATCCACCACTCATCTACCATTCATCCTACCATAGAGCCACCATTCATCTACCATAGAGCCACCATTCATCTACCATTGGGCTACCATTCATCTACCATTCATCCACCACTCATCTACCATTCATCTACCATAGAGCCACCATTCATCTAACATAGAGCCACCATGAAGCTACCATTCATCTACCATTCATCCACCACTCATCTACCATTCATCTACCATAGAGCCACCATTCATCTACCATAGAACCACCATTCATCTACCATAGAACCACCATTCATCCACCACTCATCTACCATTCATCTACCATAGAGCCACCATTCATCTACCATAGAGCCACCATTCATCTACCATAGAGCCACCATTCATCTACCATAGAGCCGCCATTTATCTACCATAGAGCCACCATTCATCCACTACTCATCTACCATTCATCTACTATAGAGCCACCATTCATTTACCATAGAGCCACCATTCATCTACCATAGAGCCACCATTCATTTACCATAGAGCCAACATTCATCTACCATAGAGCCACCATTCATCTACCATAGAGCCACCATTCATCTACCATTGGGCTACCATTCATCTACCATTCATCCACCACTCATCTACCATTCATCCTACCATAGAGCCACCATTCATCTACCATAGAGCCACCATTCATCTACCATTGGGCTACCATTCATCTACCATTCATCCACCACTCATCTACCATTCATCTACCATAGAGCCACCATTCATCTACCATAGAGCCACCATTCATCTAACATAGAGCCACCATGAAGCTACCATTCATCTACCATTCATCCACCACTCATCTACCATTCATCTACCATAGAGCCACCATTCATCTACCATAGAGCCACCATTCATCTACCATAGAGCCACCATTCATCTACCATAGAGCCAACATTCATCTACCATAGAGCTGCCATTCATCTACCATTCATCCACCACTCATCTACCATAGAGCCACCATTCATCTACCATAAAGCCACCATTCATCTATCATAGGGCCACATTTCATCTACCATGAAACTACCATTCATCTACCATTCATCCACCACTCATCTACCATTCATCTACCATAGAGCCACCATTCATCTACCATAGAGCCACCATTCATCTACCATAGAGCCACCATACATATCTACCATAGAGCCACAATTCTCCTACCATAGAGCCACCATTCATCTACCATAGAGCCACCATTCATCTACCATAGAGCCACCATTCATCTACCATAGAGCCACCATTCATCTACCATAGAGCCACCATTCATCTACCATAGAGCCATCATTCATCTACCATAGAGTCGCCATTCATCTTCCATAGAGTCGCCATTCATCTACCATAGAGCCGCCATTCATCTACCATAGAGCCACCATTCATCTACCATAGAGCCACCATTCATCTACCATAGAGCCACCATTCATCTACCATAGGGCTACCATAGGGCTACCATTCATCTACCATTCATCCACTATTCATCTACCAAAGAGCCACCATTTATCTACCATAGAGCCACCATTCATCTACCATAGAGCCACCATTCATCCACCACTCATCTACCATTCATCTACCATCGAGCCACCATTCATCTACCCTAGAGCCACCATTCATCTAACATAGAGCCACCATTCATCTACCATAGAGCCACCATTCATCTACCATAAAGCCACCATTCATCTACCATAGAGCCACCATTCATCTACCATAGAGCCACCATTCATCTACCATAGGGCTACCATTCATCTACCATTCATCTACCATTCATCCACTATCCACCATTCATCTACCATTCATCTACCATTCATCCACTATCCACCATTCATCTACCATAGAGCCACCATTCATCCACCACTCATCTACCATTCATCTACCATAGTGCCACCATTCATCTACCATAGAGACACCATTCATCTACCACTCATCTACCATTCATCTATTATAGAGCCACCATTCATCTACCATAGAGCCACCATTCATCTACCATAGAGCCATCATTCATCTACCATTCATCCACCACTCATCTACTATTCATCTACCCTAGAGCCACCATTCATCTAACATAGAGCCACCATTCATCTACCATAAAGCCACCATTCATCTACCATAGAGCCACCATTCATCTACCATAGAGCCACCATTCATCTACCATAGGGCTACCATTCATCTACCATTCATCTACCTTTCATCCACTATCCACCATTCATCTACCATTCATCCACTATCCACCATTCATCTACCATAGAGCCACCATTCATCCACCACTCATCTACCATTCATCTACCATAGAGCCACCATTCATCTACCATAGAGCCACCATTCATCTACCATAGAGCCACCATTCATCTACCATAGAGCCACCATTCATCTACCATAGGGCTACCATTCATCTACCATTCATCCACCACTCATCTACCATTAATCTACCATAGAGCCACCATTCATCTACCATAGAGCCACCATTCATCTACCAGTCATCTACCATTCATCTACCATAGAGCCACCATTCATCTACCATAGAGCCACCATTCATCTACCATAGAGCCATCATTCATCTACCATAGGGCTACCATTCATCTACCATTCATCCACCACTCATCTACTATTCATCTACCCTAGAGCCACCATTCATCTAACATAGAGCCACCATTCATCTACCATAGAGCCACCATTCATCTACCATAATGCCACCATTCATCTACCATAGAGCCACCATTCATCTACCATAGAGCCACCATTCATCTACCATAGGGCTACCATTCATCTACCATTCATCTACCATTCATCCACTATCCACCATTCATCTACCATTCATCTACCATTCATCCACTATCCACCATTCATCTACCATAGAGCCACCATTCATCCACCACTCATCTACCATTCATCTACCATAGAGTCGCCATTCATCTACCATAGAGCCGCCATTCATCTACCATAGAGCCACCATTCATCTACCATAGAGCCACCATTCATCTACCATAGAGCCACCATTCATCTACCATAGGGCTACCATAGGGCTACCATTCATCTACCATTCATCCACTATTCATCTACCAAAGAGCCACCATTTATCTACCGTAGACCCACCATTCATCTACCATAGAGCCACCATTCATCCACCACTCATCTACCATTCATCTACCATCGAGCCACCATTCATCTACCCTAGAGCCACCATTCATCTAACATAGAGCCACCATTCATCTACCATAGGGCTACCATTCATCTACCATTCATCTACCATTCATCCACTATCCACCATTCATCTACCATTCATCTACCATTCATCCACTATCCACCATTCATCTACCATAGAGCCACCATTCATCCACCACTCATCTACCATTCATCTACCATAGAGCCACCATTCATCTACCATAGTGCTACCATTCATCTACCTTAGAGCCACCATTCATCTACCATAGAGCCATCATTCATCTACCATAGGGCTACCATTCATCTACCATTCATCCACCACTCATCTACCATTCATCTACCATAGAGCCACCATTCATCTACCGTAGAGCCACCATTCATCTACCATAGAGCTACCTTTCATCTAACATAGACCCACCATTCATATCTACCATAGAGCCACCATTCTCCTACCATAGAGCCACCATTCATCTACCATAGAGCCACCATTCATCTAACATAGAGCCACCATTCATCTACCATAGAGCCACCATTCATCTACAATAGAGCCACAATTCATCTACCATAGAGCCACCATTCATCCACCACTCATCTACCATTCATCCACCATAGAGCCACCATTCATCTAACATAGAGCCACCATTCATCTACCATAGAGCCACCATTCATCTACCATAAAGCCACCATTCATCTACCATAGAGCCACCATTCATCTACCATAGAGCCACCATTCATCTACCATAGGGCTACCATTCATCTACCATTCATCTACCATTCATCCACTATCCACCATTCATCTACCATTCATCTACCATTCATCCACTATCCACCATTCATCTACCATAGAGCCACCATTCATCCACCACTCATCTACCATTCATCTACCATAGTGCCACCATTCATCTACCATAGAGACACCATTCATCTACCACTCATCTACCATTCATCTATTATAGAGCCACCATTCATCTACCATAGAGCCACCATTCATCTACCATAGAGCCACCATTCATCTACCATAGAGCCACCATTCATCTACCATAGGGCTACCATTCATCTACCATTCATCTACCATTCATCCACTATCCACCATTCATCTACCATTCATCCACTATCCACCATTCATCTACCATAGAGCCACCATTCATCCACCACTCATCTACCATTCATCTACCATAGAGCCACCATTCATCTACCATAGAGCCACCATTCATCTACCATAGAGCCACCATTCATCTACCATAGGGCTACCATTCATCTACCATTCATCCACCACTCATCTACCATTCATCTACCATAGAGCCACCATTCATCTACCATAGAGCCACCATTCATCTACCACTCATCTACCATTCATCTACCATAGAGCCACCATTCATCTACCATAGAGCCACCATTCATCTACCATAGAGCCATCATTCATCTACCATAGGGCTACCATTCATCTACCATTCATCCACCACTCATCTACTATTCATCTACCCTAGAGCCACCATTCATCTAACATAGAGCCACCATTCATCTACCATAGAGCCACCATTCATCTACCATAATGCCACCATTCATCTACCATAGAGCCACCATTCATCTACCATAGAGCCACCATTCATCTACCATAGGGCTACCATTCATCTACCATTCATCTACCATTCATCTACCATTCATCCACTATCCACCATTCATCTACCATAGAGCCACCATTCATCCACCACTCATCTACCATTCATCTACCATAGAGCCACCATTCATCTACCATAGAGCCATCATTCATCTACCATAGGGCTACCATTCATCTACCATTCATCCACCACTCATCTACCATTCATCTACCATAGAGCCACCATTCATCTACCGTAGAGCCACCATTCATCTACCATAGAGCTACCTTTCATCTAACATAGACCCACCATTAATATCTACCATAGAGCCACCATTCTCCTACCATAGAGCCACCATTCATCTACCATAGAGCCACCATTCATCTACCATAGAGCCACCATTCATCTACCATAGAGCCACCATTCATCTACCATAGAACCATCACTCATCTCCGATAGGGCTACCATTCCTCTCCCATACAGCCACCATAGGGCTACCATTCGTCCACCATTCATCTACCATTCATCCACCACTCATCTACCATTCATCTACCATAGAGCCACCATTCATATACCGTAGAGCCACCATTCATCTACCATAGAGCTACCTTTCATCTAACATAGACCCACCATTCATTTCTACCATAGAGCCACCATTCTCCTACCATAGAGCCACCATTCATCTACCATAGAGCCACCATTCATCTACCATAGAGCCACCATTCATCTACCATAGAGCCACCATTCATCTACCATAGAGCCAACATTCATCTACCATAGAGCTGCCATTCATCTACCATTCATCCACCACTCATCTACCATAGAGCCACCATTCATCTACCATAAAGCCACCATTCATCTATCATAGGGCCACATTTCATCTACCATGAAACTACCATTCATCTACCATTCATCCACCACTCATCTACCATTCATCTACCATAGAGCCACCATTCATCTACCATAGAGCCACCATTCATCTACCATAGAGCCACCATTCATCTACCATAGAGCCACCATTCATCTACTATAGAGCCACCATTCATCTACCATAAGGCTACCATTCATCTACTATTCATCAACCACTCATCTATCATTCATCTACCATAGAGCCACTATTCATCTACCATAGAGCCACCATTCATATACCATAGAGCCACCATTCATCTACCATAGAGCCGCCATTCATCTACCATAGAACCACCATTCATCCACCACTCATCTACCATTCATCTACCATAGAGCCAACATTCATCTACCATAGACCCGCCAATCATCTACCATAGAGCCACCATTCATCTACTATAGAGCCACCATTCATCTACCATAAGGCTACCATTCATTTACCATTCATCAACCACTCATCTACCATTCATCTACCATAGAGCCACCATTCATCTACCATAGAGCCGCCATTCATCTACCATAGAACCACCATTCATCCACCACTCATCTACCATTCATCTACCATAGAGCCACCATTCATCTACCATAGAGCCACCAATCATCTACCATAGAGCCACCATTCATCTACTATAGAGCCACCATTCATCTACCATAAGGCTACCGTTCATCTACCATTCATCAACCACTCATCTACCATTCAACTACCTTAGAGCCACCATTCATCTACCATAGAGCCACCAATCATTTACCATAGAGCCACCATTCATCTACTATAGAGCCACCATTCATCTACCATAAGGCTACCATTCATCTACCATTCATCTACCATAGAGCCACCATTCATCTACCATAGAGCCACCATTCATCCACCACTCATCTACCATTCATCTACCATAGAGCCACCATTCATCTACCATAGAGCCACCATTCATCTACCATAGAGCCATCATTCATCTACCATAGGGCTACCATTAATCTACCATTCATCCACCACTCATCTACTATTCATCTACCCTAGAGCCACCATTCATCTAACATAGAGCCACCATTCATCTACCATAGAGCCACCATTCATCTACCATAATGCCACCATTCATCTACCATAGAGCCACCATTCATCTACCATAGAGCCACCATTCATCTACCATAGGGCTACCATTCATCTACCATTCATCTACCATTCATCCACTATCCACCATTCATCTACCATTCATCTACCATTCATCCACTATCCACCATTCATCTACCATAGAGCCACCATTCATCCACCACTCATCTACCATTCATCTACCATAGAGCCACCATTCATCTACCATAGAGCCATCATTCATCTACCATAGGGCTACCATTCATCTACCATTCATCCACCACTCATCAACCATTCATCTACCATAGAGCCACCATTCATCTACCGTAGAGCCACCATTCATCTACCATAGAGCTACCTTTCATCTAACATAGACCCACCATTAATATCTACCATAGATCCACCATTCTCCTACCATAGAGCCACCATTCATCTACCATAGAGCCACCATTCATCTACCATAGAGCCACCATTCATCTACCATAGAGCCACCATTCATCTACCATAGAACCATCACTCATCTCCGATAGGGCTACCATTCCTCTCCCATACAGCCACCATAGGGCTACCATTCATCCACCATTCATCTACCATTCATCCACCACTCATCTACCATTCATCTACCATAGAGCCACCATTCATATACCGTAGAGCCACCATTCATCTACCATAGAGCTACCTTTCATCTAACATAGACCCACCATTCATTTCTACCATAGAGCCACCATTCTCCTACCATAGAGCCACCATTCATCTACCATAGAGCCACCATTCATCTACCATAGAGCCACCATTCATCTACCATAGAGCCACCATTCATCTACCATAGAGCCAACATTCATCTACCATAGAGCTGCCATTCATCTACCATTCATCCACCACTCATCTACCATAGAGCCACCATTCATCTACCATAAAGCCACCATTCATCTATCATAGGGCCACATTTCATCTACCATGAAACTACCATTCATCTACCATTCATCCACCACTCATCTACCATTCATCTACCATAGAGCCACCATTCATCTACCATAGAGCCACCATTCATCTACCATAGAGCCACCATTCATCTACCATAGAGCCACCATTCATCTACTATAGAGCCACCATTCATCTACCATAAGGCTACCATTCATCTACCATTCATCAACCACTCATCTATAATTCATCTACTATAGAGCCACTATTCATCTACCATAGAGCCACCATTCATATACCATAGAGCCACCATTCATCTACCATAGAGCCGCCATTCATCTACCATAGAACCACCATTCATCCACCACTCATCTACCATTCATCTACCATAGAGCCAACATTCATCTACCATAGAGCCGCCAATCATCTACCATAGAGCCACCATTCATCTACTATAGAGCCACCATTCATCTACCATAAGGCTACCATTCATCTACCATTCATCAACCACTCATCTACCATTCATCTACCATAGAGCCACCATTCATCTACCATAGAGCCGCCATTCATCTACCATAGAACCACCATTCATCCACCACTCATCTACCATTCATCTACCATAGAGCCACCATTCATCTACCATAGAGCCACCAATCATCTACCATAGAGCCACCATTCATCTACTATAGAGCCACCATTCATCTACCATAAGGCTACCGTTCATCTACCATTCATCAACCACTCATCTACCATTCAACTACCTTAGAGCCACCATTCATCTACCATAGAGCCACCAATCATTTACCATAGAGCCACCATTCATCTACTATAGAGCCACCATTCATCTACCATAAGGCTACCATTCATCTACCATTCATCTACCATAGAGCCACCATTCATCTACCATAGAGCCACCATTCATCCACCACTCATCTACCATTCATCTACCATAGAGCCACCATTCATCTACCATAGAGCCACCATTCATCTACCATAGAGCCACCATTCATCTACCATAGAGCCGCCATTTATCTACCATAGAGCCACCATTCATCCACTACTCATCTACCATTCATCTACTATAGAGCCACCATTCATTTACCATAGAGCCACCATTCATCTACCATAGAGCCACCATTCATTTACCATAGAGCCACCATTCATCTACCATAGAGCCACCATTCATCTACCATAGAGCCACCATTCATCTACCATTGGGCTACCATTCATCTACCATTCATCCACCACTCATCTACCATTCATCCTACCATAGAGCCACCATTCATCTACCATAGAGCCACCATTCATCTACCATTGGGCTACCATTCATCTACCATTCATCCACCACTCATCTACCATTCATCTACCATGGAGCCACCATTCATTTACCATAGAGCCACCATTCATCTAACATAGAGCCACCATGAAGCTACCATTCATCTACCATTCATCCATCACTCATCTACCATTCATCTACCATAGAGCCACCATTCATCTACCATAGAGCCACCATTCATCTAACATAGAGCCACCATGAAGCTACCATTCATCTACCATTCATCCACCACTCATCTACCATTCATCTACCATAGAGCCACCATTCATCTACCATAGAGCCACCATTCATCTACCATAGAGCCACCATTCATCTACCATAGAGCCAACATTCATCTACCATAGAGCTGCCATTCATCTACCATTCATCCACCACTCATCTACCATAGAGCCACCATTCATCTACCATAAAGCCACCATTCATCTATCATAGGGCCACATTTCATCTACCATGAAACTACCATTCATCTACCATTCATCCACCACTCATCTACCATTCATCTACCATAGAGCCACCATTCATCTACCATAAGGCTACCATTCATCTACCATTCATCAACCACTCATCTATCATTCATCTACCATAGAGCCACTATTCATCTACCATAGAGCCACCATTCATATACCATAGAGCCACCATTCATCTACCATAGAGCCGCCATTCATCTACCATAGAACCACCATTCATCCACCACTCATCTACCATTCATCTACCATAGAGCCAACATTCATCTACCATAGAGCCGCCAATCATCTACCATAGAGCCACCATTCATCTACTATAGAGCCACCATTCATCTACCATAAGGCTACCATTCATCTACCATTCATCAACCACTCATCTACCATTCATCTACCATAGAGCCACCATTCATCTACCATAGAGCCGCCATTCATCTACCATAGAACCACCATTCATCCACCACTCATCTACCATTCATCTACCATAGAGCCACCATTCATCTACCATAGAGCCACCAATCATCTACCATAGAGCCACCATTCATCTACTATAGAGCCACCATTCATCTACCATAAGGCTACCGTTCATCTACCATTCATCAACCACTCATCTACCATTCAACTACCTTAGAGCCACCATTCATCTACCATAGAGCCACCAATCATTTACCATAGAGCCACCATTCATCTACTATAGAGCCACCATTCATCTACCATAAGGCTACCATTCATCTACCATTCATCTACCATAGAGCCACCATTCATCTACCATAGAGCCACCATTCATCCACCACTCATCTACCATTCATCTACCATAGAGCCACCATTCATCTACCATAGAGCCACCATTCATCTACCATAGAGCCATCATTCATCTACCATAGGGCTACCATTCATCTACCATTCATCCACCACTCATCTACTATTCATCTACCCTAGAGCCACCATTCATCTAACATAGAGCCACCATTCATCTACCATAGAGCCACCATTCATCTACCATAATGCCACCATTCATCTACCATAGAGCCACCATTCATCTACCATAGAGCCACCATTCATCTACCATAGGGCTACCATTCATCTACCATTCATCTACCATTCATCCACTATCCACCATTCATCTACCATTCATCTACCATTCATCCACTATCCACCATTCATCTACCATAGAGCCACCATTCATCCACCACTCATCTACCATTCATCTACCATAGAGCCACCATTCATCTACCATAGAGCCATCATTCATCTACCATAGGGCTACCATTCATCTACCATTCATCCACCACTCATCTACCATTCATCTACCATAGAGCCATCATTCATCTACCGTAGAGCCACCATTCATCTACCATAGAGCTACCTTTCATCTAACATAGACCCACCATTAATATCTACCATAGATCCACCATTCTCCTACCATAGAGCCACCATTCATCTACCATAGAGCCACCATTCATCTACCATAGAGCCACCATTCATCTACCATAGAGCCACCATTCATCTACCATAGAACCATCACTCATCTCCGATAGGGCTACCATTCCTCTCCCATACAGCCACCATAGGGCTACCATTCATCCACCATTCATCTACCATTCATCCACCACTCATCTACCATTCATCTACCATAGAGCCACCATTCATATACCGTAGAGCCACCATTCATCTACCATAGAGCTACCTTTCATCTAACATAGACCCACCATTCATTTCTACCATAGAGCCACCATTCTCCTACCATAGAGCCACCATTCATCTACCATAGAGCCACCATTCATCTACCATAGAGCCACCATTCATCTACCATAGAGCCACCATTCATCTACCATAGAGCCAACATTCATCTACCATAGAGCTGCCATTCATCTACCATTCATCCACCACTCATCTACCATAGAGCCACCATTCATCTACCATAAAGCCACCATTCATCTATCATAGGGCCACATTTCATCTACCATGAAACTACCATTCATCTACCATTCATCCACCACTCATCTACCATTCATCTACCATAGAGCCACCATTCATCTACCATAGAGCCACCATTCATCTACCATAGAGCCACCATTCATCTACCATAGAGCCACCATTCATCTACTATAGAGCCACCATTCATCTACCATAAGGCTACCATTCATCTACCATTCATCAACCACTCATCTATCATTCATCTACCATAGAGCCACTATTCATCTACCATAGAGCCACCATTCATATACCATAGAGCCACCATTCATCTACCATAGAGCCGCCATTCATCTACCATAGAACCACCATTCATCCACCACTCATCTACCATTCATCTACCATAGAGCCAACATTCATCTACCATAGAGCCGCCAATCATCTACCATAGAGCCACCATTCATCTACTATAGAGCCACCATTCATCTACCATAAGGCTACCATTCATCTACCATTCATCAACCACTCATCTACCATTCATCTACCATAGAGCCACCATTCATCTACCATAGAGCCGCCATTCATCTACCATAGAACCACCATTCATCCACCACTCATCTACCATTCATCTACCATAGAGCCACCATTCATCTACCATAGAGCCACCAATCATCTACCATAGAGCGACCATTCATCTACTATAGAGCCACCATTCATCTACCATAAGGCTACCGTTCATCTACCATTCATCAACCACTCATCTACCATTCAACTACCTTAGAGCCACCATTCATCTACCATAGAGCCACCAATCATTTACCATAGAGCCACCATTCATCTACTATAGAGCCACCATTCATCTACCATAAGGCTACCATTCATCTACCATTCATCTACCATAGAGCCACCATTCATCTACCATAGAGCCACCATTCATCCACCACTCATCTACCATTCATCTACCATAGAGCCACCATTCATCTACCATAGAGCCACCATTCATCTACCATAGAGCCACCATTCATCTACCATAGAGCCGCCATTTATCTACCATAGAGCCACCATTCATCCACTACTCATCTACCATTCATCTACTATAGAGCCACCATTCATTTACCATAGAGCCACCATTCATCTACCATAGAGCCACCATTCATTTACCATAGAGCCACCATTCATCTACCATAGAGCCACCATTCATCTACCATAGAGCCACCATTCATCTACCATTGGGCTACCATTCATCTACCATTCATCCACCACTCATCTACCATTCATCTACCATGGAGCCACCATTCATTTACCATAGAGCCACCATTCATCTAACATAGAGCCACCATGAAGCTACCATTCATCTACCATTCATCCACCACTCATCTACCATTCATCTACCATAGAGCCACCATTCATCTACCATAGAGCCACCATTCATCTAACATAGAGCCACCATGAAGCTACCATTCATCTACCATTCATCCACCACTCATCTACCATTCATCTACCATAGAGCCACCATTCATCTACCATAGAGCCACCATTCATCTACCATAGAGCCACCATTCATCTACCATAGAGCCAACATTCATCTACCATAGAGCTGCCATTCATCTACCATTCATCCACCACTCATCTACCATAGAGCCACCATTCATCTACCATAAAGCCACCATTCATCTATCATAGGGCCACATTTCATCTACCATGAAACTACCATTCATCTACCATTCATCCACCACTCATCTACCATTCATCTACCATAGAGCCACCATTCATCTACCATAGAGCCACCATTCATCTACCATAGAGCCACCATACATATCTACCATAGAGCCACAATTCTCCTACCATAGAGCCACCATTCATCTACCATAGAGCCACCATTCATCTACCATAGAGCCACCATTCATCTACCATAGAGCCACCATTCATCTACCATAGAGCCACCATTCATCTACCATAGAGCTATCATTCATCTACCATAGAGTCGCCATTCATCTTCCATAGAGTCGCCATTCATCTACCATAGAGCCGCCATTCATCTACCATAGAGCCACCATTCATCTACCATAGAGCCATCATTCATCTACCATAGAGCCACCATTCATCTACCATAAGGCTACCATAGGGCTACCATTCATCTACCATTCATCCACTATTCATCTACCACAGAGCCACCATTTATCTACCATAGAGCCACCATTCATCTACCATAGAGCCACCATTCATCTACCATAGAGCCAACATTCATCTACCATAGAGCCACCATTCATCTACCATAGAGCCACCATTCATCAACCATAGAGCCACCATTCATCTACCATAGGGCTATCATTCATCTACCATTCATCCACCACTCATCTACCATTCAACTACCTAAGAGCCACCATTCATCTACCATAGAGCCACCAATCATTTACCATAGAGCCACCATTCATCTACTATAGAGCCACCATTCATCTACCATAAGGCTACCATTCATCTACCATTCATCAACCACTCATCTACCATTCATCTACCATAGAGCCACCATTCATCTACCATAGAGCCACCATTCATCTACCATAGAGCCACCATTCATCTACCATAGAGCCGCCATTCATCTACCATAGAACCACCATTCATCCACCACTCATCTACCATTCATCTACCATAGAGCCACCATTCATCTACCATAGAGCCACCATTCATCTACCATAGAGCCACCATTCATCAACCATAGAGCCACCATTCATCTACCATAGGGCTACCATTCATCTACCATTCATCCACCACTCATCTACCATTCATCTACCTTAGAGCCACCATTCATCTACCATAGAGCCACCATTCATCTACCATAGAGCCACCATTCATCTACCATAAAGCCACCATTCATCTACCATAGAGCCACCATTCATCTACCATAGAGCCACCATTCATCTACCATAGGGCTACCATTCATCTACCATTCATCTACCATTCATCCACTATCCACCATTCATCTACCATTCATCTACCATTCATCCACTATCCACCATTCATCTACCATAGAGCCACCATTCATCCACCACTCATCTACCATTCATCTACCATAGAGCCACCATTCATCTACCATAGTGCTATCATTCATCTACCTTAGAGCCACCATTCATCTACCATAGAGCCATCATTCATCTACCATAGGGCTACCATTCATCTACCATTCATCCACCACTCATCTACCATTCATCTACCATAGAGCCACCATTCATATACCGTAGAGCCACCATTCATCTACCATAGAGCTACCTTTCATCTAACATAGACCCACCATTCATATCTACCATAGAGCCACCATTCTCCTACCATAGAGCCACCATTCATCTACCATAGAGCCACCATTCATCTAACATAGAGCCACCATTCATCTACCATAGAGCCACCATTCATCTACAATAGAGCCACAATTCATCTACCATAGAGCCACCATTCATCCACCACTCATCTACCATTCATCCACCATAGAGCCACCATTCATATACCATAGAGCCACCATTCATCTACCATAGAGCCACCATTCATCTATCATAGAGCCACCTTTCATCTACCAAAGCGCTACCATTCATCTACCATAGAGCCACCATTCATCTACCATAGAGCCAACATTCATCTACCATAGAGCCACCATTCATCTACCATAGAGCCACCATTCATCAACCATAGAGCCACCATTCATCTACCATAGGGCTATCATTCATCTACCATTCATCCACCACTCATCTACCATTCAACTACCTTAGAGCCACCATTCATCTACCATAGAGCCACCAATCATTTACCATAGAGCCACCATTCATCTACTATAGAGCCACCATTCATCTACCATAAGGCTACCATTCATCTACCATTCATCTACCATAGAGCCACCATTCATCTACCATAGAGCCACCATTCATCCACCACTCATCTACCATTCATCTACCATAGAGCCACCATTCATCTACCATAGAGCCACCATTCATCTACCATAGAGCCACCATTCATCTACCATAGAGCCGCCATTTATCTACCATAGAGCCACCATTCATCTACCATTGGGCTACCATTCATCTACCATTCATCCACCACTCATCTACCATTCATTTACCATAGAGCCACCATTCATCTAACATAGAGCCACCATTCATTTACCATAGAGCCACCATTCATCTACCATAGAGCCACCATTCATCTACCATAGAGCCACCATTCATCTACCATTGGGCTACCATTCATCTACCATTCATCCACCACTCATCTACCATTCATCCTACCATAGAGCCACCATTCATCTACCATAGAGCCACCATTCATCTACCATTGGGCTACCATTCATCTACCATTCATCCACCACTCATCTACCATTCATCTACCATAGAGCCACCATTCATCTAACATAGAGCCACCATGAAGCTACCATTCATCTACCATTCATCCACCACTCATCTACCATTCATCTACCATAGAGCCACCATTCATCTACCATAGAACCACCATTCATCTACCATAGAACCACCATTCATCCACCACTCATCTACCATTCATCTACCATAGAGCCACCATTCATCTACCATAGAGCCACCATTCATCTACCATAGAGCCACCATTCATCTACCATAGAGCCGCCATTTATCTACCATAGAGCCACCATTCATCCACTACTCATCTACCATTCATCTACTATAGAGCCAACCATTCATTTACCATAGAGCCACCATTCATCTACCATAGAGCCACCATTCATTTACCATAGAGCCACCATTCATCTACCATAGAGCCACCATTCATCTACCATAGAGCCACCATTCATCTACCATTGGGCTACCATTCATCTACCATTCATCCACCACTCATCTACCATTCATCCTACCATAGAGCCACCATTCATCTACCATAGAGCCACCATTCATCTACCATTGGGCTACCATTCATCTACCATTCATCCACCACTCATCTACCATTCATCTACCATAGAGCCACCATTCATCTACCATAGAGCCACCATTCATCTAACATAGAGCCACCATGAAGCTACCATTCATCTACCATTCATCCACCACTCATCTACCATTCATCTACCATAGAGCCACCATTCATCTACCATAGAGCCACCATTCATCTACCATAGAGCCACCATTCATCTACCATAGAGCCAACATTCATCTACCATAGAGCTGCCATTCATCTACCATTCATCCACCACTCATCTACCATAGAGCCACCATTCATCTACCATAAAGCCACCATTCATCTATCATAGAGCCACCTTTCATCTACCAAAGCGCTACCATTCATCTACCATAGAGCCACCATTCATCTACCATAGAGCCAACATTCATCTACCATAGAGCCACCATTCATCTACCATAGAGCCACCATTCATCAACCATAGAGCCACCATTCATCTACCATAGGGCTATCATTCATCTACCATTCATCCACCACTCATCTACCATTCAACTACCTTAGAGCCACCATTCATCTACCATAGAGCCACCAATCATTTACCATAGAGCCACCATTCATCTACTATAGAGCCACCATTCATCTACCATAAGGCTACCATTCATCTACCATTCATCTACCATAGAGCCACCATTCATCTACCATAGAGCCACCATTCATCCACCACTCATCTACCATTCATCTACCATAGAGCCACCATTCATCTACCATAGAGCCACCATTCATCTACCATAGAGCCACCATTCATCTACCATAGAGCCGCCATTTATCTACCATAGAGCCACCATTCATCTACCATTGGGCTACCATTCATCTACCATTCATCCACCACTCATCTACCATTCATTTACCATAGAGCCACCATTCATCTAACATAGAGCCACCATTCATTTACCATAGAGCCACCATTCATCTACCATAGAGCCACCATTCATCTACCATAGAGCCACCATTCATCTACCATTGGGCTACCATTCATCTACCATTCATCCACCACTCATCTACCATTCATCCTACCATAGAGCCACCATTCATCTACCATAGAGCCACCATTCATCTACCATTGGGCTACCATTCATCTACCATTCATCCACCACTCATCTACCATTCATCTACCATAGAGCCACCATTCATCTAACATAGAGCCACCATGAAGCTACCATTCATCTACCATTCATCCACCACTCATCTACCATTCATCTACCATAGAGCCACCATTCATCTACCATAGAACCACCATTCATCTACCATAGAACCACCATTCATCCACCACTCATCTACCATTCATCTACCATAGAGCCACCATTCATCTACCATAGAGCCACCATTCATCTACCATAGAGCCACCATTCATCTACCATAGAGCCGCCATTTATCTACCATAGAGCCACCATTCATCCACTACTCATCTACCATTCATCTACTATAGAGCCAACCATTCATTTACCATAGAGCCACCATTCATCTACCATAGAGCCACCATTCATTTACCATAGAGCCACCATTCATCTACCATAGAGCCACCATTCATCTACCATAGAGCCACCATTCATCTACCATTGGGCTACCATTCATCTACCATTCATCCACCACTCATCTACCATTCATCCTACCATAGAGCCACCATTCATCTACCATAGAGCCACCATTCATCTACCATTGGGCTACCATTCATCTACCATTCATCCACCACTCATCTACCATTCATCTACCATAGAGCCACCATTCATCTACCATAGAGCCACCATTCATCTAACATAGAGCCACCATGAAGCTACCATTCATCTACCATTCATCCACCACTCATCTACCATTCATCTACCATAGAGCCACCATTCATCTACCATAGAGCCACCATTCATCTACCATAGAGCCACCATTCATCTACCATAGAGCCAACATTCATCTACCATAGAGCTGCCATTCATCTACCATTCATCCACCACTCATCTACCATAGAGCCACCATTCATCTACCATAAAGCCACCATTCATCTATCATAGGGCCACATTTCATCTACCATGAAACTACCATTCATCTACCATTCATCCACCACTCATCTACCATTCATCTACCATAGAGCCACCATTCATCTACCATAGAGCCACCATTCATCTACCACAGAGCCACCATACATATCTACCATAGAGCCACAATTCTCCTACCATAGAGCCACCATTCATCTACCATAGAGCCACCATTCATCTACCATAGAGCCACCATTCATCTACCATAGAGCCACCATTCATCTACCATAGAGCCACCATTCATCTACCATAGAGCCATCATTCATCTACCATAGAGTCGCCATTCATCTTCCATAGAGTCGCCATTCATCTACCATAGAACCGCCATTCATCTACCATAGAGCCACCATTCATCTACCATAGAGCCACCATTCATCTACCATAGAGCCACCATTCATCTACCATAGGGCTACCATAGGGCTACCATTCATCTACCATTCATCCACTATTCATCTACCAAAGAGCCACCATTTATCTACCATAGAGCCACCATTCATCTACCATAGAGCCACCATTCATCCACCACTCATCTACCATTGATCTACCATCGAGCCACCATTCATCTACCCTAGAGCCACCATTCATCTAACATAGAGCCACCATTCATCTACCATAGAGCCACCATTCTCCTACCATAGAGCCACCATTCATCTACCATAGAGCCACCATTCATCTACCATAGAGCCACCATTCATCTACCATAGAGCCACCATTCATCTACCATAGAGCCAACATTCATCTACCATAGAGCTGCCATTCATCTACCATTCATCCACCACTCATCTACCATAGAGCCACCATTCATCTACCATAAAGCCACCATTCATCTATCATAGGGCCACATTTCATCTACCATGAAACTACCATTCATCTACCATTCATCCACCACTCATCTACCATTCATCTACCATAGAGCCACCATACATATCTACCATAGAGCCACAATTCTCCTACCATAGAGCCACCATTCATCTACCATAGAGCCACCATTCATCTACCATAGAGCCACCATTCATCTACCATAGAGCCACCATTCATCTACCATAGAGCCACCATTCATCTACCATAGAGCCATCATTCATCTACCATAGAGTCGCCATTCATCTTCCATAGAGTCGCCATTCATCTACCATAGAGCCGCCATTCATCTACCATAGAGCCACCATTCATCTACCATAGAGCCACCATTCATCTACCATAGAGCCACCATTCATCTACCATAGGGCTACCATAGGGCTACCATTCATCTACCATTCATCCACTATTCATCTACCAAAGAGCCACCATTTATCTACCATAGAGCCACCATTCATCTACCATAGAGCCACCATTCATCCACCACTCATCTACCATTCATCTACCATCGAGCCACCATTCATCTACCCTGGAGCCACCATTCATCTAACATAGAGCCACCATTCATCTACCATAGAGCCACCATTCATCTACCATAAAGCCACCATTCATCTACCATAGAGCCACCATTCATCTACCATAGAGCCACCATTCATCTACCATAGGGCTACCATTCATCTACCATTCATCTACCATTCATCCACTATCCACCATTCATCTACCATTCATCTACCATTCATCCACTATCCACCATTCATCTACCATAGAGCCACCATTCATCCACCACTCATCTACCATTCATCTACCATAGTGCCACCATTCATCTACCATAGAGACACCATTCATCTACCACTCATCTACCATTCATCTATTATAGAGCCACCATTCATCTACCATAGAGCCACCATTCATCTACCATAGAGCCATCATTCATCTACCATTCATCCACCACTCATCTACTATTCATCTACCCTAGAGCCACCATTCATCTAACATAGAGCCACCATTCATCTACCATAAAGCCACCATTCATCTACCATAGAGCCACCATTCATCTACCATAGAGCCACCATTCATCTACCATAGGGCTACCATTCATCTACCATTCATCTACCATTCATCCACTATCCACCATTCATCTACCATTCATCCACTATCCACCATTCATCTACCATAGAGCCACCATTCACCCACCACTCATCTACCATTCATCTACCATAGAGCCACCATTCATCTACCATAGAGCCACCATTCATCTACCATAGAGGCACCATTCATCTACCATAGAGCCACCATTCATCTACCATAGCGCTACCATTCATCTACCATTCATCCACCACTCATCTACCATTCATCTACCATAGAGCCACCATTCATCTACCATAGAGCCACCATTCATCTACCACTCATCTACCATTCATCTACCATAGAGCCACCATTCATCTACCATAGAGCCACCATTCATCTACCATAGAGCCACCATTCATCTACCATAGGGCTACCATTCATCTACCATTCATCCACCACTCATCTACTATTCATCTACCCTAGAGCCACCATTCATCTAACATAGAGCCACCATTCATCTACCATAGAGCCACCATTCATCTACCATAAAGCCACCATTCATCTACCATAGAGCCACCATTCATCTACCATAGAGCCACCATTCATCTACCATAGGGCTACCATTCATCTACCATTCATCTACCATTCATCCACTATCCACCATTCATCTACCATTCATCTACCATTCATCCACTATCCACCATTCATCTACCATAGAGCCACCATTCATCCACCACTCATCTACCATTCATCTACCATAGAGCCACCATTCATCTACCATAGTGCTACCATTCATCTACCTTAGAGCCACCATTCATCTACCATAGAGCCATCATTCATCTACCATAGGGCTACCATTCATCTACCATTCATCCACCACTCATCTACCATTCATCTACCATAGAGCCACCATTCATCTACCGTAGAGCCACCATTCATCTACCATAGAGCTACCTTTCATCTAACATAGACCCACCATTCATATCTACCATAGAGCCACCATTCTCCTACCATAGAGCCACCATTCATCTACCATAGAGCCACCATTCATCTAACATAGAGCCACCATTCATCTACCATAGAGCCACCATTCATCTACAATAGAGCCACAATTCATCTACCATAGAGCCACCATTCATCCACCACTCATCTACCATTCATCCACCATAGAGCCACCATTCATATACCATAGAGCCACCATTCATCTACCATAGAGCCACCATTCATCTATCATAGAGCCACCTTTCATCTACCAAAGCGCTACCATTCATCTACCATAGAGCCACCATTCATCTACCATAGAGCCAACATTCATCTACCATAGAGCCACCATTCATCTACCATAGAGCCACCATTCATCAACCATAGAGCCACCATTCATCTACCATAGGGCTATCATTCATCTACCATTCATCCACCACTCATCTACCATTCAACTACCTTAGAGCCACCATTCATCTACCATAGAGCCACCAATCATTTACCATAGAGCCACCATTCATCTACTATAGAGCCACCATTCATCTACCATAAGGCTACCATTCATCTACCATTCATCTACCATAGAGCCACCATTCATCTACCATAGAGCCACCATTCATCCACCACTCATCTACCATTCATCTACCATAGAGCCACCATTCATCTACCATAGAGCCACCATTCATCTACCATAGAGCCACCATTCATCTACCATAGAGCCGCCATTTATCTACAATAGAGCCACCATTCATCTACCATTGGGCTACCATTCATCTACCATTCATCCACCACTCATCTACCATTCATTTACCATAGAGCCACCATTCATCTAACATAGAGCCACCATTCATTTACCATAGAGCCACCATTCATCTACCATAGAGCCACCATTCATCTACCATAGAGCCACCATTCATCTACCATTGGGCTACCATTCATCTACCATTCATCCACCACTCATCTACCATTCATCCTACCATAGAGCCACCATTCATCTACCATAGAGCCACCATTCATCTACCATTGGGCTACCATTCATCTACCATTCATCCACCACTCATCTACCATTCATCTACCATAGAGCCACCATTCATCTAACATAGAGCCACCATGAAGCTACCATTCATCTACCATTCATCCACCACTCATCTACCATTCATCTACCATAGAGCCACCATTCATCTACCATAGAACCACCATTCATCTACCATAGAACCACCATTCATCCACCACTCATCTACCATTCATCTACCATAGAGCCACCATTCATCTACCATAGAGCCACCATTCATCTACCATAGAGCCACCATTCATCTACCATAGAGCCGCCATTTATCTACCATAGAGCCACCATTCATTCACTACTCATCTACCATTCATCTACTATAGAGCCACCATTCATTTACCATAGAGCCACCATTCATCTACCATAGAGCCACCATTCATTTACCATAGAGCCACCATTCATCTACCATAGAGCCACCATTCATCTACCATAGAGCCACCATTCATCTACCATTGGGCTACCATTCATCTACCATTCATCCACCACTCATCTACCATTCATCCTACCATAGAGCCACCATTCATCTACCATAGAGCCACCATTCATCTACCATTGGGCTACCATTCATCTACCATTCATCCACCACTCATCTACCATTCATCTACCATAGAGCCACCATTCATCTACCATAGAGCCACCATTCATCTAACATAGAGCCACCATGAAGCTACCATTCATCTACCATTCATCCACCACTCATCTACCATTCATCTACCATAGAGCCACCATTCATCTACCATAGAGCCACCATTCATCTACCATAGAGCCACCATTCATCTACCATAGAGCCAACATTCATCTACCATAGAGCTGCCATTCATCTACCATTCATCCACCACTCATCTACCATAGAGCCACCATTCATCTACCATAAAGCCACCATTCATCTATCATAGGGCCACATTTCATCTACCATGAAACTACCATTCATCTACCATTCATCCACCACTCATCTACCATTCATCTACCATAGAGCCACCATTCATCTACCATAGAGCCACCATTCATCTACCATAGAGCCACCATACATATCTACCATAGAGCCACAATTCTCCTACCATAGAGCCACCATTCATCTACCATAGAGCCACCATTCATCTACCATAGAGCCAACATTCATCTACCATAGAGCCACCATTCATCTACCATAGAGCCACCATTCATCTACCATAGAGCCATCATTCATCTACCATAGAGTCGCCATTCATCTTCCATAGAGTCGCCATTCATCTACCATAGAGCCGCCATTCATCTACCATAGAGCCACCATTCATCTACCATAGAGCCACCATTCATCTACCATAGAGCCACCATTCATCTACCATAGGGCTACCATAGGGCTACCATTCATCTACCATTCATCCACTATTCATCTACCAAAGAGCCACCATTTATCTACCATAGAGCCACCATTCATCTACCATAGAGCCACCATTCATCCACCACTCATCTACCATTCATCTACCATCGAGCCACCATTCATCTACCCTAGAGCCACCATTCATCTAACATAGAGCCACCATTCATCTACCATAGAGCCACCATTCATCTACCATAAAGCCACCATTCATCTACCATAGAGCCACCATTCATCTACCATAGAGCCACCATTCATCTACCATAGGGCTACCATTCATCTACCATTCATCTACCATTCATCCACTATCCACCATTCATCTACCATTCATCTACCATTCATCCACTATCCACCATTCATCTACCATAGAGCCACCATTCATCCACCACTCATCTACCATTCATCTACCATAGTGCCACCATTCATCTACCATAGAGACACCATTCATCTACCACTCATCTACCATTCATCTATTATAGAGCCACCATTCATCTACCATAGAGCCACCATTCATCTACCATAGAGCCATCATTCATCTACCATTCATCCACCACTCATCTACTATTCATCTACCCTAGAGCCACCATTCATCTTACATAGAGCCACCATTCATCTACCATAAAGCCACCATTCATCTACCATAGAGCCACCATTCATCTACCATAGAGCCACC
Organism: Strongylocentrotus droebachiensis; assembly: GCA_035222895.1. NCBI lineage: Eukaryota > Metazoa > Echinodermata > Echinoidea > Camarodonta > Strongylocentrotidae > Strongylocentrotus > Strongylocentrotus droebachiensis. The sequence goes on from JAVYIG010001191.1 coordinate 356,129, forward strand.
ATTCATCTACCATAGGGCTACCATTCATCTACCATTCATCTACCTTTCATCCACTATCCACCATTCATCTACCATTCATCCACTATCCACCATTCATCTACCATAGAGCCACCATTCATCCACCACTCATCTACCATTCATCTACCATAGAGCCACCATTCATCTACCATAGAGCCACCATTCATCTACCATAGAGCCACCATTCATCTACCATAGAGCCACCATTCATCTACCATAGGGCTACCATTCATCTACCATTCATCCACCACTCATCTACCATTAATCTACCATAGAGCCACCATTCATCTACCATAGAGCCACCATTCATCTACCAGTCATCTACCATTCATCTACCATAGAGCCACCATTCATCTACCATAGAGCCACCATTCATCTACCATAGAGCCATCATTCATCTACCATAGGGCTACCATTCATCTACCATTCATCCACCACTCATCTACTATTCATCTACCCTAGAGCCACCATTCATCTAACATAGAGCCACCATTCATCTACCATAGAGCCACCATTCATCTACCATAATGCCACCATTCATCTACCATAGAGCCACCATTCATCTACCATAGAGCCACCATTCATCTACCATAGGGCTACCATTCATCTACCATTCATCTACTATTCATCCACTATCCACCATTCATCTACCATTCATCTACCATTCATCCACTATCCACCATTCATCTACCATAGAGCCACCATTCATCCACCACTCATCTACCATTCATCTACCATAGAGTCGCCATTCATCTACCATAGAGCCGCCATTCATCTACCATAGAGCCACCATTCATCTACCATAGAGCCACCATTCATCTACCATAGAGCCACCATTCATCTACCATAGGGCTACCATAGGGCTACCATTCATCTACCATTCATCCACTATTCATCTACCAAAGAGCCACCATTTATCTACCATAGACCCACCATTCATCTACCATAGAGCCACCATTCATCCACCACTCATCTACCATTCATCTACCATCGAGCCACCATTCATCTACCCTAGAGCCACCATTCATCTAACATAGAGCCACCATTCATCTACCATAGGGCTACCATTCATCTACCATTCATCTACCATTCATCCACTATCCACCATTCATCTACCATTCATCTACCATTCATCCACTATCCACCATTCATCTACCATAGAGCCACCATTCATCCACCACTCATCTACCATTCATCTACCATAGAGCCACCATTCATCTACCATAGTGCTACCATTCATCTACCTTAGAGCCACCATTCATCTACCATAGAGCCATCATTCATCTACCATAGGGCTACCATTCATCTACCATTCATCCACCACTCATCTACCATTCATCTACCATAGAGCCACCATTCATCTACCGTAGAGCCACCATTCATCTACCATAGAGCTACCTTTCATCTAACATAGACCCACCATTCATATCTACCATAGAGCCACCATTCTCCTACCATAGAGCCACCATTCATCTACCATAGAGCCACCATTCATCTAACATAGAGCCACCATTCATCTACCATAGAGCCACCATTCATCTACAATAGAGCCACAATTCATCTACCATAGAGCCACCATTCATCCACCACTCATCTACCATTCATCCACCATAGAGCCACCATTCATATACCATAGAGCCACCATTCATCTACCATAGAGCCACCATTCATCTATCATAGAGCCACCTTTAATCTACCAAAGCGCTACCATTCATCTACCATAGAGCCACCATTCATCTACCATAGAGCCAACATTCATCTACCATAGAGCCACCATTCATCTACCATAGAGCCACCATTCATCAACCATAGAGCCACCATTCATCTACCATAGGGCTATCATTCATCTACCATTCATCCACCACTCATCTACCATTCAACTACCTTAGAGCCACCATTCATCTACCATAGAGCCACCAATCATTTACCATAGAGCCACCATTCATCTACTATAGAGCCACCATTCATCTACCATAAGGCTACCATTCATCTACCATTCATCTACCATAGAGCCACCATTCATCTACCATAGAGCCACCATTCATCCACCACTCATCTACCATTCATCTACCATAGAGCCACCATTCATCTACCATAGAGCCACCATTCATCTACCATAGAGCCACCATTCATCTACCATAGAGCCGCCATTTATCTACAATAGAGCCACCATTCATCTACCATTGGGCTACCATTCATCTACCATTCATCCACCACTCATCTACCATTCATTTACCATAGAGCCACCATTCATCTAACATAGAGCCACCATTCATTTACCATAGAGCCACCATTCATCTACCATAGAGCCACCATTCATCTACCATAGAGCCACCATTCATCTACCATTGGGCTACCATTCATCTACCATTCATCCACCACTCATCTACCATTCATCCTACCATAGAGCCACCATTCATCTACCATAGAGCCACCATTCATCTACCATTGGGCTACCATTCATCTACCATTCATCCACCACTCATCTACCATTCATCTACCATAGAGCCACCATTCATCTAACATAGAGCCACCATGAAGCTACCATTCATCTACCATTCATCCACCACTCATCTACCATTCATCTACCATAGAGCCACCATTCATCTACCATAGAACCACCATTCATCTACCATAGAACCACCATTCATCCACCACTCATCTACCATTCATCTACCATAGAGCCACCATTCATCTACCATAGAGCCACCATTCATCTACCATAGAGCCACCATTCATCTACCATAGAGCCGCCATTTATCTACCATAGAGCCACCATTCATCCACTACTCATCTACCATTCATCTACTATAGAGCCACCATTCATTTACCATAGAGCCACCATTCATCTACCATAGAGCCACCATTCATTTACCATAGAGCCACCATTCATCTACCATAGAGCCACCATTCATCTACCATAGAGCCACCATTCATCTACCATTGGGCTACCATTCATCTACCATTCATCCACCACTCATCTACCATTCATCCTACCATAGAGCCACCATTCATCTACCATAGAGCCACCATTCATCTACCATTGGGCTACCATTCATCTACCATTCATCCACCACTCATCTACCATTCATCTACCATAGAGCCACCATTCATCTACCATAGAGCCACCATTCATCTAACATAGAGCCACCATGAAGCTACCATTCATCTACCATTCATCCACCACTCATCTACCATTCATCTACCATAGAGCCACCATTCATCTACCATAGAGCCACCATTCATCTACCATAGAGCCACCATTCATCTACCATAGAGCCAACATTCATCTACCATAGAGCTGCCATTCATCTACCATTCATCCACCACTCATCTACCATAGAGCCACCATTCATCTACCATAAAGCCACCATTCATCTATCATAGGGCCACATTTCATCTACCATGAAACTACCATTCATCTACCATTCATCCACCACTCATCTACCATTCATCTACCATAGAGCCACCATTCATCTACCATAGAGCCACCATTCATCTACCATAGAGCCACCATACATATCTACCATAGAGCCACAATTCTCCTACCATAGAGCCACCATTCATCTACCATAGAGCCACCATTCATCTACCATAGAGCCACCATTCATCTACCATAGAGCCACCATTCATCTACCATAGAGCCATCATTCATCTACCATAGAGTCGCCATTCATCTTCCATAGAGTCGCCATTCATCTACCATAGAGCCGCCATTCATCTACCATAGAGCCACCATTCATCTACCATAGAGCCACCATTCATCTACCATAGAGCCACCATTCATCTACCATAGGGCTACCATAGGGCTACCATTCATCTACCATTCATCCACTATTCATCTACCAAAGAGCCACCATTTATCTACCATAGAGCCACCATTCATCTACCATAGAGCCACCATTCATCCACCACTCATCTACCATTCATCTACCATCGAGCCACCATTCATCTACCCTAGAGCCACCATTCATCTAACATAGAGCCACCATTCATCTACCATAGAGCCACCATTCATCTACCATAAAGCCACCATTCATCTACCATAGAGCCACCATTCATCTACCATAGAGCCACCATTCATCTACCATAGGGCTACCATTCATCTACCATTCATCTACCATTCATCCACTATCCACCATTCATCTACCATTCATCTACCATTCATCCACTATCCACCATTCATCTACCATAGAGCCACCATTCATCCACCACTCATCTACCATTCATCTACCATAGTGCCACCATTCATCTACCATAGAGACACCATTCATCTACCACTCATCTACCATTCATCTATTATAGAGCCACCATTCATCTACCATAGAGCCACCATTCATCTACCATAGAGCCATCATTCATCTACCATTCATCCACCACTCATCTACTATTCATCTACCCTAGAGCCACCATTCATCTAACATAGAGCCACCATTCATCTACCATAAAGCCACCATTCATCTACCATAGAGCCACCATTCATCTACCATAGAGCCACCATTCATCTACCATAGGGCTACCATTCATCTACCATTCATCTACCTTTCATCCACTATCCACCATTCATCTACCATTCATCCACTATCCACCATTCATCTACCATAGAGCCACCATTCATCCACCACTCATCTACCATTCATCTACCATAGAGCCACCATTCATCTACCATAGAGCCACCATTCATCTACCATAGAGCCACCATTCATCTACCATAGAGCCACCATTCATCTACCATAGGGCTACCATTCATCTACCATTCATCCACCACTCATCTACCATTAATCTACCATAGAGCCACCATTCATCTACCATAGAGCCACCATTCATCTACCAGTCATCTACCATTCATCTACCATAGAGCCACCATTCATCTACCATAGAGCCACCATTCATCTACCATAGAGCCATCATTCATCTACCATAGGGCTACCATTCATCTACCATTCATCCACCACTCATCTACTATTCATCTACCCTAGAGCCACCATTCATCTAACATAGAGCCACCATTCATCTACCATAGAGCCACCATTCATCTACCATAATGCCACCATTCATCTACCATAGAGCCACCATTCATCTACCATAGAGCCACCATTCATCTACCATAGGGCTACCATTCATCTACCATTCATCTACCATTCATCCACTATCCACCATTCATCTACCATTCATCTACCATTCATCCACTATCCACCATTCATCTACCATAGAGCCACCATTCATCCACCACTCATCTACCATTCATCTACCATAGAGTCGCCATTCATCTACCATAGAGCCGCCATTCATCTACCATAGAGCCACCATTCATCTACCATAGAGCCACCATTCATCTACCATAGAGCCACCATTCATCTACCATAGGGCTACCATAGGGCTACCATTCATCTACCATTCATCCACTATTCATCTACCAAAGAGCCACCATTTATCTACCATAGACCCACCATTCATCTACCATAGAGCCACCATTCATCCACCACTCATCTACCATTCATCTACCATCGAGCCACCATTCATCTACCCTAGAGCCACCATTCATCTAACATAGAGCCACCATTCATCTACCATAGAGCCACCATTCATCTACCATAAAGCCACCATTCATCTACCATAGAGCCACCATTCATCTACCATAGAGCCACCATTCATCTACCATAGGGCTACCATTCATCTACCATTCATCTACCATTCATCCACTATCCACCATTCATCTACCATAGAGCCACCATTCATCCACCACTCATCTACCATTCATCTACCATAGTGCCACCATTCATCTACCATAGAGACACCATTCATCTACCACTCATCTACCATTCATCTATTATAGAGCCACCATTCATCTACCATAGAGCCACCATTCATCTACCATAGAGCCACCATTCATCTACCATAGAGCCACCATTCATCTACCATAGGGCTACCATTCATCTACCATTCATCTACCATTCATCCACCACTCATCTACCATTCATCTACCTTAGAGCCACCATTCATCTACCATAGAGCCACCATTCATCTACCATAGAGCCACCATTCATCTACTATAGAGCCACCATTCATCTACCATAAGGCTACCATTCATCTACCATTCATCAACCACTCATCTATCATTCATCTACCATAGAGCCACTATTCATCTACCAGAGAGCAACCATTCATATACCATAGAGCCACCATTCATCTACCATAGAGCCGCCATTTATCTACCATAGAACCACCATTCATCCACCACTCATCTACCATTCATCTACCATAGAGCCAACATTCATCTACCATAGAGCCGCCAATCATCTACCATAGAGCCACCATTCATCTACTATAGAGCCACCATTCATCTACCATAAGGCTACCATTCATCTACCATTCATCAACCACTCATCTACCATTCATCTACCATAGAGCCACCATTCATCTACCATAGAGCCGCCATTCATCTACCATAGAACCACCATTCATCCACCACTCATCTACCATTCATCTACCATAGAGCCACCATTCATCTACCATAGAGCCACCAATCATCTACCATAGAGCCACCATTCATCTACTATAGAGCCACCATTCATCTACCATAAGGCTACCGTTCATCTACCATTCATCAACCACTCATCTACCATTCATCTACCATAGAGCCACCATTCATCTACCATAGAGCCACCATTCATCTACCATAGAGCCACCATTCATCTACCATAGAGCCGCCATTCATCTACCATAGAACCACCATTCATCCACCACTCATCTACCATTCATCTACCATAGAGCCACCATTCATCTACCATAGAGCCACCATTCATCTACCATAGAGCCACCATTCATCTACCATAGAGCCGCCATTTATCTACCATAGAGCCACCATTCATCCACTACTCATCTACCATTCATCTACTATAGAGCCACCATTCATTTACCATAGAGCCACCATTCATCTACCATAGAGCCACCATTCATTTACCATAGAGCCACCATTCATCTACCATAGAGCCACCATTCATCTACCATAGAGCCACCATTCATCTACCATTGGGCTACCATTCATCTACCATTCATCCACCACTCATCTACCATTCATCCTACCATAGAGCCACCATTCATCTACCATAGAGCCACCATTCATCTACCATTGGGCTACCATTCATCTACCATTCATCCACCACTCATCTACCATTCATCTACCATAGAGCCACCATTCATCTACCATAGAGCCACCATTCATCTAACATAGAGCCACCATGAAGCTACCATTCATCTACCATTCATCCACCACTCATCTACCATTCATCTACCATAGAGCCACCATTCATCTACCATAGAGCCACCATTCATCTACCATAGAGCCACCATTCATCTACCATAGAGCCAACATTCATCTACCATAGAACTGCCATTCATCTACCATTCATCCACCACTCATCTACCATAGAGCCACCATTCATCTACCATAAAGCCACCATTCATCTATCATAGGGCCACATTTCATCTACCATGAAATTACCATTCATCTACCATTCATCCACCACTCATCTACCATTCATCTACCATAGAGCCACCATTCATCTACCATAGAGCCACCATTCATCTACCATAGAGCCACCATACATATCTACCATAGAGCCACAATTCTCCTACCATAGAGCCACCATTCATCTACCATAGAGCCACCATTCATCTACCATAGAGCCACCATTCATCTACCATAGAGCCACCATTCATCTACCATAGAGCCACCATTCATCTACTATAGAGCCACCATTCATCTACCATAAGGCTACCATTCATCTACCATTCATCAACCACTCATCTATCATTCATCTACCATAGAGCCACTATTCATCTACCATAGAGCAACCATTCATATACCATAGAGCCACCATTCATCTACCATAGAGCCGCCATTCATCTACCATAGAACCACCATTCATCCACCACTCATCTACCATTCATCTACCATAGAGCCAACATTCATCTACCATAGAGCCGCCAATCATCTACCATAGAGCCACCATTCATCTACTATAGAGCCACCATTCATCTACCATAAGGCTACCATTCATCTACCATTCATCAACCACTCATCTACCATTCATCTACCATAGAGCCACCATTCATCTACCATAGAGCCGCCATTCATCTACCATAGAACCACCATTCATCCACCACTCATCTACCATAGAGCCACCATTCATCTACTATAGAGCCACCATTCATCTACCATAAGGCTACCATTCATCTACCATTCATCAACCACTCATCTACCATTCATCTACCATAGAGCCACCATTCATCTACCATAGAGCCGCCATTCATCTACCATAGAACCACCATTCATCCACCACTCATCTACCATTCATCTACCATAGAGCCACCATTCATCTACCATAGAGCCACCAATCATCTACCATAGAGCCACCATTCATCTACTATAGAGCCACCATTCATCTACCATAAGGCTACCGTTCATCTACCATTCATCAACCACTCATCTACCATTCATCTACCATAGAGCCACCATTCATCTACCATAGAGCCACCATTCATCTACCATAGAGCCACCATTCATCTACCATAGAGCCGCCATTCATCTACCATAGAACCACCATTCATTCACCACTCATCTACCATTCATCGACCATAGAGCCACCATTCATCTACCATAGAGCCACCATTCATCTACCATAGAGCCACCATTCATCTACCATAGAGCCGCCATTTATCTACCATAGAGCCACCATTCATCCACTACTCATCTACCATTCATCTACTATAGAGCCACCATTCATTTACCATAGAGCCACCATTCATCTACCATAGAGCCACCATTCATTTACAATAGAGCCACCATTCATCTACCATAGAGCCACCATTCATCTACCATAGAGCCACCATTCATCTACCATTGGGCTACCATTCATCTACCATTCATCCACCACTCATCTACCATTCATCCTACCATAGAGCCACCATTCATCTACCATAGAGCCACCATTCATCTACCATTGGGCTACCATTCATCTACCATTCATCCACCACTCATCTACCATTCATCTACCATAGAGCCACCATTCATCTACCATAGAGCCACCATTCATCTAACATAGAGCCACCATGAAGCTACCATTCATCTACCATTCATCCACCACTCATCTACCATTCATCTACCATAGAGCCACCATTCATCTACCATAGAGCCACCATTCATCTACCATAGAGCCACCATTCATCTACCATAGAGCCAACATTCATCTACCATAGAGCTGCCATTCATCTACCATTCATCCACCACTCATCTACCATAGAGCCACCATTCATCTACCATAAAGCCACCATTCATCTATCATAGGGCCACATTTCATCTACCATGAAACTACCATTCATCTACCATTCATCCACCACTCATCTACCATTCATCTACCATAGAGCCACCATTCATCTACCATAGAGCCACCATTCATCTACCATAGAGCCACCATACATATCTACCATAGAGCCACAATTCTCCTACCATAGAGCCACCATTCATCTACCATAGAGCCACCATTCATCTACCATAGAGCCACCATTCATCTACCATAGAGCCACCATTCATCTACCATAGAGCCACCATTCATCTACCATAGAGCCATCATTCATCTACCATAGAGTCGCCATTCATCTTCCATTGAGTCGCCATTCATCTACCATAGAGCCGCCATTCATCTACCATAGAGCCACCATTCATCTACCATAGAGCCACCATTCATCTACCATAGAGCCACCATTCATCTACCATAGGGCTACCATAGGGCTACCATAGGGCTACCATTCATCTACCATTCATCTACCATTCATCCACTATCCACCATTCATCTACCATTCATCTACCATTCATCCACTATCCACCATTCATCTACCATAGAGCCACCATTCATCCACCACTCATCTACCATTCATCTACCATAGTGCCACCATTCATCTACCATAGAGACACCATTCATCTACCACTCATCTACCATTCATCTATTATAGAGCCACCATTCATCTACCATAGAGCCACCATTCATCTACCATAGAGCCATCATTCATCTACCATTCATCCACCACTCATCTACTATTCATCTACCCTAGAGCCACCATTCATCTAACATAGAGCCACCATTCATCTACCATAAAGCCACCATTCATCTACCATAGAGCCACCATTCATCTACCATAGAGCCACCATTCATCTACCATAGGGCTACCATTCATCTACCATTCATCTACCATTCATCCACTATCCACCATTCATCTACCATTCATCCACTATCCACCATTCATCTACCATAGAGCCACCATTCATCCACCACTCATCTACCATTCATCTACCATAGAGCCACCATTCATCTACCATAGAGCCACCATTCATCTACCATAGAGCCACCATTCATCTACCATAGAGCCACCATTCATCTACCATAGGGCTACCATTCATCTACCATTCATCCACCACTCATCTACCATTCATCTACCATAGAGCCACCATTCATCTACCATAGAGCCACCATTCATCTACCACTCATCTACCATTCATCTACCATAGAGCCACCATTCATCTACCATAGAGCCACCATTCATCTACCATAGAGCCACCATTCATCTACCATAGGGCTACCATTCATCTACCATTCATCTACCATTCATCCACTATCCACCATTCATCTACCATTCATCCACTATCCACCATTCATCTACCATAGAGCCACCATTCATCCACCACTCATCTACCATTCATCTACCATAGAGCCACCATTCATCTACCATAGAGCCACCATTCATCTACCATAGAGCCACCATTCATCTACCATAGAGCCACCATTCATCTACCATAGGGCTACCATTCATCTACCATTCATCCACCACTCATCTACCATTCATCTACCATAGAGCCACCATTCATCTACCATAGAGCCACCATTCATCTACCACTCATCTACCATTCATCTACCATAGAGCCACCATTCATCTACTATAGAGCCACCATTCATCTACCATAGAGCCATCATTCATCTACCATAGGGCTACCATTCATCTACCATTCATCCACCACTCATCTACTATTCATCTACCCTAGAGCCACCATTCATCTAACATAGAGCCACCATTCATCTACCATAGAGCCACCATTCATCTACCATAATGCCACCATTCATCTACCATAGAGCCACCATTCATCTACCATAGAGCCACCATTCATCTACCATAGGGCTACCATTCATCTACCATTCATCCACTATCCACCATTCATCTACCATTCATCTACCATTCATCCACTATCCACCATTCATCTACCATAGAGCCACCATTCATCCACCACTCATCTACCATTCATCTACCATAGAGCCACCATTCATCTACCATAGTGCTACCATTCATCTACCTTAGAGCCACCATTCATGTACCATAGAGCCATCATTCATCTACCATAGGGCTACCATTCATCTACCATTCATCCACCACTCATCTACCATTCATCTACCATAGAGCCACCATTCATCTACCGTAGAGCCACCATTCATCTACCATAGAGCTACCTTTCATCTAACATAGACCCACCATTAATATCTACCATAGAGCCACCATTCTCCTACCATAGAGCCACCATTCATCTACCATAGAGCCACCATTCATCTACCATAGAGCCACCATTCATCTACCATAGAGCCACCATTCATCTACCTTAGAGCCACCATTCATCTACCATAGAGCCATCATTCATCTACCATAGGGCTACCATTCATCTACCATTCATCCACCACTCATCTACCATTCATCTACCATAGAGCCACCATTCATCTACCGTAGAGCCACCATTCATCTACCATAGAGCTACCTTTCATCTAACATAGACCCACCATTAATATCTACCATAGAGCCACCATTCTCCTACCATAGAGCCACCATTCATCTACCATAGAGCCACCATTCATCTACCATAGAGCCACCATTCATCTACCATAGAGCCACCATTCATCTACCATAGAACCATCACTCATCTCCCAGAGGGCTACCATTCCTCTCCTATACAGCCACCATAGGGCTACCATTCATCCACCATTCATCTACCATTCATCCACCACTCATCTACCATTCATCTACCATAGAGCCACCATTCATCTACCGTAGAGCCACCATTCATCTACCATAGAGCTACCTTTCATCTAACATAGACCCACCATTCATTTCTACCATAGAGCCACGATTCTCCTACCATAGTGCCACCATTCATCTACCATAGAGCCACCATTCATCTACCATAGAGCCACCATTCATCTACCATAGAGCCACCATTCATCTACCATAGAGCCAACATTCATCTACCATAGAGCTGCCATTCATCTACCATTCATCCACCACTCATCTACCATAGAGCCACCATTCATCTACCATAAAGCCACCATTCATCTATCATAGGGCCACATTTCATCTACCATGAAACTACCATTCATCTACCATTCATCCACCACTCATCTACCATTCATCTACCATAGAGCCACCATTCATCTACCATAGAGCCACCATACATATCTACCATAGAGCCACAATTCTCCTACCATAGAGCCACCATTCATCTACCATAGAGCCACCATTCATCTACCATAGAGCCACCATTCATCTACCATAGAGCCACCATTCATCTACCATAGAGCCACCATTCATCTACCATAGAGCCATCATTCATCTACCATAGAGTCGCCATTCATCTTCCATAGAGTCGCCATTCATCTACCATAGAGCCGCCATTCATCTACCATAGAGCCACCATTCATCTACCATAGAGCCACCATTCATCTACCATAGAGCCACCATTCATCTACCATAGGGCTACCATAGGGCTACCATTCATCTACCATTCATCCACTATTCATCTACCAAAGAGCCACCATTTATCTACCATAGAGCCACCATTCATCTACCATAGAGCCACCATTCATCCACCACTCATCTACCATTCATCTACCATCGAGCCACCATTCATCTACCCTAGAGCCACCATTCATCTAACATAGAGCCACCATTCATCTACCATAGAGCCACCATTCATCTACCATAAAGCCACCATTCATCTACCATAGAGCCACCATTCATCTACCATAGAGCCACCATTCATCTACCATAGGGCTACCATTCATCTACCATTCATCTACCATTCATCCACTATCCACCATTCATCTACCATTCATCTACCATTCATCCACTATCCACCATTCATCTACCATAGAGCCACCATTCATCCACCACTCATCTACCATTCATCTATTATAGAGCCACCATTCATCTACCATAGGGCTACCATTCATCTACCATTCATCCACCACTCATCTACCATTCATCTACCATAGAGCCACCATAGTGCTACCATTCATCTACCTTAGAGCCACCATTCATCTACCATAGAGCCACCATTCATCTACCATAGAGCCATCATTCATCTACCATTCATCCACCACTCATCTACTATTGATCTACCCTAGAGCCACCATTCATCTAACATAGAGCCACCATTCATCTACCATAAAGCCACCATTCATCTACCATAGAGCCACCATTCATCTACCCTAGAGCCACCATTCATCTACCATAGGGCTACCATTCATCTACCATTCATCTACCATTCATCCACTATCCACCATTCATCTACCATTCATCCACTATCCACCATTCATCTACCATAGAGCCACCATTCATCCACCACTCATCTACCATTCATCTACCATAGAGCCACCATTCATCTACCATAGAGCCACCATTCATCTACCATAGAGCCACCATTCATCTACCATAGAGCCACCATTCATCTACCATAGGGCTACCATTCATCTACCATTCATCCACCACTCATCTACCATTCATCTACCATAGAGCCACCATTCATCTACCATAGAGCCACCATTCATCTACCACTCATCTACCATTAATCTACCATAGAGCCACCATTCATCTACCATAGAGCCACCATTCATCTACCATAGAGCCATCATTCATCTACCATAGGGCTACCATTCATCTACCATTCATCCACCACTCATCTACTATTCATCTACCCTAAAGCCACCATTCATCTAACATAGAGCCACCATTCATCTACCATAGACCCACCATTCATCTACCATAAAGCCACTATTCATCTACCATAAAGCCACCATTCATCTACCATAGAGCCACCATTCATCTACCATAGGGCTACCATTCATCTACCATTCATCTACCATTCATCCACTATCCACCATTCATCTACCATTCATCTACCATTCATCCACTATCCACCATTCATCTACCATAGAGCCACCATTCATCCACCACTCATCTACCATTCATCTACCTTAGAGCCACCATTCATCTACCATAGAGCCATCATTCATCTACCATAGGGCTACCATTCATCTACCATTCATCCACCACTCATCTACCATTCATCTACCATAGAGCCACCATTCATCTACCGTAGAGCCACCATTCATCTACCATAGAGCTACCTTTCATCTAACATAGACCCACCATTCATATCTACCATAGAGCCACCATTCTCCTACCATAGAGCCACCATTCATCTACCATAGAGCCACCATTCATCTACCATAGAGCCACCATTCATCTACCATAGAGCCACCATTTATCTACCATAGAGCCACAATTCATCTACCATAGAGCCACCATTCATCCACCACTCATCTACCATTCATCCACCATAGAGCCACCATTCATATACCATAGAGCCACCATTCATCTACCATAGAGCCACCATTCATCTATCATAGAGCCACCTTTCATCTACCAAAGCGCTACCATTCATCTACCATAGAGCCACCATTCATCTACCATAGAGCCAACATTCATCTACCATAAAGCCACCATTCATCTACCATAGAGCCACCATTCATCAACCATAGAGCCACCATTCATCTACCATAGGGCTATCATTCATCTACCATTCATCCACCACTCATCTACCATTCAACTACCTTAGAGCCACCATTCATCTACCATAGAGCCACCAATCATTTACCATAGAGCCACCATTCATCTACTATAGAGCCACCATTCATCTACCATAAGGCTACCATTCATCTACCATTCATCTACCATAGAGCCACCATTCATCTACCATAGAGCCACCATTCATCCACCACTCATACACCATTCATCTACCATAGAGCCACCATTCATCTACCATAGAGCCACCATTCATCTACCATAGAGCCACCATTCATCTACCATAGAGCCGCCATTTATCTACCATAGAGCCACCATTCATCTACCATTGGGCTACCATTCATCTACCATTCATCCACCACTAATCTACCATTCATTTACCATAGAGCCACCATTCATCTACCATAGAGCCACCATTCATTTACCATAGAGCCACCATTCATCTACCATAGAGCCACCATTCATCTACCATAGAGCCACCATTCATCTACCATTGGGCTACCATTCATCTACCATTCATCCACCACTCATCTACCATTCATCCTACCATAGAGCCACCATTCATCTACCATAGAGCCACCA